>VZTY01027952.1:69001-87700 GCA_013400935.1 Turnix velox
GTGGATCTCATCATAGTACCATAGACTTGTGCACCTCCAGGCACATCTTCCCTAGTCTTGCCATTTATGTATTTGTAAAAGTTCTTCTTATTCCCTTTTATGTCCCTGGACAGCTTTAATACTACTTGGGCTTTAGCTTTCCTAACCTGATCCCTGGCTACTCAGACAACCTCTTTGTACTCCTCCCAGTTAACCCTCTCATGCTTCCACTTCTGATACATTCCCTTTTCCATCTAATGAAGTCCAGAAGCTCCTTGCTAATCCATGGAGGCCTCCTGGCATTCTTTCCCATCTTCTTCTTCTTTGGGATGAACAGCTTCTGGGCTTGGAGGAGATGGTCCTTGAATACTGTCCAGCTGTCTTGGGCTCCTCTCCTTCCAGGACTGTCTCCCATGGAAGAATTCCTGGGACTGCAAAGGTAACAGATGAAGCACTTACCTAGGGCCAAATTCTCAAAACAGAGATGCTCAAGACTGCAAATCAAAAAATGAGGTGTGTTCAAAAGTGCACTCAGAACAGCATGCAGTAGAAGTATAATGTGTCTTTGCTATGCCCTTATTATCCTGTAGATATATAGTGTAATTTATGCTAATAGACTGAGTCCCAAATTTACCCTTGCTGTGATAGTTACTTTTCTAGAAAGTAACTACAAATGGCACATTGTTAGTAAGGAATCAGAAAAAAATGGAAATAGAGTGTTGAGTGGCCCCCGCTTATCCAGTCTGGCCTCTGCTGTGCAGGAAAGTGCCTTATATTTTATTCTCCTTATATTTTCTAATGCTTTTTTCCAATTTAGTTTTAAATGCATAGGGCTTCATGTGATGGGGCTTCTCTGTTTCCCATGAGAAATTGCCCCAGGGCTATATTATATATTTTGCTGTCAGGAAGCTTTTCCTGATTCTTAACCTAAATTTTTCATTTGTTAACTTCATCCTATTACTCCTACTTATATCTCTTTTGTCAGCCAAAATAACTTTCCCATCCTCATTTGATAGCTGCACCCTTCAAACATTTGTAGCATGCCATCCTGTCCTTCCCACTTAGTCAAGCTACATGTATTCTGGTTTTTTAACCCTTTTTTATCAAGCATTCTTTCCATTCCCTCACTCACTTTTGTTGCTATTCTCCTCACAATTTGCTCTTTTGTTCAGATCAGAAAGCAAGTTATACTCTGTATATATGTTTCTCTTGAAAATAAATGCTATGCCTTTCCCTGCTTGCATCCTGTGTTCACAGATTTTCCCCTGTGCAAGCTAAATACATAGACCGAAGCACAAATGAAGGAGGCAGGATTTGCATAGGCACAGAGACTGTGTTGGAGTGATGCAGAATGCTAATAAAACTGGTTTAAGGGGGGTTTTATGTACATCCTTTTTTCCATTTGTCTTTAAGAGATAATCACTCAACGTTATTTCTTAAACTGAAGAATCTAAGGCAAATGCTTTAACTTGATTTTAAAGACATTGAATTTTTTCTGCTGGTATAAATAGTATGGACACAGTAAAAGTACTTGAGAGAGCCTAATGAACCATTTCTTACACCCCATTACCTTTAGTCTGATATGACTGAGACTGCAGGCTCTAATTATCCTCCCTTTCACAGGCACCGACATAGATCTACAGTAGGTCTTAAAACACAGTATGCCATACAACTCTAAGCAGCACCTCGTGTAACACATTTCTGTATTTTCTTCTAATCAAAATTTAAATTGAGGCATGCCACTACCTGTCATTTATGTATGGTTTATGAACAATTATTTAAGATGATCTCCTGACAAAAAAATGTACAGATAGCACACAGCCAGTCACAGGGCAAGTCCTACAAATATATAAAGATTTTTCTTGAAGGAAGTGAGGCAGCTGTACTGACAGAGCAGTTCTGCACATGGGAGACTCACACAGGAAGGGCTGCCAGTCCAGGGAATCAAGGAAGTGTGAGATGAGCAGAAGATCAGAGCTCGTATCCCCTGGGTCTCTCAGAGAATGGAAAATTGTTCAGCTCTGCTCTTCTGTACAAGAACAGAGCAAGGAGCAAGGCTGTTCCAGGAGGGCAGAAATCTCCACATTGCTTTATATTTTGCAGAAGGACTGGCCAAAGCAGTGCAGGAGCATCAGGTGATATGTATGCCCTGTTACATACATATGGTGGTTATGGTTTTGCAAATTATCTGTTCTCCTGTCAGATTTCCCAGGATCCACTTATGTGAAGAAATGTGTCAGCACTCTCCAAATCCTTCCTGTCCCTGTCAATCCACTTGGAATGCAAAGTATAAGGCACCAACACCTCACTGCCTGGAGGTGAATGCTGTTCCCAACTGGAGTGTTTTGTGTGACAGTAATTGAGCTTGAATCTTTACCTTATGTCAGACAGAAGATGAAGTTTTCTGCTGGCTAACGAGGAAACACTTGGAAACATATGAGCTGCATATTGGGATGCAGATGGTTCTATAAGACAGTACATACATAAAGGAGACATGTAAGGTCATTGGGAACCATCTGCTTTAAATATTTAAATGTCCTTACACTAAACGTATGACTAGTTTTGTCCTGGACTTGTAATATTAGCCATCTACCAATTTTTTATAACAACAATGAAACAAAAGAAAAATGAGAAAGTGGGAGAAAAGGTACTGCAACCAATTTACAACATCTGGGCCCTAAATGGCCAGCTCAGAAGCAACTCATTCTGTCCAGCATCAGCATGCACTCTTTGGGGCTCACTCCCATGCAGATGACATCTTTTAGGGGTGTCCTGGAAGCCTGTGCCCTGGGCACAATACTGTTCTGACTCTGAGAAGAGGGCAGGCACTAGGCTATCTATCTCAGCACAGGAAAATTCTGATGATCCTTTTCTTCCTTATACAAGCTGTTTTGATATGATTTGTCTCATCTAAAAGTAAGACTGCAGCAGCTCTTTTCCTGGCCATAGTCAGTAGACTAACAGGAGTGAGCATTGGGGAAATGGCTCAAAACCTTGCCTGGGCTGATTGTGCCCTGATTTCCTCAAGCAGATGGGTTCCCACCTAAATAAACTTGCTGTATCCACCTCTCTGTACTTTACTCCTCGCATGTACTGCAGGCAATCACACTGGTTCTGAGAAAGCCACCATCCCCAGTCCAAGCTGTGCAGGTCTGTGATAGTTGTGAAGGCAAACACAGGATTATCATCACTTTGGTCCAAGGACAGCGCATCCTGTAGCCTTAGCTAGCATCACTGAAGGGCCCTGATGGGACAAGCAGTACTCACGGATACCAGACCTGCTGCTCATGCCTGTACCCTCTGCAGAGTAATTTTTTCATATACTTTATATTTCTTTATATCTCCTCCAGCATCAACACAGCATTTTTTAAGCAGCTCTTTCTAAATGATCATTTGGATTCACATCCTTTATAGGAATATACATACATGGAATCTATTATGCATATGTAATACAGATTATAGATATATATTAAATATCCCTTGGGTCATGCTTTTACTGTACCATGTTCCTTCCTCATCAGATTCTCTAGCAAACATATATACAAGGGCAGATGGATTACTTTTGATGGCCAAAATCTGTTACCAAAAGAGTAAAAGCTGATGTATTGCTCTCCTCTGGAAAGGACTGAGGACTAAAACCACAGCCAAAACCACTCTGGGGCATTTTTGTCTGAGCCTCTTTCTCTCACCTCTGTGGACCATAGGAGTTGATCTGCCTGCAGTTACTAAAGCACAGGACAAGATCCTTCCCCAGCACAAAGCCTTCATGCTACTGGAAAATAGAGTCAGTTGCTGCTATTGCACTTCACTGATGCTATCATTTAGAGCCTTGTCTTGCACATACAGAAGAGCAAATGCTATCTCCACCAGCCTAATGGGAGCTCCCCATGCTCTTCCAAAGTCTCTTTGAGATTGCTTTTATTTCTGCCCTTCCCTCAGGAGATATTAGTCTGTGTTAGTACAGATTCACTGCATCTATCTTGTGATCTTCATTCTGGTATTTCTGTCCTTTTTAAAGATCATCTCAATAGCAGCTTCCAATTCAGAACAACAGTGCAACTTCTTAATGATATTTGTGCATCTATCTTTTCTTGTATAATATTCATAACAAATCCCAAATGGCTACCAAGAGAAAAAGTGAAGAATCCAAAGAGAAAAGAAGAGGCAAAGATAGAAGATTAAAAGCAAACCAGTGAGAAATAATTGCACTGCTCTGTTCATGCAATTTAAAAGCATATCAGAGGAAAGCAGTTAAATTACTGAGTGCTTACAGGAGTTTTAAAGCTCTACTGTCAGTTCAATTAAAAACAATAGCCTAACAACAGCACACTGATTTCTAAAGTGAATGAATGGCATTCTCCAGCAGCCTGAGATGGTCTCTGTGACACTGACAACCACCTCCTTTCCCTGACTTTGGAGCATTGTAGCCTAGCCCAGATGATTTCAGGCTGTCAGGGCTCAAACACAGCTGTTCCTTTTCTGAAAATGAAGCAGCCCAGCCTTCTACTTTCTATGGCAACAACAGTGAGCCCTTCACAATCTGACCTGTCAAGGAAAACCTGCTGTTAATTAAAAGTTAATTACCTTAATGCAGTCTGCATTATGTGGAAAAATGCAAGTTATTTTAATTTGTATTTTAAAGAAAACATCTGAGGCTTAAAATGCCAGGCAAAGGCACCTTATAAATCAAACGATATCCATTGCTTTTGCGTCTTTGGTGTCAGAAGAGACTCCTATGGGTTTAATAGAAATGTTCCATTGTTTTGTAGTGATTCAGGTAGCAAATGTTTCAGACATTTTCCTGAGAAAACAACAAACACAGTACTGATAGCCAATTTTAAATTATGAGAATATATTTTCTGGTTTTTTATTACGTTCTTGGTGTTTTTTTAAGACACACCAGAAGCTGCGACTTTTCTAATTTTAGCAAGTAGAATGTGTGAGCTGATTGAAGGATCTTGGTTCCTAGAGGGACATGAATGTCTTTCTGTCATTCCCTGGTGGTGGGCAGATGCTCGTGAAACTGTCCTCAGAGGGACCGCATCACACGTGAGTCACTGCCAGCAACCCCAAAAAATAGGATTGACCATCTCCTTATTATGAGGGCTTCTCTAGAGCAACCTGCCACCCTCCTCCAGCCTGCTGCTTAAACAACTCACTTTTATTTAAACTACGTGTCTAAAACTGGGCAAACAAACCTCATTGCAGCAGGTTTTTTGCCAGCTTGGACCAGGCTGCTGATAATTTCACTCCTGATAATGGGGTGATGGTGAAAGAAAGAACTAGAAAGTTTGGAGGTGACACAGGAACAACCTGTCCCAAGCTACCTAGCTACTGACACTGGTCAAAATTCAGTTTATTATCCAATAGCTCTATTAACTAGCACTTCAGTCCTCCCACTGTCCCCACTTGTAGAGCAGACAAGACTGCTTAAGTCTCCACAGGAGAAAGCTAAGACCCACCAGGAGCTGTAGGCACAGGAGTGGGAAAGATCCTGAGTTTATTACACTGATTTTAGTCCAGACTGAGTTTATTATTGTATTTTACCACACACGGACTGCTATAAAATCTGTGATGGTTGGTTCAGGAACATTGCAGATGACACAGTCACAGAGAGCAATGAACATACTGAAATTCGCTAGAGGACCTCTCTTCCCACCTCTCTTTTTTTTTAATTTTGTGCTGATCTCAGCCAAGATGATATTTAGGACAAATTTCTAAGGTTTCACTAAAGACTTCCTTGAACCTTACAGTAATTTCTCTTCCACTATCTTATAGATATGTCAACATATCTATAAAAAATAAGATATATGACCTAAAAAAATAAGAACTTATTAATTTATTCCTATTTATGTTTGGTTGACTCAGTGTGTAAGAAATTAGGTACCCTGCAACTGATTCTTGGGTAAAATCATTGATCTTGTACTTATTTTGCCCAAATTGCCTTTAGGAAGTTGAACAGAGGTATAAATGACAGACTTGACAGCACTAACCACAGATGTGTAATTCTCTCTCCATTTTCACCTATCTGCAATTCACAAAGGCAAAATATCAAAGATGAATAACAGCAATGAAGGGTAAGCTTCTCTGGTGGTGCAAACGTGTGTAGCTCACCAAAGCTGACAAAGTTTCACTGATATACAGGAGTAGCAAACACTGCTGAAAATAAGCTGCATTCATGCTGCAGGGGTATCACAGGAATATGGGAATGCTGCTTCTGTGATCTGATGCAACACTGTTTATATCATCAGAATTTAACCCTCTAGAAAATCAGGTACTGGAGGGAAGAAGTCGCTGAAGGTGAGCACTATTGGGGAAGCACTGACACTTCCAACACAGACTAAGGTTCCATCTAAATGCAAAGCTAGTATCCATGGACACTTCTATTTTCCAGAATCCTGCCCCTCTCTTGACCACATCTGGATTTGATCCCCAGTGTTAACATAGCTGGGGAGTGTCTTAGTGGTTTTATACTGTTACATACATTATTTTTCTCATCTTAAAGCTGCCCATGTAGAGAAAAATACAGGACTTCACTAAGAGTTACCAGCATGATTTGCTTTTATTACCTCTATGTTGAAGACCCTTGTATCCCCTTGTAGCATGTCAAATTGCCCCCAAAACCATATTATGCAGCAGAGAAATGTCGTTCACACTTCACTGGCTATTGATTTACTTTATTTATTGGCACAAAATCAGCTTGAGATAAACATTTTGTCCACCATTTCCACTATTGTAAGCGAGATAGGCAAACCCCAATGTGCTGGGTCACAATTCGACATGGCTTTCTAATCAATGTGTGAAAAATTACCTAATGAATAATGGGTTGCACATTTCCACAAACAAATTAACCAGGGTGAGACTGAAACTAATGATTATATTTATCTAATGTAATTTCACATCTGTTACTAGAGCTAGTAATTTTTTTTTCTTCTTTCCATGGCATCCTTAGTATTACAGCCTTGCGTTTGAGAGACAAGCATTTTACATCCGTTTAAGCAGATAATGTCCAGATTTACTAGATACATACTTTTAAAACCACAAGACGTTTGGGGAGCATGTTACTATTTTGCCATACTTCATGGGTGCTGCACTGCCTTTTGAAACACAGTGTGGTTCTCATCCTGCTGCCAGGCTGGTCACTCACCTTCCATACGAGGAACAACAAAAGTGATTTTTTTTTTCCCCATTATACAGCCAGTTGAGATATGCCCTGATAAATTTTGCTGGAGTCAGGATAATGTTATTCACAGATGAAAAAGCACAAAAGAGGGAAGGAACCTTGCTCTTTATCTCCTTTTTAAAGTGGATTTGCATCTTTCCAGAGAAATGATAGATTTTGTAAAACAAATGTTCCCAGAATTTGAGTGCTGACTCCACATGGGTTCAACAAGTGCTTGGGACCTGATGTGGCAGTTGCTTCTCAGAATAGGGAAAGCAACTGGCTCTGTAAGGGTTTATTTTTCACTGGGTGCTTTTTTTCTCCAAGCACACTAAAATGCTTTGCCTGTGGTGTCAAGAGTGGCTTGGGCACCCTTCCTGGCCTCTGAAATATGTGGCATTAACTTGTCTGTCTTGATCCCCCTCCTAAGAGAAGCATTTCAAAGAAGGGCTTGTTAGACTGGCCACCCGGGAGGGAGATTAAAGACAATGCTGTGGTTTCTTCCCCCGGAATCTAACTCACCTGGAACCCAATGTGAATATAGATAGAGGCCCCCCTTGCTGCAAACACCTTTCTTTCTGCTGCTGGGGGCTGCATCTGCTTGGTCACATCCAGCAGCTCACAGCTGTCTTTAAAGGCATCACAAGAAAACTGAAAGTCTCCAAATGATGTCACTACTTGAGTCAACATTATTGAACAATTTCACAATTTGTTTCAGTCGTGGTGGCAGCTTTCATAAGGATTTATTATCCAGAGAGAGAAGAAAGGAGGGGGCTGAGAGTGAGCTGAGGTTTGAAAGTCATTGTACCGAGAGTTTAATTATTATATTTTTCACTGAAGTTGAAAGTATTGAGGAAAGTCTAGCCAATTCCATATTACTTCATTTGATTAAAGAAGTTTTATGATTGCTCAGCATGTGTAATTGCCATTCAGCACAGCTGAGCTGAAAAAAAGCTTTCTGACTTTACATTCCTGATACTTGCCAATATTTAGTGGCATCATTGGATTAGCCAAACAAAAAATTAGAAAATTACACCATCTTTATTCTGAGAGCACTCTGACAATTGGTTCTTTGGAAAATTATTAATAACTCAACATGTATTTCTGTTCAAAATTGTTGGGGAGGGAAGTGTTTTTTAGTAGTGTAGAATTTTCTTATAGCAATAGGAAAAGTCACGTCAGATGCAGGACAAAACAAAACTTCATGGGTGGATTTTCAAAACACAAAAAATAAAGCTTCACAAAAGATCATGCTTATTACATAGAGAAAGATATGCATATATCCTGCATGTTCTGTAAGTACCAGTTTGTATTTGGCTCCTTTTTTGAGAACAGAGATTCTAAATGTGCAGCACTACAAATATACTTTTTTAACTGCACATAGTCCTCATTCTCTTCAATGCTGGTTCCAGAAGTAAGTGACCATGTTCTATATAGAAGCTTGTGGAACAGCTGGGGAACATTCTGTCTGGGTCAGTCTTAAACTGTTTGGTTACACACCAGTCCTCTGGATCTCTTATTAGGGAGGCTTCTTGTTCCACCAAATGCAGAAGAGACCGTCCATATACTAGTAACAAATCACCTAATGAACAGTCAGTTGCACATTTCCACAATGGCTCTGACCGGAGAAGCAGACACTTAGTTGTGTCAGCAAGCCTGGCAATGGCTGAGCTATTTCCTTCTGTGGTGGCACCTTCTGCATCTGCTTGTGCATCTGCATCTGTGCAGTGAAGAGCCCTGTAATGTCTGAAGAGGAGTCTATCTGACCTCCAGGGTGTGAATGAACTGGGCCAACACCTGATGCTTCCTTTCCAGCTGGAGTCAGATAATGGAGGCTGGGAGGTGTGCTGCTGCTGGAGGAAGCAGGGAGGTGTCAGGGGCTGGTGTGATCCCCCTGCACCAGGATGGCAACATATCTCAGCATCCACTGCCTGGTACAGGGGACTTTGATGGAGTTCTGGGGAATGTGAGATGGAAGTTAGAAAACAGAATGAAAAGAATGGCTCTGGTGTAGCCACATTCCCTGAATACTTGATTGCCTAATTGTACCATTCTCTGGTCTGAGTATGATGGCTGTAGCATTCCTGGGCACAAAGAAGGAAGACTTCAACCAGGCACTTCAAATTCATTCTGCCTCTTTATTCCCCCATTTCTAAGGACAAAACAATTGTGAGCTGCCACAGGTAAAGTTGTTTGGGGACTGAAACCATGGAAACATCTGATGGTTGCTAATAATAAGCACTCCATTCAACATACTAATTCAGTTATTTTTGCTTCTCCTTTACTTAGTGCATTTGACTCAGTTAAAGCTACTTAAGCTAAGTTAGGATTACTCAGTCCTGGAGATATAACTCAATACAAGCAATCCCTCTTAATAATATTTCATTGGTTGCTGCACAGGCATTTATTGCTGGAGAAAGTAGTGAATTCTGTCAACTAAGAGACACAAAAGATGATGGTAGAAACAGTGCAAAGCTGTCCAGGGGGACTCATAGCAAACTTCTATATCTATCTTGAGAGCACATGGCAAAACAAGCCAAGCATTGGTTTTCCTAGCAGATGCAGTCTAAGTGTCTCAGCCTGAGTCCAGATGAAGAAAATGCAGGAGAGGCATGGCATGATTTCAGTCTCTCTGCCTTTTCATGGTAAACCGTACTCCCCTGTTTGCCTTTCTTATTTTCCCTCTGGTTGAAATTTTTCACCAAGAATTCTGACAATTTTCAAATAATGTCATGGAGAGTAGAGCACAATGAAGCAGTAAATAGTTACATTATTAGAAAGGCAGATACTGGTACTGAAGTTGGGTTGTTGGCCTAAAAAAAAAATTAATTAGGACAGAGAAAACAGATCAAAAACTGTGAGGTATCAGAAGCTGTTGATAGCATAATAACACTCATATGCAAGCAAGAGTTTTCTGTGGCAATGTGAATCAGCTCATATTCTAATATGACCGCTAAATAAATCATATAGGATTTCTGGAATTCATATTATTACTCACCAAATACAACTCCAAGCCAATGAATCATGACTGGGATTTAATTCTGGAGTGGAAGCCATGTCACTGGATCCCAGCATGCTGGACAAAGTCCTTCAGTGGCATCTACAGCCTCCATCTACACCCAGACATCTACAGATAACCAAAATTCAGCATAATCCTGATTTTTCATATTTCTTGTTGGCTTATTCTTATAACTCTTTAAAATCCCCAGAGATAAATCCTGAGCAAGCATGAGGAGACTGGTGAAGAAGTAAATAATACAATGCACTATGGTACCTAAATTGAAGGAACGATTTGGAGCAAGCCACTGCAGCTTGGTCCTCCACTTAGGCAATCAAGGGAAACAGGATCTCCTCACCTTGCAGTGAAAGCCTGTCACTCATCTCTCATGCCTATCATGAGATCTCATCATATACCTGAGCAACTAAAAATTGCTTTCTGAATTCAGCCCATAATGATAAAATTAAGTTTCAAGAGCATCTGAGAATTATCTGTTTGCCTCCAGGATCCAATGACTTGCACAACAGATGCAAGGGTCTGATATTCAGATATCCAGCATAAGGTTTGAAGTATTTCAGGTACCACTGCTTTGAAAATTGGTCTAGCTGCATTGATGCAGGCACCCAGTCAGCTAGGACTGTGTGAGAACACAAACTCACTCTCAGCAAATGCAGAAGCACTGCTGTAATAATTGTACATGAGAGTACGTGGTCTTGAGCAGTCAGAAAGTGATTCAGCTTAAGAATATCTGCCATTGTATCAGCTGTCTTGTGCTTTAACACAGCACATTATGGTTTCTACTATGTGCTGCATTATGGCTATTTCTCCACAAGAATGCAAAATGAGTCATTTCCATGTGTTGCCTTTTTGTGCAAGGCAGATCAGACTCAGAAGACAGCAGAGATATTCTATATAGGTAGTCCCAAGACACAAGCTGTGGTTGTGATGGGCCTACCCCAGACATCACAGCTCCACTAGAGCACAAGTAGGACTCCAAGTGCAGTCAAGCTGCATCCTCAAGAGTCCTTCAAGAGACTTACTCTGAGGGAAAACTGATGCCTTTGGAATTATCTGCTGCTGCACAGACCCCAGTATGAGGCGGGGCTGATTAAAACTGCCCTGAGTATACAGAATGAGGAAGGGTTTTGCCACTAAACAATTTGCTGATGGGTGAAGTGCCACCTTGTTTGAATGTTCTTCTGCCAGTTTGGAAATGAGAAGACGTAGATGTCACATAGATGTATCAAAGTCATTTCATGGAGTGTCACACATGATGATGGCAGAAAAGACACAGGCATGAATGGAGCACTAAATCCTTTTTCACTTGATGTGATTCACAGAGATAGTCAGAAAAATATGTGATGTACCAAAATCCTGGTGGCATCAATGGAAGGAAAAGCAAGTAAGTAGCTCATGTGGGGGAACCCAAATTGCTTTCGCATAAAGTCTTTCTAAAGCTAGAGGTAAAATATAAGGATGAAGATGATATTTAAAGCTGAAATAGGACTTGGTGTCATGGCAGAAAGAGTACAGCTGGGCAACTCTGATGTCAAAAGTGGCCAGGAACAGAGCAATGCAATTGATAGAAAGGAGTGATGCCATTGTATATTGACAGAGACTTTGGATGGAGCAAGTTCAGAAGTTTGATAAGAAGCTGCTGAATGTAACAGTAAGACTGAAGTTGATAGAACGTGGAAATATGCATTACTTTGAAGAAGAGACTTGGGTGCTTTTCAAAAAATACCTGCAACATTGGATGCTTTAACTGAGCAAGTAATAGTATAAGTAGCTGCTGTTGAGAGTTATAACACAAATAAGGATGTGTATGAAAGGCATTAATAGGCTGGTTACTTGAATTTTGGGTGTGGTTGACTGGCTGCAACACCCGTGAATGAAATGTACAGATTTACACCTTACTGGAGTGGCTAAGAGAGGAGAAGAGAATAGAAGGACTATTACCACGATTTATTGTAAAAGAGAAAAGAATAATCTCAAATAGAAATGAGGAAGATCTGATTTAAATGAGGATATGAAGCATGTGATGAGTGAGTCAGAGGCAGCAGCTTCTTGAGTGAGATATGAAGAAAGGTCAGTGCAATCAACTAAAAACACAGGATCCTGCTTCTTTTAAAAAGCATATCAATTGTAGCTGTCTTTACCTAGGTGGGATCCCTCAGAGCCCAGCAGGATTCTTTGCTCCTGTGGGGATCTCTCTGGTCATGCTTCAGGCAAACCTAAGATTAAAACTGCACATAAATTAAAGCAGAAATTGTGAAGTAATGGCAATATAAAATACAGTGGAGTTGTCTTTGAGTATTTTTTATAATAATTAACATTTCAAGAATAACATAAGTTGTTTATTTGGTACTGAGACCTTGAGCTAAAAACACAAGCTTACAATGAATACATCTGTAGGTTTTAATTATTGCTTATAACAGACACAAAGAGCAGAGCTACCAACTGTACCATGCGTAATTCTTTATTTAGTAATTTAATATTCTTCCTTGCTCATCTCAATGCATTTTTATATATCTGACCTTCTGTAGACTTCTCATTTTGTTCTCCAACTGAAAGAGCAAAGCCAGTTAATTTCTGCTAACATTTTGCTGCCACAGAGCTTCTGAAATACCTTTTTATTCTCAGTTTTGTTTGTAAATCTGAATTCAGTGGATATCCGCCTAGTGACACAGGTTAGTAAGCTGAGTGATATTTCTGGAATGAGAGCCTACTCCCTTCTGGAGAATTCCTGAGCACATCCTGACCCTGAGAGCCCAGGGGACACCAAAAAGCAATGTGTAATGGCCATGGCTGTGGCAAAGGGTAGCTATGCCATGCTATGCTCCCTTCAAATATGTTTCTGCTTACCCAGGGTATCGTTGGCTTTAACAGACTGTGACTATGGCACAATCAAATGTTCTGGCTACAATGACACAGGGAGTCATCGTGTTACAGGCAAGTTTTGGCTGGCTATGATATAAGGTGGGAACCAAGCATCACAGCCTTCTAATACTTGGGAATTTTATTATAAAGTAGTGCTTATGCCCTGAAACAGGGGATGATGCTTCCTCTTAATTATTAGATTAAAAAAAAAAATAAGGGAGGGTGTTCATAGTAATTCTGAAATGCTCTTTAAAACATTAGCAAAAAAAGAAAGCTTAAAAGCTTGTAAAGGAGCCACAGTGAATCACAGCTGCCATTTAAATTATATGAAAGGGCAATAAATTGAAACTAGTAAAAAAGAAATGTCTTTACTGTGTGCATTGTCAGCTTATGAAATTCACTGTAGTGGGAGGTCAGTGAGTGAAAGTCTGTAATTTGTTTTTTCCCAGAGTACTTTTTGGATCACTACCATGATGCTTCTAGTGCTGCAAGAAAAGGCTAATCAAAATTTGTACTCTAAGGCATAAAATGTTTATGGAGGTCAGGATGGAACATCACCCTCACAGTCAGTGTATTAAGCATATTATGCATTTTCCATCTTGACTTTTGAAGGAGGGTAAGGATCTCTGCAGAACAGCTGTGTTAACACCAGTGGCAAATCCTGTACAAATCTCACTCCTGGGGAGTGATTCTCCTCTGACAGATTTCAAAGCTCATAAAAGCATAATTTTAGCTCTGAAAAATGTTTTTAAGTATATGTGTTGATGAATGATGCAACATAATACTGAAGCAGAGCTCTTAAGCTTCAAAGATGATCTCAGGCGAAACTGAAGTGGACACAATTTATTCACACATAAGAAAGGCAACCTGCAACCCATACCATTGTACAACATCCCAGGCAGAAGTCAAAGATGGCCTGATCTGTGCAAGAGCCCTGGCTGCAAGGAGTATATAGAGAGACACGCTACTGCCATTTTTTCCCTGGAGAGTAGAAGTAAATAATACAGAATGTTGCTATTGGTGCAATCTCTTGAGCACTACTCAAATAAAAAAATAATGGCTAATCAAAGACAGTCCCCTACCTCATCCCAGGCATCTGGCTCTTGTTGCTATTCTTGCTACTCTTGTCCTGATCAGGTGTGCTGTTCTTACACTCCCCACATCTCCACTAACACCACCTCTGTTTTCCTCTCAGCAATGACAGGGGTGATGATCAGTCTGTGATATTTTAAAGGAGATCACAGGTGTTGCACTTTTTGGAGCAAATTCTGCCTCTCTGAGATAAGCCATGGTTGCCAACTCTCTTGCCCAGAGATTTTGGGGTAAATTGTGGGCATTCATAAAGTCTAACTGGTTCTCAGGCCCCAGATCTCCCCAGTGACTGAATAAGCCAATGCAGCACAAGCTGTGGTCAGACATTTGAATGCAGTGTGGTCATAATTTCTTTTAGAAAGGACATTTTACAGAATAGGGGGAAGCTGCTTGGCAGAAAAATTTTGAACACCAGTCCCACAATTCTGCACACACACATCTGCTGAAATTGCAACCAGGACAGCATGGGCTTTAGAGGCTGCAGGTTTGTGGGCTTTGCTTCTCTGTTCCTTTTGCCCAAGCTGTAACTCTATTATAGCTATCATACAGTTGAGGTAGATCTTTGATACTTCAGGAGGCTAGTTTCTCAGGACTCCTCTTCCTTTTCCTTTTGTGGTGTTTAGATTTTTACTATGTTTACAGCACACACAAGGGAAAAACTGAAATTTCTCTATTCACCTTTTCATCTTTATGCTGATAGGCTAAATAGACCATGCTTCCCAGACCAATTGGTCTGAGCTCAGCCTTAATGGCAGGCAGAAGGTGGTCACCTCTGTGTCAGGGCTTGCTCAAAAAAAACAAATAAGGATCTTAATTCAGCATTGCAAATTGAGAGCAGTTTGCTATTAGCTCTCACGTTATTAACTTAGAAAATACATGCCACATCACTGGTGTTCTCTCCATTCTGTCTGAACACAGCTGCAAACTGTATTAGGTGTTAGGGTGAAGGATATATTTCAGATTAGATATTTGTGCTGAATTATTAGAGTAGCCTGTATTAAAAAATTACTAATAAACACTGCTTCTGGCTCAATTTAACCTGAACTCAGTGAACTAGCCAGTGGTGAGAAATCAAAAACTCCAAAATACCTCATGAATGAATCTAACTAATCAAGAAGCCTTGCAGGAAGTAGATGCCAGGATTAATGAGCCAGTGGTTTCACCATGCCATGCTGTTATTTCTTCACATAAATGCCTTCAGATGAGATTACCTCTGTCATGACAAGGAGAAAAGAAGGGTTACATACTTTCAACTGACAGGTTAACTGCCATACCTCCATTACTGCAAGATACATTTTCATGTGTGGAGATTTTTATTTGAAAAATGAAAATTTAAAGACCACAACACAAATTGAACAACATTTTCATCTCTAGGAGCAGGGATTGTGCTGCATTTCTAGCTGATCCCTTGGCTTTCACAGACTTACTTCTGGTGTTAGTAATTGCTCAGAGAACACAATCTCCAACAGCAGGTAAGATCAGATTCTGCCTTCCAGGGGTATTTGAGGGGAGGAAGAGAGGAGAGAAAGGTATCAAAGCATTTCATCAAGGGAGCAAATGAAAGGTTCAGTGATATTATCATTATGTATATGCCTTAGACATCAGGGGTGACATTGTGTTCAGAGTGAAGTAAGCCTACATGGATATGTGCCAGTGTAGAAACCAATCCATACATACAAATGTAAATCTGAATCTGTTTACTCACTGGGTGGAATTGCTCAAAGCTAAGCCACATCTTAAAGTAAGCGAGTAAGCCTGGTTTGTAACAGTGTCTGATGTTAGCAACTTAGAAGGTAATAGGCTGTAATCTTAAATATTCTCTCTCAATTCATATGGAATGCATTAATTTATTTTGATCACTTCATGTGAATGAAATAAAACTATTCCTGTGGTTAGGTAGAGCTAGTCGTTGCTAGTTTAATTTTTATCTTTTAATAGTGGCATGAGTAAGATTTTCTAATAAAATCATTCACACAAACTGTAACATGTGTGAATGAAACCTGCAGTCCTCTTCCTTTCATCCATGTAAAATAGCTAAGACCATCAGCTAGATGTTTTATGTTGCAAAGCTTCAGCTGGTGCTAAGGGTATGTTTCAAAAATCTCCAGTACTCAGAACATGAAGATCTATTGCCATGGAAACAAATGCTGTATTGAAGTTAGATAGGATCAAAAAGCTTTGTTCATAACCAGGACAACAGTTGCATTAGAATATGGAGGAAATGATGGATAGCTTAAGAGAGAGAATTCAGCTGAAAGATCTTTGTAAGGCCCTTTCCATAGAGTTGTAGCCTTCAGTGTCATGAGTTGGATCTTACAGTTTGCAAATCAATCCCCTAACCCCAGCCAGAAAGAGCATTTTACTCTGCCATTAAAAAGCACATATTTTTTAAAGATCTTCCATACCATTTTTTACAACATTCCTACCTCATAAAGCTGTCTTGCTTATATTGCTTGTATTTATATTGCTTATAGCAGCTGTAAAAATTACATGCTTGTAAACAATCTTCCACATATTTGGAAGAAGTGGAGTGAGATTTGCACTCCTCTTCACATTTGTGGTGACACACTTTTTCTCAGAATGCACCCCAGCATGGAGCAGGGAATGCTGTGAGACTGGAAAAGCCAAGGGATGTCTGGCACCACTCCCCTTGGCCCATGCAAATTCACATGGGGAGAAGGTGAGACAGGGTATTCTGACCAGCCCAACTCCCTAGGCACCCTGTGTGCCCACATCCTTGATGGCTAATCTAAAATTATCTCGAATTTCAGACTTGGAAATAACCCTGGGTACAGAGGTGCTCTAATGACCCCAGGCCCAGACTGGAGACCAGAAGGAGGGTTAGAAGGAGGGACAGGGCATGATGTTTTCTTATCCCAGGTGTTACCATGATACGGATTATGGAATGGGACCTGTCTTGCCTGATGTACCTCAGGATGAACATCCTGGGCTATTTCAGTACCTACAGACTCCTACAGAAGGGCACAGGGCTGTTTCCTCCACTGACCCCCAGCAGACTCACTCATGGCCTGGATCATCAATAATTTGTTCTGATTGTATTTTTCTTCCAAATTAAATGTGCATATATAATATGCACTTTGGAACAGGAAAGGACCCTTCTGTGGGTGCCTGTGGAGCTGGGCACTCTCAGGTATGTAATTAAGGGGTGAGTAATTGATGTACAAGGAAAAGACCTCTCAATGCATTGCATGGAAAAAGGAAAGGACAGAGAAGAAGAAACCCAAGTCGGTCTGTATGCTGCTTGCCCTTTCTTTCCCCCGTGTCGAAGTCTGCAAGGGGGTAAATCGAAGATTTTCTCTTCCGAGAGATCGCCCCGACAGCAGTCCTGCATCCATTTCGCAGGCAGCAAAAGGGACTTGGCAAAAAACCGCTCTGCACCCACTGCGTTGTTGCAGTACGTTGTTCCGTACTGGTCCCGCATCGGTTCCCTTCCCTTCACAACCCTTCGCCCCCTCCCTAGCAATCCTCTGCCTCCCGCCGCCCCTGCCCTGCCTCACCGCGAAGCTTCCTGTACCTTGCAGTTTAAAGACCAGTCGCACACAAAGATTAACAAAAGTTTATTAGTTATGAAGTATTAAAATTGAGATAAATGAAAGGCTTCAATGCAAAATTCAAGCAAGCAAACTATCCCCAAACTTGTGACAAAGGACTTAGTGAATCCTACAGGAGGAAGTCCTGTCTTTTTTTTTATGTTTTTTTTGCCTGCAAGTCAAGACACTTGTTATATCTCACACGCAACATCAAAATCTATAATTCTTCATATCACATACTGAAAATGATATTATTTATCCATTTACATTAACTTGATATAAACGTGTCCGGAAAAGTCAATTAGTATGCTTTATATTAGTTCAAACATTCATTAAGAAACCCAAAATGCAATAAATAAGCACAGACAATAAGTTAAAACATATCACGAATCGACCAGTATGTAACAAGAATGCTTTATCTACACAAAACATCCTATTTCACATCATTTATTCATTCCTCCAGCGGCCCAGCCCAGCGGCGGGGTGACCGGCACATGCAAGCGGGCGGGCTGCGGGGCCGGGCAAGGGCGAGCGAGGGCCGCGGCGCCGCCTCCGCAGGCGGCAGCGGAAGATGCGGGAGGGGACAATAGCAGCAGGAACGTAAATATAATGCGTAAATAAAGGTGGGGCGGACCGGCAACTCAACCGTCGTGAAATCGAAGGGAAGTGCTCTCCTTTTTTTTTTTTTTGCCTTCTCCTGCCGCCCCCTACCCCCTTTTTAACTTTTAAAAAAACAAACTTATTTTTATTTTTTTAAATGGTCCCTCATCTGTCTCGCTCTCTCTCGCTTATAAATTCTTTTATCAAAATGGATTTGATTCTCTCTGGGCTCTCCGTGCCGCTCTGCCATCCCGGCCGGCCCCGACGGCGCCCTCGCAGCGGAGGGGGCCGGCGGCAGGTCGCTGTTCTTTAATATAGCGTAAAAACTAAGCAAACGGAAACCAAAACGCATTTCTTAGCAAAGCGGCCGCAGTGACGGCCAGGTGGTGGCGAGGGAGGGAGGGGAAGCGGAGCTGGGAAACAACCCGAGTCGCCCC
>VZTY01027957.1:0-15015 GCA_013400935.1 Turnix velox
TTCTCATAAGAGAGGTGCTCCAAGCCCTCTCATAATTTCTGCGACCAGCTCCAACAGCTCTATGCCCTTCTTATGTTGAGAGCTCCAGAACTGGACACAATACTTCAGGTGGGGTCTCACTAGAGCTGAGTAGATTATGAAAGGCAAAGAAGGGAAATTCATGAAAAACATGGAATCTTTTTGGCCAAGCCAAACCCTCAACTGTTTCTCTAAATATACAGGCACGTAACAGAAAGGTAATTTTAAATACTCCTCTCACAAAATCTTTTTAAGGAAAGTACTAGTTTTTAAGCTTCTGAGGGTGTTTCATTAAAGAACATTTAACTCAACCAATTAGGATAAGAATAAACTTCAATATTCGTAAAATCATTACAGGGTTTCTGTGAAACTTGTAAAGGTCTGAAAACTCTTATTGCCAGTGACAGACAAGCAGCTACATCACCATTGTAAAAGCCACACACTTAAAATTTATCTTCACAGCTGTTCAGAACTATACATGGAGAATATTCCCTGCAATGTACAGATGTACATGGACCACTGGGAATTCGGGTCCCAAGCCTGGGACCTGTATGAAAAGGCTGCAGCAGCACCCAGAGAGAATACAAAGCATCAGCCTGAATGTCTGAAAATATGCCTGGTTTCCAGCACAGATATTTTGAGAACGGCCCTTCTCCTGCCAGCCTACTGCAGAAAGCAATACTTGAATAGTCTCCAAAATGAAGGTCAGAGGGATCTGGAACAGCGAGATCTCCTGGGACAGTTCCTGCCCTGTCTGCCCCTGAACTCAGCTGGATTTGTGTTTGCAAGTTCCTTACAAACTCCTCCTGACAGCTGCCTGTGAAACCTAGGAGACCTGAAAATGCTGACCACACCTATGCTTCAATGTGCATTCATCCCCAGGGGTGGGGTTTGCCTGTGTGTAGGGTCACCTGAACTGCAATTGTCAGGAGTGAGTCTTATCTCAAAGAAGAAGGCCTCTTCCTGCTTTCAAGTTAGGATCTACCTACATTTAATCATTTAAATTCTAGTTTCCACATGGAGACACATTACAGCTTCTTTTAAACTACCAGAGAACCATAGAATCGACTTGGCTGGAAGGGACATTTCAGATCATCAAGTCCAACCATCAACCCAACTCAGACAAGAACCATTCTTAAACCATATCTCTAACCTCTGTGTCTGCCCATCTCTTAATACCCTGGATGGTATCTCAACCACTTCCCATACCCTCATAGAACTACCTGAAAGCCTTCAGGACCTTCTTAAGAAAGCAAATTTTTTGACCAAGTAATTGTGCACTTGTTTTTCCAAACTAATGACTCAAGTGGAAATTGTAGAGAAAAATGGAATGTCAGTGGGGTCCTTTAAACCAGGAGTTCTAGCCTTTTGCTGTAGTAGGCACTACCTCATACAACTGCTACCATGAATGAATTCAAACTTGCAAACCAACTGGTTTTTTCCATTCCCATTAGATTTGAAGTTTGCTCCAGATCTTCATCCTGCTCACTGGAAGCTTCCTTTCCATTTCCAAACTCATTTCTCATTTGTTCCAGTAACTCTTCATCCCGTCAGTGTACTTACTGTTTCCATCCAAAAAGTGTTTCAAAGTCAGTATCAAAGCTCAGAATTCCCAACTGAATGCCAAACCTTTTGTGCCATGCTGTGAGTTTTCACCACGCTTCTCTTACCTCTTCCTGAAAGTCATAAAGTTCTGAGAACCATCCTATCCTTCTTCCAGCTCCAGTTCCTTATGAGCACAGGCTTAACATTTGGGGTCCTGGTTGGGTTTTCCAAGTCCAAAGATCCCATGGCAGCCTCAGCCCTGATGGCTTCACAGCACTGGCAAGAACTCTCAGAATTAGCCCCTAGGCTGACATTTCCACACGTTTCTTCCTTAGCTTAAATGAGTCTTTTAGGTTAATCACTGCTATTTACGTGGCAAGGACAGAATCAGCCTTCAAGTACCCAAAGCTATTTTAGCATCAGCAGTAACTCCATAGCCTTAACAAGTGTAAAATGTATTTATTTCAGAATTTCCTGACACAGACACCTAATCCACCAAGAGTAAACATTTCTACCTTCTCTCTATGAGGCACACAGTCCGAAAGTGGATAGAGAAAAATACAATCAAGGATGCTGACGGACTTAAATTTATTAATAAAAAGTACAAGGTGCATACCAGAAGTGAGCATCTCTTACTAAAGTGTGTGGAACAGGAAGAAACATTCCATGAAATACTGCAAAAACAAATGAGGAGCAAATATCATTAAGTACTATCAGGAGAAGCTACTGCTGTTAGCTGCAGTATGTAAAATGTAAGCTTAACATCAGCAAAATCATAGAATCATAGAATGTTTTCAGTTAGAAAGGACATTAAAAATCATCTAGTTCCAACCCTCCTGCCATAGGCAGGGACACCTCCCACTAGACCAGGTTGCTCAGTGCCTCATCCAGCCTGGCCTTAAACACCACCAGGGAGGGGGCATCCACAACCTCTCTGGGCAACCTGTTCCAGTGTCCACTACCCTCACTGTAAACAATTTCTGTAATGATAGTTCAGTAAAGCAACAAGCTGCCAAGGAAAACCTTGATCCACCTGCTTAAAGCACTAAGGACTGGCCCAGATACCCCTCAGGAAGAATTACCCTTTACAAAAATTAGTTCAGTCATTAAGCCAATAAAGCCTATATGACTCACCAGAACCTTCCTTCAGTCAGAGCAGCTCTCTACAACAGCCCAGTCCAGCTGTGAAACAAGGAAATAGGGGCCAACCAGAGAGCTCTTAAAGAGAAGTCACTTCTGAACATAGGAAGACCAAGCCAGAGGCATACTGGGCACACCCTCTTTTTCCTCATTTCACAGTAAGCAAGTTTTCCTAACTGCCACTGAACATACACATCCTAAACTCCGAGATATTTAAATGCCTGAGACAAGCCAGTGTTTTTCGTCTTCTTATTTCTTCTATCCAACCTGAATCTCCCCTCTTTCAATTTATAGCCGTTATTCCTAGTCCTGCCATCCTGGACCCTATTAAAAAGACCTACCTCCGCCTTTCTGTAGGCCCCCTTCAGGTATTGAGAAGCTACTACGAGGTCCCCCCTAGCCTTCTCTTCTCTAGGCTGAACAACCCCAAGTACTTCAGCCTGTCCTCAGAAGGAAGATGCTTCAACCCTCTCATCATCTTTGTGTCCCTCCTCTGGACCCTCCCCAACAGATCAATGTCCTTCTTATGCTGAGGTCTCCAGAACTCCAGAAACCCACCACAGAGCAGCAACTCAGAATTAGACTAGTTGCTACCAGGAGTCCCCACATTCTGATGGCTCCTACCCTCTTTTTTCCACCCCTGCCAACCAGCAAAACACATTCGCTCCAAATATCAGAAATATTAGCCACTTACAGGTCATACCAAAACTCTGAATTTTTCAAGTATTTCACGCATACACACACAGAGCCAGCGCATTTATATGACTTAAAACTGTAAACATTGTAAGATTAAAGCTAAGAAAACGCAAGTGACAATTTGGAGACATAGGTTTCTTTCTTAAGTCTTAAGTAATTCTAGTCTTTCAAGGGCAGAGAGGTGAATGCCCTATCCCTGGAGACATTCAAGTCCAGGCTCTATGAGGCTCTGAGCAACCTGATCTAGTGCAGAATGTCCCTGCTCACTGCAGGGGGTTGAACTAGATGGCCTTTGAAGCTCCCCTTCCAACTCAACACATTCTACGATTCTATATTAACCATTTTATTAAATCACTTTACATAAGCCAATGACAGGCTATCACACTTTCTGCTCAAATTCTACTTTTACTAAGCTTTTCTGCAAAAAAACATATGGACACTAAGTTTTTCTCTCTCTAAAACCACAGAGCTACATGCCAGAATTAGCTACAGAACATTATCCACACAGAAAGGCAGTGTCTCCTACTCATACCCCCTGAAACCTCTAAAGCAGACCAAACATTCCTGAGCAATCAACAAACATGGATAACGACAACATTAGCATTTTCTCCAGCCTGCATAGAGCTGCAAACTGCACAACTAATGCAAATCTATGTTTAATTATCTAGTCCAGTACTACCTCTAAGTTATAGACAAGGCAGCAAGAAATGAGAAGCCTCGCCCAATCTTGTACTTAGCTGAACCACCTTCTCAGCTGACAACAAAGAAGCCACTGGATGCACCAGAAAGCTGCCATTCTGCAGTTCTGCTGCACATGGAATTGCTGTTTTACTTAAAAATTTGGAGGTTGAAAAGCTACAAAGAAATCTCACAGAAGCTTTGTTATCCTCAGCTGTACCCTGCTAACAGCATGAGGGAACAACACCAAACCCAGGCATTTACATATTGAGAAGATGGCTTTTAAAACATCACCTGAGGTTTTTAACCTGCTGGATTTGATTCTTCTTCTGCATATAAAAACAGTTCAACTGTTGACAGACACATAATAGTTTGAAACTCAACAGCACATAATTTTCTTCTTGCAAGAAAAAATTATCCAAAGGAAACCACTTGTGCAAGGAGCATTTTCTTAATAGCACAGGAAGACAAGTCAGCAGAGATACAATTAATCCTGAATTCCTTGAAGCAATACTGCCAAGAAGATTGCTTATGTATGATAGTGTGAGGCTAGAGTTCCTTCAAAACAAGCATTTACTGTGTTCTTTTTGAGGCAAGAATTCATAGAAAGCCATGAGATGGTAACACTTTTTGTTTCCACAACCATTTTTTTCTACGTTGATACTACAATTGCCTACTCAGGCCCAAACAGAAAAGCAGAACAAACCCAAAAAACCAACCACATTTAACTTCCCTTCAACTTACGGATTTAAACCACTTTCTCTCTGGGTATTCCAGTCCCTTGAAACTGTACAGACATTAAATATAATAATTCAAACTACAAAAAGTGGTGAGTACTGCATGTAGTAGACACAGCAGGCATGGAACTGCACCCCCATGACAGCATGGTAACCGAACAAGAGATGGTTGTGCTGCCCCTAAAGACAACAGATCTCTTTACCCAGTGCCAAAACCAGTTCATGTATACACAGGTATTGTTACAACAGTGCCTGAGGACTAGAGATTTTGTTTGTACAACACGGCAGTCACTGAGGAAACAGAGGAGTTGAGAAGAGGCTGGGGTTTCCTCTTTTCCTCAAGTAAATATCAAGCAATACACAGTGTACACAAAGCTAAGGATATAGAGATTTGCATTCTTCTTCTCATGCAAGGTTGAATAGATCCAGAAGATAAAAAGCCACTAAAAACCCCTACCTCTCCTGAGACAATGAAGGCTTTCCACATGCCAAGGTTCTCACACCACCAGTCTGTTCTTGCGATGTGCAGCTGAAGGTCATTGTGCTCCCTCTCCATCAGCATGATTTCATCCTTCAGCTTCGAAACTATCTGAGGAGAAAAGTTCATTCATTAAAAAAAAAGTAAAAAAAAGCTTGTGCAATGCAGCTCAGTGCATCTGTAGGGACATTACTTGGAAAGAAGAAAAAGCACAAATGCAGGGAGAGAAAACAAGGCACATGGGAAAATAACTAGCTGTGAGATAACCTATGATGCCTCTTACACACTTGTGGAATATGCAGGAGCCCTAAGGGTCACCTTTGATATTAAAATTTAAAAAAAAAAAACTAGAAGGACATTAGTGCTTAACAATATGGTTTAGGGATGGTTCTTGTGAGAATTGGGTTGATGGCTGGACTCAATGATCTGAAAGGTCTCTCCCAACCTGGGCCATTCTACAATTCTGTGACATGCTACTAACAGCATAAAAGGCACTTTAGACAGGATTATATATTACACTCATATATTACAAAATATCTGTTTCATACAAACTAGAAATACCATTGCTGAAGACATCCTCCTTTCCATTTTGATGCATATGACTGAAGAACCTGGGATCAGATTTCACACCAAGCTACGTTAAAAGTTATTTATCTCATTTTAGTTCTGGAAAGGGAAGGATTTATTATTATGGAAAGTGCACAGTTAAAAAAAAAAAAGGTGTTCGCATCAAGACACAGCTCACCCTCATAAAGGTGAAGGAGAGCATTGCATCACACCAGCAAGACAAGAAGTAAACATACATACTACAAGGAGAAGGCATTAGATAAAATGGAAGAACAGGCTGAAGGAATTGGGGTTGTTACCCCTGGAGAAGAGAAGACTCAGGGGGGATCTCATAGAAGCTTCTCAATACCTGAAGAAGGCCTATAGAAAGGCTGGGGTAGGACATTTTAATAGGATATGTGATGGAAGGACTAGGAATAATAGATGTTTATTGCAAGAGGTGAGATTCAGACTAGATATAAGAAAGAAATTCTTTATGGTTAGGGTGGTGAGACACTGGAACAAGTTTTCCAGAGAGGTTGTGGATTCCCCCCCTCTGGAGGTGTTTAAGGTCAGGCTGGATGAGGCATTGAGCAACCTGTTCTAGTGGAAGGTGCCCCTGCCTATAGCAGGGGGGTTGGAACTAGATGAGCTTCAAGGTCCCTTCCAATCCAAACCATTGCTCAGAGCCCCAGCAATCCTGGCCTTGGATGTCTCCAGGGATGGGGCCTCCACCACCTCTCTGGGCAACCTCTTCCAGTGTCTCACCAGTCTCATGGGGAAGAACTTTGTCCTAATGTTTCATCTAACCCTGCCCTGTTTTATTTTAAAACCACTGTCCCTCATCCTCTCACTCCAAGCCCTGGTAGACAGCCCTTCCTTAGTTTTCTTGTATACTTCATGTAATGGTAGTCACATTTAATTTCAACAACTGTGCCATAGTTTTGTTTGAAAATAAGGCTTAGCAAGCTTTGCATTGAGGTTGACAAGACTGAGTTGTAGAAAGAAAGTGATGCATGCACATTGACTGTGGCTGCATGGGATGCATGAGACTGAAGGGACAGCCAAGAGGTAGGGGCAACAAGACACCACAAAAGTTGCCCCAGAACCACAAGCCTCTTAAGATCAGGCTGTCTTCTCTGGCAGAAGGCTTTCTATGTCAGAGACACTGTCCAAGACTGCCTGCCATATTTTCATGTCATCTTTGCTACATTCTATACTCCACAGAAAGAACTTCAATAAAACTTATACCTACAGAGTTTTGTTCTTCTAGAGCTTGCCACCCAGAACAGCTGGTTTCTCCCTTGACTGACTGGTATCCAAGTGCTAGAAGTCACTTAAGGATGCACATAGATATTTTCTCTGAGTCTCACTGCAGAGGCATCTCAAAAGAGGTAACAACCAACCCATAAACGGCTTGCAGTTAAAAATAATGAACTTTCCACTACATACAGAACAAAACTATGGAATTTTTGGAAACATTTCTCACTTCATAAGACCAAGAATCAAATTTTTAACTGCCACATCCAGAGGAGAAAAAAAACTGAAGCCTCTGTGACAAAGCGCTCTCTCACTGTCAACCATAAATTACCTGTTTCAAAGCTTCATTAATAAATTATGGCAATTCAGGCACTATTTAAAAGAAAAAAGCAGCTCAGCCCAGCTACACCTGAGCATCAGTCCTGTAACAGCACCACTTGCTCCTGCCTGATTACATTCTTTGATTGCTTAACTGGTGCAAAGAGGAAAAAGAGACTTTTTAAAAAAGAATCCAAGCTCAGAGAACTCAAGTTTTACACCTCTCAGATCTGTCAATCTGATGTAAGCGTGCCCTGAAGATTTATCCTGGCTCCTTCTAAAGGAAATCCTATTTAAAGGTTTGGGGATTTTTCCCCTCCTTTCATTCAAGCAAGTCACTCACGAGAGCAGGTTATGAAACGTGCTGTATTATCTCAAAGCCAGCAGAGGGAGCAGAAGTTCAGAAGCACATCCCTCCCTCTGCTGCAGCGCTGCAGATGCGGCAGGGACACCAAACAACCTGCCATAAACGACTCCATAGGTACAGGAGCACAGACATAAGACAGGAACACTATTTGGCACAGATAAAACAGTAAGACGTCTGGGAAAAAGCCGTTATTTCATAACAAATCAAGTACTGTAAATCATATCAGGGTCTACAAAGAAGCTGGGGAGTGGCTGTTTGCCAGGGCATGGAGCCACAGGACAAGAGACAGTGTTTTTAAAATTAAACTAGATCAGAGTTAGATTAGCCATAAGGAAGAAGTTCTTCCCCATGAGGGTGGTAAGACACTGTAAGAGGTTGCCCAGAGAGGTGTTCGAGACCCCATCCATCCCTGGAGACATTCAAGGCCAGGCTTGCTGAGGCTCTGAGCAACCTGATCAAGTGCTCAATGTCCCAGCTTGCTGTAAGGGGGTGGCACTAGACAGCCTTAGAAGGTCCTTACCAACCAAACACATTCTATGATTCTGTATCTGCATAGAGTAGAAAAAACCCTCAAAGCCCAAGACTAAGCTCTGATTTAATTTTCTGTACCAGGC
Source organism: Turnix velox (assembly GCA_013400935.1). Lineage (NCBI taxonomy): Eukaryota > Metazoa > Chordata > Aves > Charadriiformes > Turnicidae > Turnix > Turnix velox. The sequence continues at coordinate 8,398 of VZTY01027957.1, forward strand.
TGATTGGAACAGTGATCTCTGATCTTTCTGAAAAGTGTCCGAGACAACTGGGGATTACAAAAAGACACATTATAAATTAAAAAAATAGAATAGACCCCAGGCACTAAAGGTACTTACCTTTTTGTCAGGCTTTGGTGAGTTACACAGGGAATTCAGAGCCTGTTTCTTGTACTCAAGCTTGTCATTCAGCTGGCGGAGTTTATTAACAGCATAACTGGCCTGCTCATTAATCCTGGTGCTGCACTCTCCAGCAGCTTCTTCACAACCTTGGCTCTAGGAACAGAGGATGAAAATAATTGCATCAAAAATCATGAAAGAGGATGCAGGAGTTGTTTGCTCCATAAGCATTGTATGTATAGGAACTTTTATTCTTGATATAGACAAAAATGTAGGCGTTAAAGGTTCTAACAGATGTTTCAACCATCAGCTCCAGTAGGAAATAACATGATGTCTGTTATAAATAAAAAGCAATAAAGCCTCATTACTATTTATACTCCATCTCTTTGGCAACTCATGCCAACTGTGAAAAACAACCTTCAAGCTAGGGTATAAAGGAGAGGAAGAATCAAAGATTATTTTAAATGCAGCCACAGCTTAAATAACCATCATCAATATTCAGAGCCAATGAGAAAAGCAAATATTTAGCTCCAAGATGAAAGATAGGGGGGAGCACTCCAAAAACACCCACAAGTTCTTCTAACAAACCACCCTGCCTCCCACAGACCTTCACAACACACATTTATCACTCTGCAGAACAACCTAAACCAAGTAATTTCTCTTCATAAGCAGATTTTGCTGCTGCTTTTAGAAGTGGCAATAAAAACGTGTTAAAAGCACATACACACCGCCCTAAACCCATAAATAATTTTCTCATCTTCATTCAGACAAACCAAAGGCTTTTTCCATCTCATGTACTACAGGCAATCAAATCTTGTACAAGATTTTCCACCTTCCCATGAAATTAACACTTTCTGGCTTTTGCCTCTTGCCTCAGTCTCCCTGTTAGGTCTGCACTCCCTGAAACAGGCACAAAGACCTCAAGATCCTAAGATCATAATCATCTAGGTTGGAAGAGACCTCTCAGATCATTGAGTCCAACCATCAGTCCAGCTCTTAACAAGCCTGGTACCTGGATATGGACTCAAATCCTTGACCCTCAGATTAGGAGTCTGATGCTCTCCCAACTCAGTTACACACCCAGGTCATGATGCTGCCAAAACAGCACTGTGATGTTACTGGAGCCATGTTTAATGTCTGCTTGTGACTAGGTAGCTCTAAATTGAGCTGTGGGAAGCTCTGAAGCCAATCCCATGCATGACAGTTGTGTGTCATCTAACGATACTCCCACAAAGTTAGCTGTATCTTCATGTATTTAACAAAAAGCTAACAGAAATACATCTCTAGTGAATTCTGTGAGTTTCAGAGGAGACAATCCTGCTGTGAGCTTTGCAGTATTCTTAGGAAAAACAGGCTGAAGAGATAAGATACAGCAGCAAGAATTATTAATCTCTTCAGTGTGATCCTTGTGAGGGGGGGATACCTTAAATCAGGAGTTCTACACTAAGAAATCTGTGTCCTTTTTTCCAGCTCTGCTGTTGCCTGCTGTGTGGGTGAAAAAGTAACATTATGCCCTGTCCTAACTTCTGTCCATTCTGCAAATCCCCCTCTACTGTGCTCCTGGTGAGATGCCACCAGGAGTACTGTAACCTGTTCTGGTGACCTCAGCACAAGGAGAACAGTACCTATTGGAAAGGGTCCAGAGGGTGCCACAAGGATGATCAGGGGGCTGGAGCATCTCTGCCAAGAGAACAGGCTGAGAGAGCTGAGGCTGCTAAACCTGGAGAAGAGAAGGCTGCAGCTGGCAAGACCTCACAGCTGCCTCTCAGTGCCTGAAGGGGCTACAGGAAAGCTGGGGAGGGGCTGTCTACCAGAGCATGGAGCCACAGGATGAGGGGCAGTGGTTGGAAACTAGAGCAGGGCAGGGTTAGGTAAGACATTAGGAAGAAGTTCCTCCCCAGGAGGGCAGTGAGACACTGGAACAGGACTCCCAAAGAGGTGGTGGAAGCCTCATCACTGGAGACATTGAAGGCCAGGCTTGCTGAGGCTCTGAGCAACCCGATCTAATGCAAGATGTCCTCTGCAGGAGATTGGACTAGATGGCCTTTGAAGGTCCTTTCCAACTCAACACTTTCTTTCATCCTATGAATGTAAAATATCCAGGTCTGACACTTTTGTGTACAGTGTTCAGCATGTGGAAGCTTTATTTTTAAAACTGAAGAACTGAGACTTTTCAGATTAAGTTTGTTCCTAGTAATAAAAAGATTGTAATTAATTGCAAATCAGCAAGGCTCTGCTCCCAGAGATAGGATACATGACTTTTCTCATTAACATTTCAGGCAATCAGGGCAACACTTCTGAACCCCTAGATTTATCACACAAGTCATAGGCATTACAAGATAACAAGTTACTTGCATTCTAATTGTCAAAATCACCAAAGAAGGAACCAAGGCACCCAAAGCTGAGTTCACTAAGGATCATGTTGTTTCCCCTGACTGCTAAACTGGTAACAACTCCCATTCCTGGCAGTGCTGCAGAGCACAGATTTTGGGCTTATTTTGGCCAGCTCAGCTCTCAAAGAGCTGAATGCAGGCATTGCTTCCTTCTGCATTTTTATGCCTACTCATGACTTTCAAAGGCGGCTTAGCCAAGGAGCGAGAAGTGATGATGGATTAGAAGAAGAAAGACCTTGCTCCACATGAAGCAGAGTCTGCCTTGCCCCGATTCCTATCTTCTGGTTTGATTTTCTAATGTTTCTAATGTTTTATCCCCTCCACAAAGACAGTAGATGGTAGAAATTATAGAAAATTAGCATAGATAATCCCAGAAAGCAAGAACACAGACCTCCAAAACCCATTTGAAACAAAACCAACTAGTATTTGCTAACAATAGACATAATCCCTGAAACATCAGGTTTCTCAGCGGTGGTTTCCTATATGCATGGGAAACAAAAAAAACCCCAGAACAATTCTCAGGCAGTGCATTTGCACCAACATTTGAAAGCTCTCTGGAAGATTCAGAGAGAAGGATTTCTTAGAATTTATTTTTACATCAAAGATTCTGAAGCATGGGACATAATGATTTGTCTGTTTGAGAGATGCTTTAACACAGTACGTGAAGCTTCTTACTTAGTTTGTTGTTAAAAGTGCAAAATCCCTACCCTTAACTATAGAATAAGTAGAATTGTTAATTTATTAGTACTTAAGAATTCAGAAAGTTCTGTGCAAAACTAGTAACAGTCTTTCCTCCAAGTCCCAGTGATCTCAAGGACAGAAAGTCTTTGAAGTACCTCCTANCTCAGAGGAAGGACAGATGCTACTGATGTCAAAAATCTTATTTTTTGGGACCTACAGTAAATGCTGTCAGACAGAGGGCAGATAGTCCTGAAGTGGTGTGTTAGTTTCCTTATGGAAACAGTTATCTGTTAGACTGAATAAAATTCAGGCAAATATTAAAATGCACAATCTTAAATATTTAGAAAGTTCTGTGCAAAACCAGTAACAGTCTTTCCTCCAAGTCCCAGTGATCTCAAGGACAGAAAGTCTTTGAAGTACCTCCTACTCTCAACACATCTCTGAGCTGGCACTAAGAAAGAAAACACGTTGTGAATTTTTTATCAAGGAAAATAATATGGGGAAAAACAAACAATGAAAAATACAGCAAGTTCTCTAAGTCCATACTGGAAGTTATTTACTTCTAACACCTCATCTGACATGCAGACTCTATAATAGCTCACCTACAGAGACCATTATAGCTCACAGACAGAAATTAAAGTCACATTTAAGAAGGAAATACAAAAGCTTTGGCTTCTGGAAAAAATATTTCTAAGTAGCAGAATGTAGACCAGCACCTCTGGACTCTGCTTATTATTTGTCCATTTAGAGCCCATCTGAGACAAACAATTTCACTTCTTGTGTTCTTGGCAAGTTCATACGTAACATGAAGACATCCAAGCTGATGTAAAGTGGCAGGCTGTCTGGAAGATGCTCACTAGACTGAGAGATCTCTTGTCAAAATGTTCTTAGAAAAGACTAACACCAGTTCCCTCCACAACACCCCTTTGGAGAAAAAACCTACCCAAAAGAGCTGCCACTAGGTTGTTGCTCACAACATTTGGAACGTTCTGGGTTAGTATTTACAGATCTAGTGCCATTTTAATCAGTAGTTTTCCAATATAGTCTATTAATTTATTCAATAAAATAATTTGAAAAGCACCAAGACTGCATTTTATAATACTTTTCTCCTCGCTTGCACAACTCGGTACCACTCCCAAGTACCTTGGAAAAACATGGAGAACAGGGGCAGACTGCGACAGGACAGGAACCTACTGATATGTCAGTGAGACTTTACTCATGGCGAAGCAAACCCTGCATGAGGCATAACTAAACATGCAGAATTCCAAGGCTTAAGAATCTGAAAGAGGTTGGCCAGAGAGGTGGTGGAGATATCTCAAGCCTGGAGATATTCAAGGCCAGGGTTACTCAGGCTCTGAGCAACCTGACCTAGTGCCAGAAGTCCCTTCTCACTGCAAGGTGTTGGCCTACATGGCCTTTGAAGATCCCTGTCAACCCAAGATAGTCTATGTATTTTAAGTAGTCAATCATTTTGCACCACTTTGTTTTGAGGAACTTGCAAAGAGACAAGTTTTTACCTAAAAAAAATTCAGAGTGATGAAATTACAAGTGATGCTATTTATAAATATATCAGGAGTAAAATGAAAAAAGTTCCCCAAAGCTCAAAGTCAGAAGATGCTGCTGTTTGTTTTAGTTATTGTCTTCAGATCACCTTAAGTAACAGATAAAGAAATTGTCCCTGTGACTCACCACTTCGTCTTTGTCCTCAGGAGTCAACTGCACACAACTTCTTTCTTCTGCCTTCTTGACTGATCTCTCATATAAATCACTGACAATGAAGGAAGGGTAGTATCTGTCCTTTAAAGTCTCGTAAACATCTGCCTGAATTCGGTAGAATACTTCAATGCCTTTATTTCCCACCAGACTTTGCTGAATTTCTTTATAGAGGGATTTGTCCACGGGTATTTCTCTGCTTTCCACAAAAAAATTCTGATAAATCTCACTCACCAGTTGAGGTATTTCAGCCTAGGAAGTGAGGAGGGGGAGGAAGAGGGAAAAGAGGATAATGAGAAAATGTTAATAATATCAAGATGAGTCAGCATCCAGGTGCACAACATGAAGGATGATCAAAAAGCTAATTTGACACCCAGATGTGTGGGAACACATCTGTGAATATCTTACTGAGATCAAGCACCCTGAGGCACCTATGCTAAGCAGTCAACTTCACAAGATAAATAGTTATTTGTTAAGTGAAGAAACAACTGTAGTTTAAAACAACCAGATCTTCTACATCCACTGCTTTTAGAAGTATGATCCAAAAGCTAATACTTAAGGGAATAAGTAGTCCTAGAGTGGTCACTATTTTAAGCTTCACCTGTATAGACTCCCCTATCTTCTGATGGATGGGACCAATTCACTTTATCCATGACCAAAATTCAATTTTTAGGGGAAAAAGGAAAAAGAAAGAGAAAAAAGCACAACTGAAGAGTCATTTAGAAGTACGTGGGGTCAAGTACTTCTGCTGAGCACAGATCAAGGCACAGCACTGAATTTTGCAGTAATGAATAGGACAGTAAGGAAATAACGCACCACATCCCATGGTCATTCCTCTAAATTATGACCCAAATTTAAGAGGCTTTATCTCTTTCCTTGGTATGGTCCAATATGCTTGCTTGCCTCATGTGACAATATCACAGCCACATGGCTGGATGGTACTATTTTCCAATCAAAACAGCCCCTGTAATGGCAGATGACAGCCTTTACAACCAATGGAGCAATAGGAGCACAGGGTGTTAAAATTTCTTTTTAAAAGTAACAAGTCCTGAATTAAGGAATCAAAAGCAATGCTTTGACATCAGGGAGAGAAATCACAGCTGAAAGTTCATAAAATGATTTATAGCACCTTTCCTAACCACAAGCAGTTTGGCAAATCAAAACTGATTTATGCAACTCTCTTCACAGTGCCTTTTTGTGAACTTTCTAACCCGGGATGGTCATTAGCCATTTCTTCAGAATTAATGGCTCACTACTAACAGAATCACACAGAATCACAGAATGACCCGGGTTGGAAGGGACCTCAAGGATCATGTAGCTCCAACCCCCCTGCCTAGCAGGGCCACCAAACAAACACATTAACTAGACCAGCTTGCCCAGGGCCCCGTCCAACCTGGCCTTGAGCACCTCCAAGGACGGGGCATCCACAACCTCCCTCGGCAGCCTGTTCCAGGTCCTAACCACTCTCCTAGTAAAGAACTTCCCCATAACATCCAACCTAAATCTTCCCTCCTTCAACTTGGATCCATTTCCCCTAGTCCTGCTATTGTCAGCCCTTTCAAAGAGTTTACTCCCTTCCTGGGTGTAGGTTCCCTTCAGGTATTGAAAGGCTGCAATGAGGTCACCCCGCAGCCTTCTCTTCTCAAGGCTGAACAAGCCTAACTCCCTCAGCCTGTCCTCATAGGGGTGGTAGTATAGTCCCCTGATCACCTCC
>VZTY01027961.1:5993-26504 GCA_013400935.1 Turnix velox
GCTCAATGTCCTTCTTATGTTGAAGGCTCCAGACCTGAACACAGTACTCCAGCTAGAGCTGAGGTGTTGCAGTATGGGCACAGGCCATAAAGGGTTAACAACTGCTCAGCTCAGAGCCTGAGGCACCTGAGGCCTTGGAGCTTGTTGTGCCTTCCATTGTTTTGGGAAAGAGTCCTCTATGCGATGGGAACTAAGTAGGAGTCAAGAATGGGCAAGGTAAACAACGGCCTTGTGTGTTGGCAGAAGAACTCTAAGAGGAGGGTCTGACATTAATGCAAGAATGTAACCTGTAACCAATCAGTATGTTAGTAGCATTGATAAGTAGCCATCACTGTATATAAGCTTGTCTCATGCTCACAATAAACGGATTCTGGCAGATCATATTGATCGTGGAGGTCAGCCCCTTCTTATACCAATCGTCGTATTACTTCACTGAGGGGCAAAATTGCCTCACTTGACTTGCTGGACATACTTCTCTTGATGCAACCCAGCCTTCTTGGCTGCAAGTGCACCCTGCCAGCTCACGTTGAGTTGAGTTTCTCGTCCACTAACACCCCTAGATCCTTCTCTTCAGGGTTGCATTCAAGCCACTCTCCACCCAGCCTGTATCTGTGCTTAGGGTTGTCCTGACCCAGGTACAGGGCCTTGCACTTGGCCTTACTGAACTTCATGAGATTGGCATGGGCCCACCTCTCAAGCCTGTCAAGGTCCCTCTGGAAGACATCTCCTCCTTGTGGTGTGTCAACTGCACCACACAGCTTATGGCTTATTAATGCTACCCAATTTCACTTTCCTTAAAGCACAAAGACATTATTCCAGCAGTGTAACCTACTCTTACTCTGGCATGTAACCCTATACTACAATGTCTGGGATACTCACTGTTAAAGTATTCTAACTGAAATCCAGACACTCCAACCCATCTGTGTTAGCTTGTAAGTGTTCAAAATTTGTATTGAAGTACTTGCAGGCTGGCTCTTGGTTTGAATACCTGTTCTGATGGATTCTGTTTAAATGAGACTGTCTGTTAGAAGGAACCTTTCAGTTTGATTCTTTAGATGAACTGCTAGCACTTCTAACTGGTTCTACACAGAAAATTTTTTCAACTTTCTGCCGTAGAAGATGCATCATCTCAAAGTACACATTCCTTTGCATTCATTTTTTTTCCAGGTTGGGAGAGGACTGGGTAGAGAGCAAGAGTTACTTGTAAACAAAGTATCACACAAATGCAGATCTGCTGCTTCCAGATTGCAGGATGAAGATCAGCGCCTTCCACTGTGATAGAAAAGGGTCTTCACAGGCAATGTCTGAGGTGCAGAAACAGCTACCTGCCATGAGATAAACACCTCAGGCACTCAATATGGGAGAGGATTCCCACTCTTCCTTCAAAGACAGACAAAAGAAAATCATATTCAAAAGCCTGTTGACACAGCTTGGGTTGAAGCTGTGGAAGAGAAGGCTGCAGGGAGACTTTATACTAGCCTACCCATACCTGAAGGGAACCCACAAGAAAGCTGGGGAGGGACTGTTTGCCAGAGCACTTAGTGATAGGACAAGGGACAATGGTTTTAAACCAGAGCAGGGCAAGTTTGGATTAAACGTTAGGAAGTAGTTCTTCCCTATGAGGGTGGTGAGGCACTGGAACAGGTTACCCAGAGATATGGTGGAAGCCCCCTCCCTGAAGACATTCAAGGCCAGTCTTGATTAGTCTCTGAGCAACCTGATCTAGCGCAATATGTCTGTGCTCACTGCAGGGGGACTGGACTAGATGGCATTTCAAGTTCCCTTTGAACTCATCACATTCTATGATTCTATCTGAAAGAAATGAGAGCCAGAATGTCCCAAAAAAAAGACATGCCAACTATACTGAGAAGCCTCAAATCAAGGCAATGGTAAAATCAGAAACTAGTATAAGGAGATGATCCCAGGTCTACATAAGTAAACCAAAACTAGCGACTTTCTAGACAAATGAACAGTAATTTTCACTGACATGACCAAGAAAGATTTCATACAATGCAAAGAATGTACAAATACAAAGGAGCCCTGAAGACCTTATTTGTCTTCAAGCAGCAAGAGAGGGGGAAAAATACAAAACAAGATGAGCTGGAAAAATCCTCAGTATCAGCCTTTCAACATCTTCACAGCAAGCATTAGACATTATCACACAGTAACTGTGTGATATCCAGAAAGATCAGCATGTGTCTCAGATCCCCCCTTCACAGCCTTTGGGTGTGCAGCCTTCAGCAGGCAACCATACAGTGTTAGGAAGTGCTGATACAGTGGGGTGGCAGTATGATTCCCAAGTACAGTAGATTGTTTTAACTGGTTTTCTGGGTTACCACAAACACAGTAGAAGACAACACATGAAATTAAGACACTATTCTCATACTATATATCTCATGTCTGTATCCATATCTCTATGTAAAAAACCACATACAGATAAATCAGGGAATAGTTTGGACTAGAGGGGACCTTAAAGATCATCTAGTTTCAATCCCTTGGCCTTGTGCAGGGGCATCTCCCACTAGACCAGGTTGCTCAAAACCCCACCCAGACTATCCTTGAACACTCCAGGGTTGCGGCAGCCACAGCTTCCCTTGGAAACCTGTTCTCTTGTCAACATATGTATTTAAATTACATCCCAAAAGGAAGTGCAGTTAGCATCTCTGAGAAAGCAAAATGCCACAAAGGAAAGCCATCATGTTAATATTCAACCCAATGTTGATATGCAATCAAAGACATTCTTTGCAACTCATTCATTAAGCAGCATTGAAAGAAAGGCCAACAACCAGAGTAATGAACACTGATGTCTTATATAAATTAAGTGCATGTGACATGCAATATATGTAGCAGAATTTCCAAGCCAGTAAGACACACACACAGGCTTGCACATGTTGTCATGTACTTTCAGATACCTCCCTTTTGGTTTTATCAACCCCAGGACCTTATCTGATTGTTGCTAATAGCAAATTACCACTTTAAAATTATTTTTACTTCCTTAAAGGCAGGTACAGAGTATAATTAGCACACTTCGTACATAGCTGCAGAACTTTACAATGAAGTCATATTATAATACAGATAAGACTATGCCAAGCTGTGCCTGCCATCACTTGCAGAGTTTCAAAAGAATTGTGAGGTAGAAGCCCAGGAGCCATAAATTGAAATGTCCGTGCTTTCTTAGCGCAGCTAAGTTTTAGTTAAATGGAGAGCTTCAGAAAATACAGGATAAATGCAGCGGGCGCTTGTCTATAAACCATGTAAAATCCTGTTACTGGAATTTAGCTGCATTATAATAGATGACTGGCAAGTAAAATAAATTGTTGGCTGAGATAAGCAGTGCACAGAAGACCCACCTATACGGTGGACTTTAATTTTGTTTGGGCTGTAAAATCCAAAATAATTGTTTAGAAGAGAAAATTCAACTGACAAAAAGAACTGGAGTTCATTTGGGGGGAAGCCCAGAAGTGGTGCAAAAAATTTTAAGAATTGAGTTAATCTTCTCAGTTAATCATGTCTAGGATTTACCCAGAGATTGCTCAGACTGAACAGCACATGCTACAGAATACAACATGCAGCACACTATGAAAATCAAAGATGAACAATACTTTCTTTTGGCTAAAAAGATAAAAGGCATTATTAGCTCAATTTTCAAATGTCTTAAAATATCTACAGTATTTTAAAGTAACTTTCACTTGAAAAACCTGTGATACAATGTCTTCTGAGTAAAAGGCATTTTAAAAGCTACTCTCTATGCAACTCAAAATGTTTTATAGTGAACTCAAAACAAAAAAGACCCAATTCCCTCTTTATCCAGTTCAAGTAATAAGCAGAAGACTTGTCAAAACAACTATCCAGGGAGGAGCGGGGGGTGGGGAAAGAGAAAGAGAGAGAGGAAAAACCTCACCGTATTTTATTTACTGATGCCTTTAAAGTCTGCCTTATTTAACAGATCATCCAATTGAGTGGAAATGTTCTGATCTAAAAGTTCTATTTACTTCTGTGAACTGTTTACATGTCCATCTATCTGTAGCAGCTCCAGGATACTCTTCTGCTCTTTCATGATAAAAACCCAACCAAAATATATGTAAAGTAGCACAGAAGGAAGTCCCCAAGTACTACACATTTTACTTATCATTTTACTTTGAGATTCAAATATATAATCAATGACATAAATGAAACATACAAAACCCAAGTGTCCCCACAGTAACACACAAATGGAAATCCTGACTGAAGTAAACTTTGAACTGCAGAGACATGCACAGAAGTAGTTGATGTGCTTGGTTAGTATGTGTAACACAAAAACATGTCAAGCAAGGCTGATAAAAAAACAGGTCAAGTCCATACATACAGGCCTTTTGTTTATACCATTTGTTGTCTCTCATGACACTGAGGGAGTGAAGGACCAGGCTGTGAATACTTGGGAAAAAAATGAAGCAGTACAGACTATCAAGCATAAGCACTGTAGGTGTGCATGAGGTGACTTCTTCCCCTTTGAAAATAAGCTCTTTAATGCAGATCACAGATGTGCTAGAGAAAAGCAGAATCACTTCACATATAAGAAAATTTTACTTCTCAGGAAAAAAAAAATTCCTTGGAGATGAGTCCAACCAGATCCAGAGGACATCAAAACAATACAAATCACATCACTTCAGTAAAAGTAAAAACTATAGATGAACTAATCATTCTTCACTGTGAATGCTGTAGCTGGGGAGGATACTTACACAGACCACACAAGCAACTTGACTCAGTAAACATACTCTTATCTGTACTGCAGGATGACACCAGATCACAGCTGGGACTAAGGAAGAATAAGAATGCATTAGCTAGTTAAGAATACTGCAGTCAAATCAAGAAGTGCCGAGGAGGCTTCGAGTTCCTCATCGAGACAACATAGTAAGGAGGCTCTTTTATCAGCTTGGCTCTGGAGTAAAATAAGCTTGTGTGGTCCCACTACATGGTGTGAGCACTTCCCTAACCACTTGCCATGAAGCATAGGTAGGATGTGAGAAAAGGTCAGGGCCTAGAAAAGGCTAGATGATCACTCTCTGAAAATCTACTGTAAACAGGGTGATTATTTTTTAAGTAGGGTTAAAAGTGCATGTACTCTGTCCTATTAAAACCACTTGCATAACCCCAGGGTTCACTGTTGTTATGGCAGGAAGCCCCCATTTTACCAGTCAAACCCAATGAAACACAGTCAGGAAGATAATGTTGCAAACCGTTATCAAGAGAAAAAGAAGACTAAGAATTTTAAACTAAGGTATTATTAAATGAAGTTCAACTTAAGAAAAAAATTTAACAGTCTTCAGTTACAGTAATGTTTTTAGTAAAAATACAATTGTTGTTCTTTTTCTTCACAAGTTTATCAATATCTCAATAGAGAAAAAAGTGTACAACCAAAAGATATGCAAATCTAATGCAACAGTACGTATTCTTTTTCTCACTTTACACAAGGTAGAACTTTCAGCTGCAAAACTCTTTTCTTAGGTAAGTTTAAAAGTGTAATCAGGAGCATGTGTAGATTTTATTGTGCTAAAGGGAAACAATTTTGCCTTGCAGTTGTCTTGGCATCACAGTGTGTCCATTAGGCAATTGCTGGATTTTAGCTTTTAACAGGGACTACAGACATCAATTCATGAGGCTGACCTCTATTTTTCTGAATGAATTAAGAGGAAGAGAAAAACGTGGCTTCCACTAAGATTCCATTTCAGCACAGGAAATCCTGTGTGGTTAGATACAGTATGCGTTGGGCTCAGAAATTGCATTCTACTCCCATTTAAAAGCCAACAGGAGCAGCATGTCATAGGAAATTCTTCCTTATTTTCAGTAGTTTATAGGACAAGGCTTCTTTGGAAACAAGGTCAGCATGAATAGAGCATTGCTTCCTTATCGCTGCTGAGCAGCTGTGTTGAGGATGCGAGACACAACACTGCACCCTGAATACCTCTTTTCATAAACTTTAAGCATATGCAGCCCAAGCAGTGAGAAGTTCCTTTGTGCTTTTTTGAGAATTTTATACCACACACTTTTCAAAAATATTTCTTTAAAAACCTCCTGAGTAGCTTTAAGGTTAAACTCTACCCAAAAAAAAAAATAAAATCAAACATCAGCTACTCTTAGTATTGCACAGCAAGGTAGAGAAAGAAATTAGTCCTTTCTTGATACAAGGTGATAAAAGACAAACTTACAGCACTGAGGTTTCTCCACTTCTTTAGGAAACGTGGAGCCCGATCCCAGCCTCTATGGCAATGTATCACTTTCAAGGCAATACCTGAAGTCTCTTACTCTCTGCCACTTCTCAGTTTTATGTAAAGCAGTAATTAGTCTTTATCTTAATAAGCATCTTATGAAGGAATTATGTGCTTAAAGAGTGAAAGCAAATACCAGTTCTTCCTGATACAAACCACTAATAAATCATGCAGTTTTCCCCATGCTTCATATGGGAACACAAAGTAACCAAATGACAACAGCAGCCTAGGCCAGCAAGACTACTGTCAAAAACACTCAAGAATAAGGTGTTGCTGATTTCCCTCAGGAGAATGCCTTGAAAGGTTTGGGTTGTTAACAACAGCAACAGCCAAAATATTTACATTTGCTTTGTGCATACTTCTGAAAGGAACTCTAGTGATGGAAGGAAAGGTGCTTCAAAACCAGCAGCAGTTTGCCAGGCAACCACCTAACTGGTAACCAATAGCAAATGCCCCCAAAACAAAGGAAGAACTTAGGACTAAGATGCTTAACAATTCCATGGACAGAAAGACAGCCCACCACTACAGAAAGCCAAACACATCAGTTCAGTGCTCTTGGCAGGTGAGATGTAGAGGCAGCATCTCACAGCACAGTTTCAGAACTTAGATGGAAGAAGAGCTCAGAGGTGAGATGCTGCCACCATTCCTTAGGCAGAAAGGTAGTAACAGCCACCTTTGAGACATGAAATGTAAAAGGACTGAACACAAAAGAAGGGAAGCAGTTAGAAATGGTACCTGTAGGTAAAATAAATTGTAGGCTAAGGTGTACAATGATATACAGCACTGCATTTTGATCCCACTTGAGCTGAGCAACTCCATGAGTATTTTTTATCCTATACTGACAGAAAGTAACTATAAGCCTTTTATCAACAAGTTTGTTCTCCAAGTTTTCTGGATGTGATCCACCTTAAAGTAGTTCACAAACTCCCAAGTGTCCTCACACTGAAATGTCTCACCTAGTGACAGTCCAAATCTGACGAACTCTAGGATTTTGTATCTTCCTGCCAGGCTGGAATGTTAGAACATCCCTCAGGCTACTAGTCAGTAAGAAAATGGTCTGGCGCAACACAGGTACCTGGAGTGGAATCTCTCCTTCTGAGAAAAAAGCATAATGCAGAATAGGTCATGGGAAGTAGGTTCCTCGAAGGAAATGACTGTGCTAATAATCAGCATACAGAGTACTTGGACAGAAATCACAGAACATGATACCTCCCTAAAACTGATGGAGATGCTTTCACCTATGTCATCAAGTCAGGTAAAAAAATCCTATACTGTTCTGGGTTTTGTGAACATCCGGAAGCCATTTTACCACCTGCAAACCAGTTCAGTAGAGTCTGTTGCATGCAGAATTGCAGAATTGATTCCAAAAGAAGTCACACAGGATAAGAAAGTAACATTTTAAAAGAGGAAATGGGCATTGAAGTAGGTGATCATTGACATCAGGACAACTCGAATGAGGTTAATTGTGCAGTGTGTACAGCAACATACTGGCTTTGCCCAAAATTGCAGAGTAGCAAATCCTCATGAAGGAAGGTTTCTCTTCAGGTATCCAAAGCTTAAGTCTGCTGCTTGCACTTTAAGCCTCAGTATTTATGCAACTAGCACATTTTATTTAATGTTTTAACTGCTGTAGGATAACAAATAGGACAGATTTCCCCCTAATTGTAATGTAAAGCTAAAAACATATACTATACTCGACCCCTTGGAACTTTCACCAGTGCTTTGGGATTCACTGTACCATTTGAATTACAGTCATATCTGAAATGAGATAAAGATGATACAAGTGGTCTAAATGTACCAGGAACTACTCCTTCAGCAGAGCATCTTGTCCTCAGAAGGTTTTCCATTAGATTTATCCATCCATGGGAATTTGACTCCATATGCAAAGCCAGAAAACACCAATTTAAAATGAAACTGCTCAATCCAGCAGCACCCGCTACATGAAAACCAGTAGGGAAAAGCTTTAGCCTGGATGATGCATAGCCTAAGCTATACCTGCAGAGTAACACATACAAATGAGCAATGCAAAAGGAAATTGCCAGCCTAGGAACCAACCCCCAAACAGGACAGTTTCCAGGAAGTCACTACTGAAAAATACTAATAATTCACATTATGTTTGTTTAGGGATTATTTGCATGCAGTATACTGTAAGGCAGGAAGTAAAGAAATAATATGAGAGCTGAGCTCAAGAAAGACAACAGAAAGTATGATCATAAAAGCAAAGGGACACTAACTAAAGTCAGTAAGAAGGACTAGTTTCTCAAGTTACCTGGCCTTAGGTCTGTGTCAAATTCCTTTTGGTTCTTTCAGAATCATGAAAGTAATCAATATTCATCTCTTTCCCATGAACAGAATAATCCAGACAGAAGAAAATACTAAGTTTCAGTTCCATCCCTCTGCAAATGATTTTCACCTTATGGGAAACACTCCTATTTTCAGTTCCATCTTTGGCACACAGGATTTCATTCTAGTGACTGCAAGCTGTAGCACATTACTGGGTTTATTACCCCTTATGTGTAGAAATATATTCTTCTGTAACTTATACATGAAGACACTTCATGCAGCAACAGACTCCCAGGCCAGAAGAAGGGTCAAAACAAACAAACCAGTAAGCAAAAAAAACCAATTATGTACTTGGAAAAATAAGAAACTCCCCTAACAAAAAGCCACTCAAATTAGAGGGCCTCAGGGGCCACTATAATTTCTGCTATAGCACAGGAGGCTAAGGGAGAGCGTCAGTGGAATAATGGTAATCAGAAAAACTTCAGAAAAACAAAAAAGGCAGAAAAAACAACTCCTCTATGCTTTAATTCTTAAAGTGCAAGTTCTAAACGTTATAACGTGGAATCATTCATCTGGTCTCCACAGAGACCTGATATTGCCTGCCCAGTAACAAGCATCCATGTCACCACTGCAGTCACTTGAATTTTAAAGATCGCCTTGCTGATTGATCAGTCAGAGGCCACAGAGGATCTCATACAACAGAAATCAGTTTTATGGCTTTTTATTGTTCTTTCAGGCAAGAACCACTTTAATCTCGCCAGAACCTTTGCCAGGTGGCTAACAAACAGGCAGGTCATTCGTCTGGAGGCTTTCACTCCTCTGCAGCAGACAAGCAGGAAAATAGTATTTAACACTTAAAAGAAGCAGTTCTGCTTAAAGACAGAACACTGCAAAAAGCATATTCATGTTGTTAATAAAGAGGATTTGGAAGACATACTAGTTATAAAGCCTTACATTTTTTTAGCATGAAGAGTAAGGTATTTGGTACTCAGTTAACCAAGTTACATAACTCAGGGAGACAACTGACCAAGCTCCCTCTTTCTTCGTGAGGACACTTTAACATTTGAGGATCAAACATAGAAACGTAGCAATTAATGCCCCTGATGTTTTTAACAGAGTACAAGCAAAGAGATTTTCCTCTAATGGAATTACAAAACAGGAGCATGCCTTGTTTAGCACATTAACAAGCTTGCATCTGCTGCTGTCAGCATCAGAGCTCCCGGCACAGCAGTCATCCACATACTCAATGAAAATAGTTTGCAAAATGCCAGTTTGATACTAGTTAGGCAACATTATTCACCCAAGGAAAGATCCCCAAGTTTAGGAATAAGAGTAGCATTTTTCAGCATGGAAACTGGTTTGTCAACAGCCATTCTTCTCCCACACAAAACCCCTGAGAACGCCAGCCCAGAGCAACAGTGGCCTCATTTACTGGCAGGAAAAAAGGCATCTCTTTGTACCCTCAGTTTTGTGCCCTTTCAATAGCAGCTCCAGTGGTAGACTGGTGTGGACAATCATAGTGACCATCTGTGACTACGAGACAATTTGATAGCTGCAAGACTAGCTTAGGTTCAACATCATCACATCTTGCCCCGCTGAGTCTTTCATATGGCTTTGAAAAACTTAATGAAAACAGATACATTCAAAGCCGAATAAAAAGGGGTCTGCGCGGGTTTGACCCTCAATCTAAACAATAGAACTGGAATGCTGGCGCCACTGTGGCAACACGACAGATGTAGGTCGTGCCAGCTTTCATCTGGAGCTGTGACTGATAGCTTACAATTTGCAGACAAGACGTATCAAGTTCCCATTTTCTTTTGGTTTGTATGCACAAATTGCAAGAGTTCAATTAAGATGGAAGATAGATTTTTTTATCTTTTGGTTGTTCACAGAGAAAATTCTTGCAAAGACTATAGTCAGCATATGTCTCTGACCTAGGGACAATTTATCCTAGAATCATCTATTACAAGACTGTGTTAAAGGGTTCACAAGGGAATAACACTGCTTAACCAAGGATGCTAATTTACAAAATCTTTAGTATCAGTACAGAGTTTAACATCTACACACTACTATTTTCCTAATTACTTCAATTATGTAATCTAAGTTGTATTAAATTTAGTTGATTAGCTCTATAAACCTATCCATCAAAAGCACACTCTCGCTGATGGCAACCACATGTTTTGTTCTATTTGATTCAAGGTGAGGAACTGATTTTACATTGGAGCTGGGGAAAAACAAGTGAACAAAATCTCCTGATCAACAGCAACGACCAGAAGCGCAGCCACAGGGAGTTTTACAGGCAACACCTTCCATATTTTTTTTGGACAGAGCAGTCTTGGAAATTACCTAACAGCAGCAAAGCCATCTCATGTCAGAGCTGCCCTGGTATGACAAAAGAAAGCCATCATGACAGGACAGCAATCCATTTCTAAGTTACCCTGAATTTGTAGGCCACCCCTTTCTCTTTAACTCACTGTAGGTCTGGGTGGATGAGCAGGGGAAGTCAACAGACCTTTAACCAGGACATTCTGAAGGATATGAGGAAAGCTTCCTGTGTCTTCCTCTTTCTCCTGCAGGTAGAATAAACAGTGCCATTTGCACTCAAACCCCTTCCAGGCTGAAGGCAAGCTTCAAGACATCTGTTAGAAGACTCAGGTAATCTTTAATTGGTTAGAGTAATGGAAAACTTAATTGCATTTCTCCAAAGGAAATGCTTCTTAAAAACAAAAACACACATTCAAAACAAAAAGTACCCACAATTTTTTCCCTACTTCTTGTGCAGAACGCAGAGGAGTGAGTGAAGCAGAAATCTGCATGAGATAATTAGGAGTTTTAGTAACTAAGGCAGAAGAACATACCAAATCATATGACAGCAAGGTCCTTGACTGTGCAATGTTTTTTCATTTCATTAAACACTTAATGCCACCACCACAGTAAGAATCCCAGTATCCCAATTCCACATAAACTAGCAGCTACACGATCTCTGTCCAACCTTGCAAGGGAAGCTGTTGAAATGGAATGATGAGGGAGGAAGAAGACAGCTACAACTGAATGATGAAGTGGCAGACCAAGATGGCAACAAGGAAGCTCAGTGTATGGGGACAAGAGAGAACTTCTAATCAACAAAGCAGGGTTGAATGGAGACCACCTCAAGCCTATGCACACAAATAACAAAGTATCTACAGTTAATGGTATCACAGGGGAAGCTCACAACTATTCTGTGAAATCAGCATGATTACCTCTCTGGGCATGTCTGAACACTAGCATTGGCAATGTGGAGTAAAATAGGAGGAGCTACAGGTGTGACTGTAGCTGTAGGGCTGCGATTGCATCAGGGTCATAGAAATGCAGCTTCTGCACTATTTGTTCAAAGGAGTTGTGCATGGGAACATGTCTCAAGAAAAGAAAGACCCTTTTCAATTTCCATGCTTAACATATTACATCTCCCTTATGTGAAACTACCTAGATTTGTGACAAATAAGAGCTAATCATGATCAAGTCTGGCAACAGAAAGAGTAATTTATTAGCACATTCTATAAACACAACACAATGTCACAGCCTCTCCTTTCTGATAATGTATACCACATGCCAACTAAGGTTGTTTCAAGGGGAGGGTGGACAGTAGCTTTATTCTGAAATTAATTATCCATATAGAATTCATCAAAGGGGATGCAAGATGTTGGTTGGGGCAGGAATCAGTATACTGCTGTTAACTTTGCGCCTACAAAAGTAGTGTTTGTGCACTTGAAATTGAGTTTACTGTTCATCTAATAAACCTGGGATGCTGTATTTCTAGAAATGTCCACAAAATAAAATTATGACCACTGAAGATCAGATCAGTCATCTGAGGCAAAAGGCCTTTACTCTCCAAAAACCTGACCAAAAGTCCACTGAAACCAACAGCAACTTTCTTCTGAATTAGGTCCTTTAGAAAGACATTATGAATTTTGTTCTGAAAAGCATCCTCTAGATAGAAAGGAGCAGGAGGATGTAAAATACCCACCAAAGATGGACAAGTAACTAGGAAAATGGACTATCTAGAACCTTCTCTGAGATCTCATACCCAAACAAGGAGCAGAATTGATTGTTTCCCAGACAAGAGCAGTCTTGTATGGTTGGATTTGGCGCGTAAACTGTAGAGATTGGGCTTAGGACAGACGGCCAAAGCTTTATCACAACCATCTTGCTAAGGTGTTCCTTTAAAAAACTGATTGAAGATGAGATTATTCCATTGTCTCATTACATATGATGAGACATATAAAGCCAGTAAATGTTAGACAAGACAGTACAATAGAGAACTAGTTCCAAATCTGCTGTTTCCTCTTACCAGTATCTTCTTGGAAGAGGAAACTATAGATTGTATTTTTGGCAGAGGTCATTTTAGAGACAAATTAAGAAACCCCTGAAGCTAACTGCATTCCTTAAAGGTCTCAGTCTTATAATTTATTGCACAGTGACAATTTGCTGAGGTTGTGCTGAAGGTTACTAACTTCAAGGCCTCATGAACAGAGAGCAGTGTATACCCCAGATCAGACTGTCATTCTTTATGCTTAATAACTACACTGTAATTGGATCATACATAGTAAATACAAAGACAAATAAGGGATGAATGCAAATACAATGAAGAAACAGACCTAAAACCAAAATATGACAATACAAACAATGCTATGAATTTTACATTACAATAATAAAGGGAAATCCCAAACCATACCACTGAATAAGTTGAAAAACATTTCCTTAAAATATCTTGACTCAGATATTCAGAGATATTTAGAAGGCAAATCTGATTTCAAGAGCTTCACAAGTAAAAATTACGGGTTTATCATAAACTCAGCACTTAACTTCGTAAACAAATGTGCTTCTTTCAAACTTCCTCCACCTCATCCATTGTTTAATACAAGTCTCTCTCACACAAAGCAAAAAAGAATGTAATTGAAACTCCTGTCCTAATTAAAGCTTTCTTTGTTCTATTATGAACCTCACTTGACTGCTCAATCCTGTTGCCCAGAAGAACAATACATATTTAAATCTCTAATCCCCACAAGGGAAGAGAACCCATCTGAAGCTCTGCAGTAACTGCAACAAACTGCCTTGGGGACAATACTGATAAAATTCAGTATTAATCTAAAATTTGTTCCTGACTTTAACACTCCACACCCTGTACCCAGTTTATCTTTACATTTGTAACATTTTGTAAGCTTGCAGTCACGTGCAGCTGCCTCCTGTAACAGTCCATGAGATTTAAACTGTGAAAAGCATGGAAGCAGATATTTATTAAGAGTCAGAGTTACTCAGAATTAGGTACAGCATCAGAACACATCACAGGATTTGCACTACCATCCATGAAACCTCCACAAATAGCTGCATTTCCCAGAAACTAGCAATGTTAATCTATGGCAAGACATGAAGGACAGCACCTTTTAGATGCACCAGGTTTTTATTGGTGCTCTGTATTTTACACTGACACAAATGTTCAGTAATACTGCCCTGTCACTAAAGCATTTTTTCTATGGCAATGTTTAATAAAATAGCATGCCCCATCTGTAAAGCAATTCAGCAATCCTCTCTGAAATATGAATTCAAAAAGCTTTTGAGAAGTAACACAACTTTTATTCACAAGACAAAAATCAATCTCCTTGTTCAATTTTCTATGGAACCTTCGTTCCATCAATATTGTAATTTCATGGCTAAACATATTAATAGGGTCATAAATATTCAGATTATGTAATAAAGGCACTGAAAGCAGATGATAAAATACTGTTAACATTCATTTACAGCAGCTGGGAAATGTTGCTTTACATAATAGGTCATGACGCTCTGACTGCATTAAGCTTTCTGATCACTCTTCCTTTATCTGCTGTGATTTTGAACACAATATGAGACAGCACAGACTAACCAATGGATTTAGAAGCCCGTTCAAGCACACCAACATTTCAAAGATTTAAAAGATTAAAATATCAAAGACAGCCTTGTGGTTACTATGATTGTACTTTTGCATTTTATAGTGCAGACACAAAAGTGCCATTTGCATAATTTATCTGCATTAGCTCCACAATTCAGTGCCTCTGATAAATTTTAAAAGTGAGTTTATTTTATTGTATCATGCAAAAAAAGGAAAACAACACTCAGTAAATGCAAAACATATCGACTGCAATTCCCACAACGTGTCCTGATTACTACTCAAACATTCCATAAGGTATGCATAATCCTGCCTGCAACCTATATAAACTTTATCTTGAGACTTGCCTCTGAATCAGGTGTCAGTTCTTGCTTTGCTGAATCAGTGCATTCTGCATTGTATTTCCTCTGTTTCCCAACAGCCTCTGCCACACCTAAGAAGCCAGGACTCCCAAAGCACGGGTCGGATGCTGAAAGCTCTCAGGCAAGCACCAGCCAGGCATGTGGACTGTTAGCCTGAGTGTTTCACTGTAAAAAATGATGACTCACAGTTTGATTCATTTATTTTGCTTATTTCTACGCAAAAATTAAGCCAAATCCTGCAGGCATTTATGGAGATTAGTAGCCCTAGGAAGGTTAAGAGCTCTGGTGAGGTCAACAAATTCATGCGTGTAAAGTAAACAAGGCTGTACAGAGGAGGACACACACGGCAACTACTATACTGCTTGTAAAAGGAATGCCACTTCATTCATCCCTTCAGCCCTGCATTCCTTAGCAACTATTCAGAGCACTGAATGCATTACAAAGCCTAATGTTTTAACTGACTGAAATTTTATAGCAGTGGGTCTCAAGCCTTTCCTGTAGTCAAGGCTTATTAGAGAGAGCTGACATATCTCTACACAACTGAGGAGTTACCAGCTCCAGCTCCAGCACATCCACGTGAGATACTGCTTAACAAGAACAAGCTAAAGTAAAGGAGACCTAACAAATTACCAGATGTTGGTAAAAAACTTAATTACAGGAAAAATAAGATTCCCAAAGGGAAACACCAGTTTCATCAGTTCTTACTTGGCTTTGTGCAATCTGCATCAAATTACAAATTAACTCAGTGCTTGGTTTTTGATTTGAGAAAGGCTACCTTCAGCCACTTCTGGAGATTCTAGTCAATGCATTTGTTCATTTGAATAAATCTCTTCCTTCTCTTAAAGTTAACTCAGAGTCCTGATCTCTTCTCCAAGTCCAGGACAAAAACGTTTTTTCCCCTAAGTCAGGTCTACTTGTACAAGAACCACAGAAGAGTTATGTCTTCACAAATCACATACTCTTGAGATGAGATCCAAAGGGGTAATTCCAAGGACATAAACACACTGCAATGGGAGTACTGACCCATAAGATCCTAATAACAGGTCTCAATTCCTACTGTACTATGCAGCATGCAAGTTGTAACTTTAAAACTCCCATTCAAGGCAACTTGCAAATAGAACTACAAGATAGAGTTACTCCCTCAACTAGAGACAGTTATCACAGCTAATACCATGATCTCACATGCTGCTGATACCTTATGAACCCTAAAAAAAATAATTGCAGAAATGTAATTTAAACCCCGCCCCAAATATATTTGGAATAATATTTACTTTCAAACATCCTGACCCAAGCAATTCTAAGAAAAAAAACCAAACCACCACATAAGGTAAACAGCACATGCTCTGCAAGTCAAATGATACAACTGAGAAAACAACACATTAGGTATAAATATTTAGTTATGGAACTGAAGTTTCCATTAAGTCTTCACAAACATTCTATCTCCTTTTCTGAAGTAGCTTTAATCAGCTTATAAGCATCCTTTTATCAAGAAGGAATTGCTACTGATTCTGGTGCACAAATTCAGTAACATACTTGAAGAATCTTAAAACTCCCTTTTAAAATAAGATGAAAATAATTTGGATGTTCTCATCTTCTCGTCTGATTATGAGCTATGATACTTTGCATACAGCAGTTCAAACAACTCGACATCAATGCACACAGCTGAAGCAGGACAAGTAAAGAATATGCATGTTAATACAACCAAGTGAAGCCAAATTTTTACAAGAACCTTGGCTTTTTCAAGCACTGCCTGCTGCCCTCCAAAGCATTTCTGCAAAGGAAATAACCCAATCAACTGGAACAACTGATAAAGAGTTCAGTTATCTTTCTTCTCATGTCTATATTAACATACTGTACTCATTCACCTCTAGTCACTAAACCCCAAAACATTCACTGTTGTTTGACTAACTGCAGGCTTGCCTCAGTAATATTTGCAGATGTGTTTTCTTTCCTCCTTAAACATTAGCTGAAGTAATCTTTCCACCCTCAAAAAAGCCTACAAGCCTACAATCCTATTCTTCACAGATATTAAATGAGTCAGGAATATTTGCAGAGTAAGTTTCTGGTGGCTGCAATGAAATCTTTCTTCAGGTAACTGGAGAGTGGAACTGCCATGGGACAGAACACTGAATATGATGTATGAAGGGAGTGCTGCAGGAAGAGTCACAGGAGCAAAGGTTCTCACAAACAAACATTCATTCAAATACCTTTCAAATAACCCTGAATAAATGTTTTTTTCCATAGATTGTCTGAAAGCCTAACGACAATCTGAAAAAAATAGCCTTTTTAAGATCAAAAATCGGTACAAAGGAAAGGGTAGAAGCTTTTTCAGTATGTAAGAGCACATACAATGAATAAATAAGGCATCCTCTGAATATTTCCATCTCCAGATTAACAAAGTAAGTGTTCTTAATTTAGAATGGTCACACAAATACCTCAGTCCTACAGCTCTCCCCA
This sequence comes from Turnix velox, assembly GCA_013400935.1. NCBI lineage: Eukaryota > Metazoa > Chordata > Aves > Charadriiformes > Turnicidae > Turnix > Turnix velox. The sequence continues at coordinate 23,240 of VZTY01027961.1, forward strand.
TTTGCCATTTCTTTGAAAAAGAAGTAGAGGAGGAACATACTCTTGCTGGAATACATAGTGATACCCACATCTCTCAGATTACTGCTTTAACTATCAGGCAACAGATTGATAATCACCCTGAATATAATTATTCATTAAGTCTGTGGAAAAAGCAGGAGAACTTCAACAAACAAGAACGTGGGGAGACTTGCCCCAGAGCAATCTGTTCAATAGTTCACAGACCAATCACCTGCAAAGTGAACTAGATTAAAGATCTAGTTTTAAGCAATACAAAGGTAGCAAAGTGTGAGTGAAACCAGACTCCTCATGCAAATGCTTGGATCACCAGGAAAGATGCACCAATCACATTCCCAATGCTGTAATTTCTTATGTCTGATCAGCAAAAGAAGCTAGCATTTTCAGGTCTTCTCTGGTGGCAACTCAGGTGGTATCACCGTAGATGGGGCTGCCACTTATCTCCTGCCTCTGCCAGCTGGAGACAAGGCAGCTTCTGGTCTATAAATAAGGGAACCATGTTAGTGGGATGCTGTATTTCAAATTATAACTCCTGCAAACAGTGTGCAGAATAAACATGTAGGCCAGTATATGCAGTGGCATAAACACAGCCACAGACACCTCCGAAGTAAGGCAGCAGCCAAAATGAGAACTAAACATGGCATCTGAAAGGCAAACACAGGAGCTGGAATTCTTTTGTGGATTTAATCCCATGGGATATTTTTCACCCTAAGCCTCTTTGAGCCCATATGGAAAAATTTGAAAACTACTGCTGTAGTCTGAATGCCTGCTTCCTCTGGCCTGAGCAGAGATCTCCCCTACTATCCAGAGGCTGTCATGCAGCCAGCAGGGAATGACACAGAGCTGTACTGAACTGGATAGTGGGCCACCAGCAAGGCATCTCCTTGAACAGTCCCTCTGCCAACCCATTACCTCTCACCAGTAACCTACTGCTTTGCAACTCTGGGTGGTACATACTGGAAGAATCACACTTGGGCTCTTATTTTAATTGATTTTGCCCTTTTGCTATTAATACTGATTTGATATTATATATGCCAAGAATGCAGAGACATCAATTTGCTACATGTATAAGGCACCCGTAACAAGAGTTTATACACCTTCATTTGTACTAATCATCAAACTAGTGATTTGCAAGAGGAAGAGCATGTGGTACTGTCAAAACACTTCTAACAACCTTGGTGTGTTAAATATTGTATAATAAGGGTGAAAGGAATTTTTTTCTTTTTAGCATACCTTTTGAATGTCAGCATAAATGCTGCCTAAGAAGTAAAAGTAACTTTACACCTATCAGCTTTTGGTACAGTGGTTTGTATGCAGTGTATCTTAGCAAGCAAGGGGAACACTGGACACAGTGCCTGAACAATGCAAAATGGAAAACTCTGAGGAAGGTGACTGTGTACGGCAAGTCCAGCCTGCTGTTACCACAGGCAATCCTCTTTTATAATCTTTCCTAAAAAACAATTTACTGGACAATTAGCATCTTCCAAGAAGACATTCATGACAAAAGGCTGAGTAATAGATCTTCTAGTTCTATAATATAAAAAATATAAGTGACATGTAATCCTCTTAATTTCTCTATTACTTTCTGAAACAGTAACTTAATTGTTGGTATGAAGCATTTCAGTTCAGGTGCTTGTTCATCTTGGTACTGAATGAACATTCACTTTATTACCTTACCTCTGATTTAATGCTTTAAATTTTTAAGAGACAATAACCAAAGAGCCAGAGAGTAAAATGAGAGAACAGAAAGGCCTGAAAGTAAACAAGTTGAGGAAAGTACGTGTAAGAGCTATCACTGAATTTTATCAGACTTCTGCTGTATTCTGTACTTCGTACACATGAGCAGATTCCTCCGATTTTCAGGAAGCAGATACTCTGGAATCAGCTAGAACAGTAGACCATATGAAAGAACATACAATGGCAAGTGAAAGGGGATCTGCACATATCTTTATTTAGTTTAACACAGAGAAAACAGAGCACACCCGAAGTGTGCAGAGCTCCATTTCTGATAGCTGGGAAGAAACATGCTAGGGAAAGCAGCATGCTAAAGACTCCCGACATAAGACAGCACCAACAAACTGCTACCGGATCTGACATGTGGAGTAATTCGGATGAGTAAGCACTGAGTCAGTTAAGGAGTCTGGACAGACCATTTACATGAATCCACAGTAGTCAGTTATGTTTCCCACAACAGCTGATTATGTAAAGGGTTACAATAATTATTTCCTGGAAGTCAGCATCTGGTAAACCAGCTGCATTTGCTTTTTGTTCCCAATATAGTTAACAAGAAATACTACACTGTAAGTGTTCTAATTATATTTTTTGCATCTAGGATTTAATAATAACAAAAAAAAAACCAAAAACCAAAACCCCAGCATATTTTGAGAATGTTTTAGTTAATATGCTAATGCAGTGGTCCTGCCTACTTTTCAGCACATCTAGAATAATAGAATCATAGAATAGTTTGGGTTGGAAGGGACCTTAAAGATCATCGAGTTCCAACCCCCCTGCCATAGGTAGGGACACCTCCCACTAGATCAGGCTGCTCAGTGCCATGTCCAGCCTAGTCTTGAACACCTCCAGAGAGGGGGCATCCATAACCTCTCTGGGCAACCTGTTCCAGTGTTTCACTACCCTCACTGTAAAGAATTTCTCTTATGTCGAGTCTAAATCTACCCCCTTCCAATTTACTTCCGTTGTTTCTGGTCCTCCCATCCGATAGCATATCAAAAAGTCCTTCCCCTGCCTTTCTGTAGGACCCCCTTAGGTACTGATAAGTTATTATAAGGTCCCCCTGAGCATTATCTTCTCCAGGCTGAACAACCCCAACTCCTTCTACATCTACATCTGTAATAGAAAGTTTCAGGAGATTACAACTGAAACTCAAGCAGGTTTTATCAGGTAGTTAAAGATGAGAAAGTCAATAGCAGTATTTAACTGATGAACGCATGATCACATCTCTAAGCAAGTCCTACTGAAACTTTTTCTATAAAAAGGACAGATAAAGAAAAGCTTTATTTCCCCTTCTCGATATTCCATAATTAAAAGCAATCCCCCCAGATGCAATGATCAAGGTAAATGCAGATTAAGTACTCATAAGTGTTCAGAGGGACTTCATTAAAACCAGATCAACTGCAGAGGCCTGCACTGGATTGAGTTATACATTAATGATACACGTCATCTAAAACTCATTTCATAGATATGTTTATTAGAGTCAAATCATAAAGCACATGCTCTGTCCACAAAGTTT
>VZTY01027962.1:9021-19852 GCA_013400935.1 Turnix velox
TAAATATTTATATATATATATATATATAAATCTAAAGAATAAACACTGATATAGTTTGCATGGAGACTAAAGGTTTTAAAAGCAAGAATGGATTTGTTCATTACCTCTTTGCTCACTGTTTTTCTCACTTTATCACAGAGATGTGGAATTGTTTTGTGGCAGTGATGTTCGTACAGTCAGAAGTTTACTATAGAGTAGTAATATTTAATTAACATAATTAACAATTAACATAACTTTTTTGAGAGATTTTATTTTCTCCCTGGAATTTTTTCATTTAAGGAGAAGACAGCTCTCATCCTAGGTGAGGCTTTATATTTTATCATGAAGCATGTGACATTTCTGGTCCTTGATTTCAAGTATGACTTTAATGGAGATGGATTCTCCCATTCATTAGCTAGGAGTGCCAATACAAACTTTATTTTATCAGTTTAGTATGTGGAAAGATTTTGTGAATTACAATACAAACGTTTTAAAGCCATACGAATTTGTGGTTTATCCTGCGCATGAAATAAGTCAGATAAAATGATTATGCAATTTTTGGATAATCTCTTAACCTTGCATTGTTTAAATTGTCAAATGGTTCCCAAAAAAAGTAATTTATTCTTTCTTCCTATCCCCTTAAAGCAACAATGTATTAGAGGCATATTTATGTAATTAAGAATTTAAATTGAAAAAGGAACTCCGATCAATAAGCAGCAGTTTGGAAGACTTATTTTTTCACTAATACCTAGCAATTTCCTCTAGCACAGGAAATACTTTTTGTTCATTTTTAAAGAAAGAGTTAAGAAATATTTCAATTACATCCCAGAATGTAAACCATATGTAGTCAGAATTGGTTTGATGTTCTGCAGAACAGTTATTTCCCTAATGTGCACATCGTTATGACAATAAATGCAATGAGTTGTTAAGCTTTCATTTGATTTTACAATTGCTTCATAGTGTATCTTTATGCTCACAGTTAGAACTGTGACAAACTTTGAACTTAAGGACATACACAATCAACATAAATTCAGTTTAAATGGAAGTGGTAACTTAGCTGAATTTGTTCATGGAATTATTGGCTCAGGAGTAAAAGTTATCATCTTTCTAGCAAGAATGAAGCAAACATTGGAATTATTCAAACTGAAGTAACATTTGCTGAGAAGATAATATCACACAAGTAAAATGGTGTCTCATGTGGTCCTCTATACCATGAACATAGACCAACTACCTCATAAAGAAAACAAGGTTTATCTTGTTCCTTAGATATGATACTTGTTAGTGTTTTCATTTGTTGGTTCTAATAAAATACAAATAAACTGTTCCTGTTTGCAGTAGTGTTCAAAAAACTGTTCTACGGACTTAAAGATCATGGCCTGGGTTCTAACATTCTGAATTTTCCTCTGATAAATATATAGAGTATGTAGAGTATATAGAGTATACAGTTATATACCAATATTTACATTCCAATTATTTCACTTTCTTGTCTTTGCTATTTGTCTGCACTAAGTTTACACTCATGGTGGGTAAGCCTTGACTATCAGCCAGATTCCCACTGTGTGCTTTGTTCACTACCCCTCTTCTGGGAGATCGGGGAGATAATGGGAAAACAGGAGTGAAAAAGCATGTAGCTTGTAATACAGATAACAAGTAAAGAAAAGAGTCAAGCATCACCTACTGACATGGACAAAACAGACTCAGTTTCTGGAAATTAGCTTTCTTTGTTGGCAACTAATATAATTTTTTTATTACTGATTATTGGGACACAAAACCCAAGAAAACTAAACCCTTTAGGAAAAGGTGTTCCCAAAGTTTTTCCCCTTCCTTTCCCTCCCTTTTCCAGGCTTTTCATCATTTCTGGTACCTCTTCTCCCTCCACCCCCCACCCTGTTTCACCTCACTGGAAGTTATACCCAGCCTCTTGGTGAGAGAGATGCTGTGTTCAGAAGGCAGTAGCTTCTCTCTGCACCTCTCTCCTTCTCCCTCCACCCCCCACCCTGTTTCACCTCACTGGAAGTTATACCCAGCCTCTTGGTGAGAGAGATGCTGTGTTCAGAAGGCAGTAGCTTCTCTCTGCACCTCTCTCCTTCTCCCTCCACCCCCCACCCTGTTTCACCTCACTGGAAGTTATACCCAGCCTCTTGGTGAGAGAGATGCTGTGTTCAGAAGGCAGTAGCTTCTCTCTGCACCTCTCTCCTTCTCCCTCCTTCTGCTCCAGTGCAATGAGCTCTTGCTGTTCCTCCTTTCATCACCTTGATGTTCCCTTTTTTCTCACTCTTTTTTGCTCCTAACCAAAGTCTCTCTCTCTCTCTCGGTTGGCATTTTCTGGGCTTTCCTCATGCTTTCCTCAAGATGCCCACACAGTGGTTGCAGGGCTCAGCTGTGTCCTGCCCTGGGTTGGTTGGAGTCAGCTGGGGCTGTCTGGAACCAGCGGTGTGTGGCTCGGTTGGCCCTGACCAGTGTCCATCTGCAGAGCAACTCACCACTAACACCTGGGCACCAGCGCCCCACACAGCTCCTGAAAGAAAAACTGTAATGGCACCAGCATTCAGCTCTCCAACAGTTATCACAGATACTTCCCATTCAGTCAAGTTCCATGACAAATACTAGCAGCCATTTGTGAGTGACATTCCATTGCATAACCCATATTCCTCTTGCCTCCTTCTGCTGTGAGGGGCCTTTAGCAGGGCTTCAGTGTCACTTACATTGTACTGCACTGTAATAGGTGAAGAAGGCAGAGTACAGATCCCTCTTAAACTTTCTAAACTGTGCGACATTTTCTCTGCTTCTGATAAACCTATGGGTGACCCAAAAGCTTAAAAATCATAAAAATAACTGCAAATCTGACTAGTTTTCCATTATATTTCCGATTCCTGTGTTTCTTTGGCTTTCACCATTTCCTATGTAACATTTATATTGTGCTTGAAGACACTGTTAAATCAGATTAAAAATTAACTCAGTTACTTTCTGTATTAAAGGACAAAGTGAAGGCTTTTTTTAGTTGCATTGTAATGTAGGTGCCAAGGCATATTTTTTCCTAAAGAGTAGCACTTCAGATCAAGACTAGTGGGGAAGGGGAAAAGTATCTTCCACACATCTGGTACCTTTGTGCAGGTTATAAATGAAATAAAACATGCAAAGGATAAATTCCAAGTTAGGAATACAGGCTCAGCAGTTTGAGTCTTCAAACTGAAGTATATTTGATAGGGATGTCATTGAGGGCAAGCAGTGTGAAGTACTACATAGTGTTTTCCCAGTTCCTTGTCTGATTACAATCACACCTTAATAATTTCTACCCATTATTGATGTGCTGTGCTCACTGATTTATATTAGCGCTGGAAACAGCACAATAAATAAGGGCTTGGCACATGCCATTTTTTCACTTTTTACAGGCTATTGGCACTGGGAATACAAATGCCATTTTATATATTTCCCTGATGAGTGAGCTGGAGTACTCCTTCCTGTCCTCACTGACTTTAATTACCATCAATTCCCTTAGCTATAAGAGAACTTAGCCTCTTGGGAGAAGGAAACATCTTTTGCTTAGATCTTGATCTACAGAAAGACACAATAATATTGCAGTATCCTGTATCTTTCTTCCTACTGTTTCCCCTTCTCCTAGAACAAAGGCTTTTAAGCACTGCCATGGTGCCATGGGATTCATACTCTGAATCCTTTGAATTGTAGTTAACATCTACCTCACACATAGCTTTGTTAGGACAGGGAGTTGTAACAGCCTGTGGATCAAATGAAAGCACAGCAGCAGCAGTGGCAGGTTTTTACAGATAAAAAGTTGGGAGGTCAAACACAGTTGTGATTTAAAACTTGTGTGTCCTCAGCAGAGGTTCTTCTGCTTAGAAGGCCCATCATTTTTATCTCAGAAACGATCATTGTTTCTACATTCATAGCTCGTTGCTGAAGCTGTGTGTCAGGAAACATTGAAGTACTGCTTAATAGACAAAAAGATAAACTGGAAAGGAAGAATTTAAATACCACCATCTGTAGTGAAGTTCATTCATAGTTTCTACTGCACACAAAAATAAGTCCAAGAATTTTAAACAGTGCTGATCATTTATTGCCTTTGAGATAAATTTTCTACTGTTTAGTAAGACAAAAGAGTTTTTCTCATCTGTGTTTTGTCAGTACGCTTTTATCAGTAATAGCACTTAATAGACATAAGCAATCAACAAAAGGAAGAAAGAAGTGGGTCCCTGCTTTGATTGATTTTAGTGAGAATTTTTTCTTAAGTGAAAACTGCATCGTCAAAATACAGTGAATATCGTAGTGTGTTTGCATTACAAAGTAAAAGCACGATTTTATGAAAGCAAAAGTGTTTTCTGATTTTTATAATTTGTTGAATATCTCAAAGGACAACCAAATGAAATCACATTCTGTCAGATTATTAAAACAAAATTCTTTGTTTTCAATGCTAATTCTAACTACATTGTGTTCCTTATTTTCCATTTAAAAACAGTTCCATGATGACTCTTGCTTTAGCTATTTTAGTTGGTTATTTTCATTTGTTTTCTAGAAATGTTGCATTTTCCTTTTCTGTTTGTATCTGGATTAATGGCTCAAATTTTCTGATATGATTTTATAAAGATTTGAAAGGTTTTGCTTGAATGTGGGTTTTTTCAGTATCCAGGGGTATGTAGAAAAAGGAAGTAAACTGTGTATCACATATACACATGATTTCAAAGCTGAGGTAAAAAAACATTTGTGAACAATTGTTCTCTAAACAGACAATTGACTGAACAGTTTTAAATATTCTAAACATTTAGAGATGTTCCTTAGAATAATAATGTGTCCTAATCTTTCATACTGGGAATCTCTTCAGTCACACACTGTGAATGTATAGAAAATTTACTTCTCATTCCAAAATATCTTCTCAGTATTTGCTCAAAAATTTACTTCTGCATGTGCCCTATAGCAATCTCTTTTTATATTACTTCTGTGTTCAGGAAAATTTAAAGACAAGGTAGTAGCCTTCCTGTAAATAAAAAGGAATTGGAAAGAGGAAAACAATTAGCTATTCTTTATTCCATTGTCTCAAAAACAACAGGGTTACTTTGCCAGGAGGGATATTTATGTTCGGTAAAAAAAAAAAAAAAAAAAGTAAAGATCTATCTATTAGGTAGGGTAATTAGGCTTTGTAATACATGCTCCAGGGATTTTTTATAATCCATATGATTTAAAAAAAAAAAAGTAAATCAAATATGTTTGGAATACCTTGGCTAGAGCTGATTATGTCCTAGGACTGAGAATTTGATTATATGATGCTGCAAGTTCTTTTCCAGGTCTGTTCTCTGTGGTTTGTAGCCCTGCAAATAATGAGGTAATCACATCCACTTTTCTAAGACAATGGTAGAAAATAATTAGAAGGGATCAATGTACAGTAAGACAAATAGCAGTATCAATTACAGTGTCTAGCTTTTGGTTTAGTACATGCTGGTATGGATTTCTGAAGAGCTTTAGCCTCCTCATTAGTCTGTTATGTGACAGAGCAATGTGGCTGTGGGGCTGAAATTGTATCAATAATGACAAGCAGAGCGAAGTAAAGCCTTTTAGGGGTTTGTCAGAATTTGAGAGAATTTTAGCAAAAAATAGTAATCGTAAAATTCTAGCTTGCTTTTTCCTGTCTTTTGTTAAATTTTGTCAACCATGTCGTTGGTTTGTGTGTTTTTTCAGCCCAAGCAGATACATTGGTTAATCAGGCAAAGGTTCCAATATTGCAGCCAAAATGCCATGAATACTGGACAGTTTGAGAGTTCATCATTACTTAAGTTGTAATTGCAGCTACTTTGACATCAATTAGGCCTACATAAGACTGCCTTAACTGACTGCGTTACCATAAATCTTCATATTCTACCACTTTCTAAATTTTATCAGGATTCCAGTTTGAAGCAGTAAATGTGTTATTAAAATTGTGCAAAATTAACTGAAAGGGGCATTTCAGAAGCAAGGCAGCCCTAAAAAGCTAGTACATATAAAAAAATAAAGCCCGTTGTAGGATTTTACTGTTATTATAATAGCTTATACCTGAGACAAGCTTATCATTGCTGGCAATATTTCCAGAAGGAATTTTCCTTAGATGATTATAAACAATTTCCTTAACAATAAAAACGTTCGTGTTTAGTCATTGAAATCTACATAAAATAACTAAATGAAGATGTTCAGTGTTGAACATCTGGGTTTTGAATATACATTCTATACTACAAATAAATCTACATTCCTGATGCACATTGATTTGGTTAAACCTTACTTTGGATGGCAGTATTATAAAATAATTCAAAAGGCATTTTCATAGATAACGGCATACAAATCATACTACCTCTCCTATGCTTTCAAGCTTCATCTGTGCTCCTCAGAATGGCTATGCATTTGGTCTATCTCTTTCCTGCCGCTGAAGCAGCTGATCAGCTAGTTGACTTTGGTGCTTCACTTCCTAGCCCATGACAGAGCCACCCTGCCCCAGAGGTGGAACAATGAAAAACCAAATGCTACTCAAAGGAAATGGATGTAAAGCAGGGCAGCTCCCCAAGTGGAAAGTATATGGAAGCTCACTGAGAGAGCAGAGAGAAGTGTCTTAAAATTAAATCTGACTTCCATGATTGATATATTTACAACAGTCTAATGCTGGTGGTCACCACTTGGCATAGGCCTGTAAAATTCCTATTGCTTCAGGTAAGGCTAAAAGAATGGCCAAGGATCTCTATGAGAGAACATTTACAATTTATTTTTCACAGAAAGATTTATTTCCCCCTTGGGTTTGCTACCTGCATCATGACAAAACATAAAAGAGGTAGAATTATTTTTGTCAGTACTGCAGTCTAGGCAGAGACTTTTTTACATCTGTATCTTATGGTTATGAAATTTTCAACTTTGTTAAAAATACTTCAGTTTCAGCCTGTTATTGTTTTACAATGCTGTCATAATGATTTGTTACTGTATTGGTGTCTCTGAAGCAGCAGTTCCCTGGAGGAACTTTCTGACCTTCTGTCATTCATTTTGTTTTTGTACTGAGAGTGAACAGAGGTTGAAAATCTAAAAAACCAGTCTAATATTTAGCTTTGTAATTGGTAGCACTCTCACTATATCCAAGGGCTCCAGGGTTGGTTTGATTAGAAACATAATTATTGATTTCTTAGTTTCTCTTGCATAGCTCAAAAGCATGTTGTAAGTTAAATACTCATAATTCACTTTAAGGTATGCTTAGCAAGTTATTTGTACATAGCATTCTATTTTAAGAGACATCCTAGAATGCATCTCTTCTGATATTTGCAGCCATGATGTAACAGAACAGAAAGATTAAATTAAAAAGAATTATATAAATAATTTTGAAAATGTATTTAAAGACCCTATCCACAAGATATAAAAAATATTTTCTAAGTGATTGAAATGAAATTTAATTGGTTTTTTGTCTGAAATATGGATGAAAAGAAAAAATTGTAAATGATAAATATTTTGCACAGCTAAAATTTATGCACTAATAAATGTTTTAAATTGGAACATAGTATTTCTCATCAAGAGAAATGTATCTATTCATAGTTTCAAGATAACATTTTACTAGGTAAATAGAGCACATTCTAAAACAAGAAAGGATTTTAAAATAAATAGGAAGGAAGGAAGGAAGGAAGGAAGAAAGAGTGGAAGAATGGAAGGAAGAAAGAAAGAAAGGAAGGAAGGAAGAAAAATTAAGATAATGAAAATATTACCATTTTGCAATCAAAATATATATTAGAATCAAAATATAAGAAACTGAAAATATAGAGTCACTCTTAGCACATCAACAGTAATAAGCACAATATAAAATGTAAACCGACCTGTTAGAAAGCAGTCTAGGGCAAAGGTACCTGGCGGTCCTGGTGGACAGTAGGATGGCCATGAGCTAGCAATGTGCTCCTGTAGCCAAGAAAGCTTATTTATAATTTTAGAGGAAAGCACTATACTAGGACTATATTTAACCATGCTTTGCATTTTACTCTATCAGCTCTGTTTGGTAGTAATTGTAGGTATAATAGTAACTGTAATAGTAGTATTACATTTAGTAGTAGTTATACTGAGATGGCGCATGGTTCAGAATGCAGCTGGGGTTGTAGAAATCTGTCTTGGGAGTCCATTTTCCAGTGTCACATTTCTTGTGCATATGGTTAAAGGACTATGTAGGGTAAGCTACACTGTTATGTGAAACAGATTAAACAAGGTAGTAACCATGTGATGTTTGCTACAGGCATTCTGCCTGCAGGATGCTGATGCAGAGACAATACCTGCAGGAGTATTATACAAGTGTGGTCAGGAACAAATATTACTTTACACTTTTAAATGGAAGCAGCACAAGCATCTCTCCAGCAGGTTTCAGAGTATAGAAAGGGCAAAAGATAAAAGATCACCAGCTACATAAAACCACAATACATTTCCACTAAAATATAATTCCTAGTTAAAGATTAGTGTTAATTAATATAAAATATAATTCCTAGTTAAAGACTAGTGTAAATTAATATAAAACTCCAATGAACTTGTAGGTTATTTCTAGCTCAACAAGATATTCCAAACCAAACTCACTAAAACTAGTTCAAACACAGGGAAAGGTTTGAAGTATGACAATACCTATTTTAAATCATGTTTCATTTAGAAGACATCAAAACACTCCCATAACCAATCCACTGTTAAGATGTTTCCTCCCTTGCCCACCCACCTGTCCCTATGGCAAAATCATCAGGAGGTTCAAAATGCATAAAAATTCATTCTAGTTTAACTTGAGTGATCTTGGAATGTATGATGGAGTTGGCATTAGGTACCACAAGTGTCCTGTGTAGGCATCCAGTGAGCAGGAATCTTCAAGTTTTAGTTTGCTAAACATCTGCAGGCATAAACTTGGAAATAAGTTCCAAATTTTAGGATTTTAAGGCAATCAAGAAGGCAAGAATCTCAGAGCTGCTTAAAGAAGAGAAAAGTATGTGGCTGGTTTCTTAGCCATAAGAAACAGGCCAGGCAACCAGTTTACAAACTAGAAGCATTGTGGGTTTTGATCAGAATTTTACAGAAATTAGTATTTTCCGTAGATTTATTGGCATTTCTGCCCAAAAACAAGCAAACAAAAAAGTTCTGCTAGAAATTTCCATAAATACCTAGCCTTTACACCCTTTGATTTCCATCAAAGTGCTCTTAGATAGTAGAATTTATATCTAAATCCCACATAATGAATAGTCTTGACATAGTTTTTCTCAGTGAATGAATTGCCATAATTTGAAGCCCTTTGATGTGATGAAATGCAATAGGGAATTATTTTTGTAAGTCACACAAACTTTTGCACTCTTGCACAATAATATAAAGCTGCTACAGAAGATGGGACCACAGGTCACACGGTAAAGCACTTCTTTTTATAGCAGTTAGAGAGTCTTTTATATATTCAAGGCACTGTGCAAACACTAACGAATTAGTAAAAAATTTTGAGAAGTAAAATATTTGCATCTACACAAGCCTGGAACAAGTTCAGTTTTGTTTTATTAATACTACTGAACAGTTATAAAACATTCCAGAATATTTTGCACAGAAAAATAATACCAGTACTGAGAATAAAACTGTTAACAGAAAGTAAATACAAAAAGCTCAGGAATATATATACCTCAGCCTTTTTTCCTCTCAGGGCTTTTTGGGGGGAAATTTAAATTCAGAATCAAGTAACTGACACACAGAACATAGATAACTTGCCTTAAGAGATGCAGAGAGAGAAGAGATTAAGCCCTTATCTATTTCAAAATAAGAAGGAATCTGAACATCAGGATGAGAAAGTAATGAGCTTCTCTTTAAGCTACTAGCTGTTCAAGGATGTAAGAATTCTTATTTTCTATAAGTAAAATTATGAAAACAGAATCTTTATTATACTATGAAACAGGGATATTGTTAAGTTGCTGAGAAGTTATGCAAGGGAAGAAAATGTTCATCCAAATCCTATATAAAATTAATGAAATAATTTCTGAATTACATTTTAGTAGATTGTACTTGCTGTTGCTTAAGATTCATATGCTTCTTTAGAAGTCTTCTGCATTAATATAATAATGAGGGTACCAGCACATGTTCCAAATTGATATATGAAGTCCCTACTACATTTTACAGAGATAACTTCACACATCCTTGAAAACAGTCACTTTAGGTGAAACTCAGCACTAGTTTAACAATGCGCAGCAAACCTCACACAATGTTTTACTAGAAAAAAAGAAATGTGATGTCCAAATAAAATGCAGGGGGATTTACTGGCACAATGTAATTACTTGTTTTGGAATTTGTCCTGGACACTGGGGTTAATGCTCCTACTGTTACGAAAAATACTTCTTGCTATTTAATGGCTTCACATGGTAGAGGCTGAAGAATTATCTGATCGCTGATACAAAGTAAGTGATGAGAATTTTTGAAGCATCATTGATTTTGAGCCTTCTCCCACTCTAGTTTGAAGGTAACATAGCGCTTACTGTTTTGTGTAGTTACCAGAGGTCTAGAGTTGCGAAAAAAAAAAAAAAAGGACTCTCAGGCCTTCATAAAGCTCTGTGATCCACTGAACAGTTTTCTCTTAGTATTAGGTATATGTAATTTTGAAACTTACACGTTTAAAGGTCATGACTTTAAAAACTGCCATTAAGCACCACTATCCACATATGATGTGAAATCATCAGGGAGACCAGGAAGCAGGTAAGCCATTCGTGGGTGAATTTTTAATATAGTCACAGTTCCCACATTATTCTGAGCTGAAGTGTTAACTCTGTAAGTAGGATGTCTGTACTTAAGACACAATCCTAAAATCTTACTAGGAAGGAACCACATTATATACTGGAAGGAAGAGCTGCTAAGCAACATA
>VZTY01027999.1:311-11841 GCA_013400935.1 Turnix velox
TGCTCCTGTCACGAGACTCGAACTCGTGATCTTCTTTTTTTTTTTTTTGTTAACTCCCATTGGCAGCTTCATTCGCAAAGACCTTACACCGGGATGCCTTTTATTTTGCTGTAAGGGCAGAGAAACATCTCCAGGTGGAGGTGGGTGGATGGGGCACACACAGGGGCACACCCACACACACCAGACACACACACAGGGCACACACACACACCACACACAGAGGCACATAGGACACACACACACACACAGGACACACACACACACAGAGGACACACACACACACCCCACACGCTACCCCTGCTCACACAGGAGAGCCAGCGAGTATGTTGTGCAGATCCCTGAGGAAAAGCTGGAAGGCAGGCGGCCCCGGTTCAAGAAGGCACTTAAACAGGCGCTTGGCTTTAGAAATGGTGTGGAGTGCCCTGATGAATCTGAAAGCACTTAAGAAAACACTTAAATGCCATCTTCGGGAAGGCTCCTTTCCAGAACTGCAGACGAATGGCGGCAGCGCTGGCAGAGAGGAAACTGTTGTGTTAATGTAGAGCTGAATTATTTATTTAGTCTGACTTCAAATGCTTTCCGCTCCTCCGCCATCTGAGACACCAAGAGCAGAGACACTCCGGCTTCCTGAGGATGCCAGACACTGACTGACTGCAAACTCTGAGCTCCCATCCTCAGAGAGGTCTAGAGCAGCTCTTCAAGGGGTACAAATGCACAATTGGCTCCTATCAGCAGTGACATTTAGCCCTTGGCAGGCTGTGGAGCCCAGGATGCTTGGCAAGAGGTTAAATCACAGAGGAATAATCAGCAAACAAGTGGATAATGGTGGGTTTGGTTGGGGTGTCTCCCCTTCTTCCTCTCCAGCACAAATTCTCCCACCTGCCAGCTCCAACCATAAAGCCATTGCCGGGGCCACAAGGAGCACTTGTAAAATCAACAGGGCTTATCAGACCCAAACTTGGGTAAATACTCGGACAATCGCTCCCCTTGTGCTTTCATCCCAGGACTGTGTTAGAAGCCAACGGGCTCAATAATCTACCTGTAAAGATGAAGTCTCTCAAGAGCACAAACCATCTCCTCTGAGGAAACAAGAGAGGTGACAGTCAGTGGTGGGCAACCTGGGGCTGGCTTTGCCCTCTGGATTATGGCAGGGTCTGCCACACAGCAAAATCAGGGACAAAAAAAGTAGATGACCTGTGCTAGCAGCCACTGTGCCAGCTCCAGAGCCAGGCAGAGTGGGGAATGGGGCTCAGAGTGTAGAGAAGCTGCTCTTTGGAGAGGGGTTTGCCTTTCTCTGCAGCTCATGCATTGGCTGCACACATCCCCTACCAGAGCTGGCTCCTGAAGCGCTGTGCTTGCTCCTCAGTGCCGTTAGGAGAGTTCACACCATGAGAGGCTGTCAAGGATGGAAACATCTGGGAAAGGATGGAGCAAGCCCACAGAGGCTGGAGAGTGAGGGAGGTGATGTAGAACAGATGCTGGAGATCTGTCAGAGGCTGGGGAAGGGCTGGGCGAGGGCTGCGTGCCTGCACACACGTGTCTGCAACAGCCCTGGGGCAGCGCCCAGAGAACCAGATGGGTTCAATACCTGCCACCCAGGAGAAGGCACCCCCTGAAGAGGGACCGGGGTTCAGGAGCAGGGGGTGTTTGACCAAAAAGGCAAGTAGTTTTGGACCAACTCTTGCCACTGCTGGAGAATAAAGGCAGCTTTGTGGGTGTGCTGGGCAGAGCCAGCCCTGGGGAGCTGCAGGTCTGCAGCAGGGTGCTCTCCTTGGGCAGAGCCTGTGGGGATTTGCTCCCTCCCAGCCATGGTCAGCTGAGGGTGTGCTCACACACAGGCAGCAGCACATGGAGTGTCCTGCTCTCCTTGGGCAGCCTCTGAGCCCGGGGCCTGGCAGCAGTGCAGGGAGTGCAGCAGCCCCAGGGTTTGTTTGCAGGGCACCAGACAGGGTTGGGAAACACGGCGAGGTCTGGCTGTGGGCTGTGGGCTCTGGGCAGGAAGAGATGAGGACAGAGGAGAGGACTCCAGTGTCTGTCACACCCTGCCCTGTCACAGCCCCGTGAGCCTGGACTGTCACAGGAACCTCCATCAGAGCCAGGGGCCAAGGCAGCNCAGAGTGTCCCGCTCTCTGGGCAGCAGCCTCTGAGCCCAGGGTCAGCTGAGGGTGTGCTCACACACAGGCAGCACACCGAGTGTCCCACTCCCTGGGCAGCAGCCTCTGAGCCCGAGGCCTGGCCGGGCTGGCAGCAGTGCAGGGAGTGCAGCAGCCCCAGGGTTTGTTTGCAGGGCACCAGACAGGGTTGGGAAACACGGTGAGGTCTGGCTGTGGGCTGTGGGCTGTGGGCAGGAAGAGATGAGGACAAAGGAGAGGACTCCGGTGTCTGTCACACCCTGCCCTGTCACAGCCCCGTGAGCCTGGACTGTCACAGGAACCTCCATCAGAGCCAGGGGCCAAGGCAGCAGCAACCTCTGGGATTTGCTTCCTCCTGAGCAACCCCATAATGGAGGACCCTTACAGGCCAGGCAGGATCAAGTCAGGACAAAACATGTTTCTTTAAATTGCAGGTGAAACCACAGAGCTGGAAAGGATCAATATCAGGGGTTGGAGAAGGCAGGTTAAGGCTAAGAGCTCTAAAATGAAAGGCAGCTCTCCTTTCCCACGGCACACTCCCTGTCACTGCAGTCCTGAAGCCACCACCCAGTGACACCAGGGTAGCTGCATGGTACCAGGGCTCCTGTTGTCAGAGGAATGGCTGCCTCATCCTCCACCAAACCCCAGCCAAACCCTGGAGCCAAGTACGAGGCAGTGAGAGGCAGAGCTCCAGACACTCGCATTTGCTTTCTGGTACAAATTACACACACCCAGGCCAGGCAGGGCCTCTGCTCTTTGAAAATCTATCCCCGGGTGTTTATTATAGAAACCAGTTGCCCTCTTTGTTGACAGCCAAATTGCAAAGGCCTGTTGGAGCTGTAAGGTCCACGCAGAGCCACGGCCTCAGCCCAGCCACCAGCAGAACTCTCTCCCTGCATCCACAGTGCCAAGCTCTCCTCAGCTCCTGCTGGGATTTGAACCTCGTGCTTGAGAAAGTTGAGCTGTTTCGGGGGGTGAGGCTGAAAGCACCCCCTCCAGCACAGCACAGCACTCTCACTGTGGAGAAAACACTTTGTATTATTAATAGGGCCAGAAAGCAGCCAAGTTCCCCAACGTTTGCAGTGCCAGAAGGAGCACAGACGGTAAGAATTAAATCAGGGAGGCGAAGCGAGGTCCCTTTTGTCCCCCAGTGCCCCCCCAGCACCTTTCCCTGTGCCCCCATTGCCTTCAGCTACCTGGCTGAGATAGTGAGATACAGTCTCCCTGACTGAAGGTCATCTGGGGAGGGATTTTCCTTGCAATTTTTATTCAAGCAGCCACAATGGCCCTGCTGAGATCAGTGTCACTGCAGGAGGGTCTCCAGGCCCCACCAGCTGGGCACAACCTAGAGCAGCAGCATTACCTCAGAGTGAGCCTTCGTGGCCATCCTCTTCCTCCTGCCTTCCCACAAAGAGCACAATTGAGCCCGGTGAGTCCANTTGGAGCTGTAAGGTCCACGCAGAGCCACGGCCTCAGCCCAGCCACCAGCAGAACTCTCTCCCTGCATCCACAGTGCCAAGCTCTCCTCAGCTCCTGCTGGGATTTGAACCTCGTGCTTGAGAAAGTTGAGCTGTTTCGGGGGGTGAGGCTGAAAGCACCCCCTCCAGCACAGCACAGCACTCTCACTGTGGAGAAAACACTTTGTATTATTAATAGGGCCAGAAAGCAGCCAAGTTCCCCAACGTTTGCAGTGCCAGAAGGAGCACAGACGGTAACAATTAAATCAGGGAGTCGAAGTGAGGTCCCTTTTGTCCCCCAGCACCTTTCCCTGTGCCCCCATTGCCTTCAGCTACCTGGCTGAGATAGTGACATACAGTCTCCCTGACTGAAGGTCATCTGGGGAGGGATTTTCCTTGCAATTTTTATTCAGACAGCCACAGTGGCCCTGCTGAGGTCAGTGTCACTGCAGGAGGGTCTCCATGCCCCACCAGCTGGGCACAACCTAGAGCAGCAGCATTACCTCAGAGTGAGCCTTCATGGCCATCCTCTTCCTCCTGCCTTCCCACAAAGAGCACAATTGATCCCAGTGAGTCCAGTGCAGCCGCCTGGGAACACCCTGAGCTGCTCAGGCAGAGTCTCCTGCTGCCTGTCTTGGCTCAGCTTTGCCTGGGATGGGGAATGACCTGGAGCTGAGCAGCCACAGGGCGCTGGTGGGGCAAGAGGTGACGCAAGTCGCCCGGTGGTCAGAGGTCGAGCTCTAAGTGGCCTCTCCTTGGGGGTGGCCAGCTCAGCCTGGGTGCTTCACCCCATCTCCCTGGGGACAGGCACCCTGCCCTGGCTGGGGCTGGGACCCGCCCTGCCCTCTCCACAGCCGTGCACACCCAGCTGGCACACACACCCTGCTCACCGGCCATCCGCCTGTGCCACCGCCTGTGCCCAAGCTCTCGCCATTGCTGTCCACCCCAATCTCCCTCTGGGAGCCACCGAGCCCCATCCCATCCCAGGCTCTCCTCTCGCTCCTCTGCGACTTGGGAGTCTTGTCTCCCCCTCTCCCCGGGCCGTGCCGGTGTCTGCTGCTGACTGGAGCTGTCATTATCAGCTCAATAAATCTCTGGCGCGGGTTTTATTGAATCACTGCCTGAGGGGGAACAAGCCTGTAAAGGTTGAGGAGAGCAGAGCTTTCCCACGCCTGAGACACGCTGCCGGAGCTCTTGCACACATTCCGGGCCTGCCAGCGCTCCGCAAATGTTTGGACAGCCTTGAACAAATAACACACCTTTAAAGAGGCCAGCATGAAATTTTTCCTCACCACCACCCAGACCCAGCCACCCACCCCCCCGCCTCCCGCTCGTGTGTGTGTGTAGTGGGTGGGTGTGTGTGTGGGTGTGCACTCCGTGTGTGCCTGTTTATTTTAGGCTTGTCTTTCCCTTTGTGTTTAGGTTGAGTGGTCGGTGGCCGCCTTCCAGCCCTGTTTTGTGGGAGGAATTCTGGCCCAGGCCTGGGCGCTGGCGAGCGCTGCCTCAGGGAGGTGGGGGATGAGATGGGACAGGGAGAAGGGAGGAGGGAGGTTTGGCTTCTCTCCTGCCCACATTTCCTTCAGCAGGTAGCAAGCAGCCAGCAGGGATTTTCTGCTGACGATGTGCCAGGCTGTGGCCGGGGGATGCTGAGGTTTTTCCACCAAGGTCCGGCTGCCTCCCACAGCTGGAGCTGCAGGGACAGTCTGCTGGGGCTGGCACACTCCACCAACCCACAAAACCCCTCCCATTAATGAAGCTGCACTGAAGCCTGTCTTCATCCTGACCTGAAAGGAACTTGCCCATAGCAGGAGGGTCTGGGGGCAAAAGGAAAAGATGGGGATGCTTGAGTGTCCAGAGAGCTCTGGAAGGAGGGTGCTGTGCTGTGCTCCAGGGACTTCTTGGAGACCCCTGCAGGGCTGCAGCAGCTTGCTTTCACACAGAGACAGAAGATATCCCAGATTCTGCGTGGGGGGGCCTGGAAAGCAACTCCAGCAGCTGGGCCAAGGGAGGGAAGAAAAACAGGGATGTAGCAGCAACACCCAGCTGGGAGAGCGTGGCGTGGCTCACCCTGCCTTGGCCAGGGAGCATTTTCCAAGAAGAAACAGCATCTGTGTGTGAGCTGTTCCCCACAGCTCTCCCAGGGAAACCCCCTGGGAGCAGGGAGCTCCATGCTGGGCTGCAGTGGCTGAGCTCAGTGGGCACTCGGGTCCCTTTGCCCTCAGGAGCATGGGGCAGTGTGTGGGGGAGAAGGGGATGGGGCTGTGCCTCTCATGTGTGGGGCAAAAGAGAAACTTGGAAAGGATTAATAGCCCAGACAGCTGCCTGCCTGCTGAGTTCTGGGAATGTAAAACACTGCAGCCATCTCAACAGCTCCTAAAATTCCCCCTGACTCGTTTCCTGTTGCTGCTTTCCCAACGCTGAAAGGCTCGGGCTCCCGTGGATAAAAAATTGGAGGGGATCCAGCATTTAGATTTCTGCCTACTCCATCTTTCCTGTCAACGGATCATTAAATAAGGAGCAGAAATGCTGTATTCACCACACGCTCATCACCAAGAGCTAAGTGAAAATCCTGATTTAGGAAACAAGTGCCAAGGAGTTTGCTGGTTCCTGGCTCCTCAGGTTCTGTCACCCCACTGAACCCAGTCACTGCACAGCTGGGTTAGTGAGGCACAAGGTGGTGCCTGCTCTGAAGGGAACAGCGTGAGCAGAGGGTGGATGGAGCTGGGGAGACAAAGGTCTTACTCTTTGGGGAGATAAAGGTATAAAACTCATCCACACTCAGAACACAGATGCTGTCAGTCACTGTGGCAAAAAGCAAGATAGTGGATGTGCTGCTCCACAGCCCCACCTTGGAGAGGTGAAGAAGGAGGAGGATAAAACCTGAAGCAGAGGAATACATTAGCTGAGACATGGAAAGAGCCAAGGCCAGATGGGGAGAGTCATGTGGGAGATGTCAGGAGAGAGCGAAGGTTGAGGTCTGTCACTGTGGTTCAGCTGGGTGCAAAGTCCGTTGCCACCACACTCATAAAGTGTGAGTCAGGGAGCTGAGAAAATCTCTGACATTGACTCAGGCCCTACTGAAACATCCCAGTGGTGGCCTTTGAGAGAGCACTCACAGCCTGCTCAGGTCCTGCCACGGTGATGGCATCTACCCCACACAGCCTCGCTCACCCTCAATCTGTGGGAGCCCCGTCCGCCCTGGTGTGGGCACACAAAAAAAGCACAGGAACCTGCTGTGTGTGCCCGGCCTGGCCACCTCCCCTCCCTCTGCCCACGCGTGGAGGGACTGGCACACGCAGCTTCTGAGCTGAGATGGGAGTGGAGGTTGGGCTGGTTCCTTCTGAGCCCAGGCTTGGAGCATCCCAGAAACCACCCCCCGCCCCCGGAATGAGATTGCAAGGTTCAGGCAAGGTCTCAGCCTGGGCAACTGGTGCAGCTGCCCCCCCAAAAAAAGCACAGGAACCACTAATTTACAACAGGAGGCAGACAAAAAATCGCCTGTTTACTTTCAAGCCTTTAAATTGTCTGTTAGCGAAGGGCAGACCACAGAATGGGTGGCCCCTTTCCTGGAGAAGCTGTGAAAACCTGCTCAGTTCCTGCACCAGTAAAGCAAACAAACAAACATGACCCGGTGCTGGGTTTCACCCGGTCCCCAGCGCTCCCCACTGCCCCAGAGCCTCTGAAAACAAACCCACAAAGCCCTGCCTCGCTGATAAGAGGCAGCCACGGCACCGGCGGATGGGAGAACCCAGGGATGCAATTAGGAATGTGAAATGTTTTAAACAAAGGGCAGAAGCAATCAGCAGAAGGTAATTAAAATGGATTAAACGAAGCAAAATCAGCTGAGCCAAATGCTGGGAGCCGCTCCAGCCAGGCAGGGTGGGTACCACGGGAAGGGAGGGCTCACTGGGAGCCTTGGTGGCACTTCTGCACATCTTCCAGGGGCTCTGTTAGGTCTGGGGGCAGTGAAAATCCCTCAGGGAGACACTGACAAGGAGCTGCACAGTGTGGGGAGAGAAGAATTATCTGTGCCCAGGCATCAGGGATGGAGCAGGAGATAAAGCCTGGTGATGTGTTGGGGGGACACTGCTGTCCCAAGGGAGGGTTTTGGCTTCCCCTGAGGGCACGGTGTTACTTCGTTCCTCTGCTCCATCTTGTTTATTTTTAGTAGCTCAGTTTATATCAGGAATGACAAATTTGGCCTGGGTGAGAGGATGTGGCTGGGACAGGAGCAGTTTGCAACAATAAAACCTTAAAGACTCGGCAGCCGCCTCTTCCTCTGCCCCTCGCTGCGGCTCAGCTCACCCCGGGACTGAGCCAGCTCTTGGCAAAACTCAGTTCTTTAATGGCTTGTCATTATTATTTCAACACACCTGCTGAAATGGAGGGCTGGGCAGTGTCCTGTCAGTTGGAAAGGGGAGATTAGAGAGCAATTAGAGGGGGGGGCTCTTCCTTCAGCCCAGCTGGAGCCGGCGATGGATCGATGAGCAGGGCCTGGAGCTGCCCCTGCGAGAGAGCGGGGTGAGCCAGGGCTGGCAGCTTCAGCTCCCCCTTCTCTCAGTCCCTGCAGGGACAGAGGGAGCTGAATCTTCCTCCCTTTGAAGGTCGCTGCTGCTATTTGCATCCAGCTCTTTCAGAACCTGCCTCCCCTGCCCAGTACCATCACACCTCACATTCCCGGGGTGTGGGATTGCTGTGCCCAGGGCAGGGAGTGAGCAGCTGGGATTAGATGGAGCCAGGACCAGGCATTTGCTGGGGTAACAAGGAGACAGCCCACTGCAGTGAGCACAAACTGGTCCTGCGCTGCCTGTGAGTGGGATGACTTGGTGCTTGGAGGCAGGAGGTTTTCCAGGAGCAGGCTGCTGTTCTGGAACAGTATTTTAGGGGCACTCCATCCCCAGCAGGGTCTCTGCTGCTCCCTGTCAGAGACCATCGCTCTTATCCCAGCTGCCTGTGTTTTGGCTGGAGCAGGCAGATAGGAACTGGGGGCTGTGCAGTGTTTGTTCTCACCGAGGAGGGGAAAGAAATAGAGAGTGAGAGAAAAAAACAGGAAAGAAGGAAGGGGAGGGGATGTGCACAAACATATAAATATACATCGTGCTTTCAGGATGAGCTGGGCACGAGGGAGAGGTCCTGCCCACCCCCCCTTACCCCCCGTCTCCATCCCACACAATTTTCAGTGCCAGCAGTTGTGTGGAGGGGGATGTAGCCGGCTGTGCAGGGCGGCGTGTGGCAGGAGTGACAGCGGTGGGGAGGGTGCGGAGGAGGAGGAAGGAGAGGAGGTGCTCCTGTGACACACGACAGCAGCTCGGTGCCGGCTGCGTGGGTGGCGGCGCGGGCTGCCTGCCTGGATTGCCTTTCCCAGGCACGAAGCAGCCACTCACCGCACAAAGAACGTGGCCATTATGTGAGCGGGGCCCCAGCCCCCCCCAGCTCTGCTCCACTCCCTCCCCAGGGCTCCCAGCTCTGCTCCCAAAGCACTGCACACACACCAGTCAGGGCTGGGCTTGCACCAGGGTGGGGGCAGATGGGATGAGATGGGATGAAGGTGGGATAAGATGGGACGGGATGGTGACTGGGCAGCCCACCAAGGACCAAGATGCCATTAATCCCCAGCAGCCCAGCTTGGTCAGGGCAGAGCACGCTTTCCTCGGAGCATCAGTGATTCAGGCAAAAGTTTTGCTGAGGGACACGGCTTCCCAGTCCATGTGCAAACTGGTGTAACCCTGCCACCTCGGCACTGAGCTGAGGACAAGAAGTCCAAGCCAGGGGTAAACAGTGCGTCTGGCTGCCAGGGCAGGGAATACGAATGTTTTCAGGGGGAGGTGAGAGCCTCCACGAGGAGTCCAGGGTGAGGGTTTCAAATAACCTTCACCCACCAGATCACAGCCCGTCTATGGCTGCCAAGTGTGGGGTCACCTTGGGTGAGACACTTGTGTTTGCCCTCAAAGCCCCGGCTGGCTGTGTGGGGTGTGGGATGGCCTGATTGGGAGCGGGGTGTCTCGGGAAGGTCTCTGTGTCTCTGTGCAGCTGTGGGAGAGAGCCCGTGTGAGGGATCGATTCCACAATCTAGGTCAACTTTAGTCATTACACCGAGGGATCAATCACACCAACCCGCCTGGATCAGCCTGGCAAAAGCAGAGCTGAGGGGGAGTCTGAGGCTGGTTTTGCCCTACATTTTTTCCCTGTCCCTCCAGCTCTGAGCGCTCCCAGGGCAAGTGAGTCCCAAAAGGGGCAGCTCCCATCTCCCTTGCTCCAGCTCTGCTGGAGTGATGGGTGAAAAGCAGGAAAAACTCTGCTCTAGCCCAGAGCCTGGGATGTGGATCTTCAGATACAGGGAATTTTCAGGCTTCCTGAGGACAAAAAACCTTTTATCCCCAAAATGCCTGCTCAGAAGGGAGCTGGTGGGACACAACACGTTTCCTTCTCACCGTGCTTATCACCCTGGCTTCC
This sequence comes from Turnix velox, assembly GCA_013400935.1. Classification (NCBI taxonomy): domain Eukaryota; kingdom Metazoa; phylum Chordata; class Aves; order Charadriiformes; family Turnicidae; genus Turnix; species Turnix velox. Next base: position 10,354 of record VZTY01027999.1, read on the forward strand.
CTGCCCCTCCCTGTCTGCCTGGCAGGGACCTGGGCTGTGGGCAGAGATGGTATCACACAGGGGCTGATAAGGGCAGTGAGGATGTGGCAATCAGTGGCCATCAGAGGCCAGAACCTCCCCTCTAATTGCTCGGTGTAGGTAAACAGCCTGGCGTGCTCTGCTGGCTTCCCCCGCAGCGTGCGGGTGGCTTTGGGACTGGAGCCGTCCCTGCCCTTTGAGAAGCCCCACGAGGTGACTCAACGCCTCGTTCCCTCCCTTCTCTTTGCACTGCCAATGTGATGCTCCTGCTCCCTCTCTCTCTCCTCTTTCTTTTGCCTTTTTTTTATGGCTGGAATTTGTCTCCCTTGCTCTGACTGTGACACAGACAAACACCACAACGTGACCCAGGGATTTTATGGGAGGTCACCTGCTTTCTGAGCTGGGAACATGGAGACAGAGAGCAGTGGTGGTGGGGAGCTTGTTTCACTGTATTCAGCATGAATTCACTGAGAAGTACCAGAAAGTGGAAGGGCTAAATATGGCCAGGATGGATAAATAACTGCTTTTGAGGCCTCTCACCTTCAGCAGTGACATGATGACAGGCATGGCTGTCATGTGGCACATTTACTAACCCTCAGTTTGATATTAGGGCTAAAAGCCACTGCCATGGGAGCCTGTCACAGATTTATGGTCCCTCTTACATTAGCTAGTTAAAAAAGTAGTACAAACATTTAAACACCAGTGGCAGTAAAGATAAAAATGTAAGCTCGATTAGATAAAGAATAAAGATACGTGTTTTGTATTTACACCTGGACCATAACCTTTGTTTGCTGCAGGCGATGGCTGCCGGAGTGTGGGAGCCTTCAGCTGAGATTTCCTGGCGGCCCAAACGACTTTGGGATGTGGGTGCGGGGCTGATCTGAGAACAGCCCGAGGGGTTGTGACTTCCCTTCTGCAGAAAGGGGGATGTGAGCTGGATCCGGGACAGAGCCGGGGGGCTGCAGGGGGTCCCTCTCGGTGGGGAAGTCGGCTGAGCCGCGGGGACAGTGTTCTGCAGCGGAGCTCCTCCAATTTTTGCAGGTGGTGCTGGCTCTCACAAACTGTGCTGCAAAGCCGTGGGGTGTTAATGAGGTCTGTGGATTCCTTTGGCTGAGAGGTGGTGGGGAGGGAGGCAGGAAGGGGTGGCTGTGGCTGCGGCTGGGAGGGCCGTGGTGGTGACAGGAGCTGGGGAAGGTGCTAAGAGGCGTGGGAGCTGTGGGGGAAGGTGTGGGTTATCGCACAGCCGGCGCCGTGGCGAGGCGGGGGCAAAGAGCAGCTCCCTCCCTGCTCACAGCCGGCAGCGCGCTCCGCGCCCACGCAACAACCGGCCCGGCTGCAATTAGCGTCCCCGCTGTCATCACCGCGGCTACCGGCACAACCGGTGGCTCTGCCCTCCCTCCCTCTCCACCGCCGGGTGCTGCCGGAGGGACGGGCTCTTCCATCCCCTTCCCCGGCGGGAGCCGCTGCAGC
>VZTY01027999.1:16875-29641 GCA_013400935.1 Turnix velox
ATTCATCACATTGTCACTCCTGCTTTTTTTTTTTTATCTTGATCCTTGAGAAGGGAGGGAGTGAGTGTGTGAGTCGGTGTGCGAGGTGGGGGAGGAACAAAGGGCCCCGCAATCAAGTTGGTATGAAATTGGCGCCGTGTCCGGCTGACAAGGGGGGACAAAGGGCGGGGGGCTGGTGGCCCAGCTGGGAGCCGGGCGGCACAGCTGTGGCCAATGCCAACACGGCTCCCGGCAATATGGAGTGACCCGGGCTCTCCCTCCAACCTGCTCCCAGCCAGCCCCGCCACCAATAACTCTCACAAAAGACGGGAACAAACAAAAACCTTTGTCAGCACTTCCAAGACTTTTTTTTTTTTTCCCACTCTGGGGAAAAAAAAAAAAATCCTAAATATTTCATTAGGCTGGCCACATCCCCTCTCTTTGTCTTTTGGGCTTAAAACAAAGTAAATGTGGACATTGAAGCTCTGGGTCAACAAACGATTAAAGAAAAGCCTTAAAAGAGGAAGGGATGGGGTTAGTGGTGGGGGAAGCTGCTTGTGCTACTGCTGTGGTGTGGAATGTGGCCGAGGTGAGAAACAGACTGTCCCGCCTGTCACTGACACTGGAGGGAAGTCCAGTGGGTGACAGGCCCTAAGAGGTGGCCAGATGTGTGTGAGAAAGTGCCAGCCTCCCTGCTCTGCCCTGCGACAGCCTGACCATGCTGCTCCTTGATTCCTTTGCAACCTGGAGAAGCTCGAGGCTAGTTGAGAAAGGAAAAATACAGCATAAAAGTCAAGGCATTGTCCTTCATCTGGTAAGGAAACTTTGGGAACCACCAGCGTTTGGGTTGTGGCTATCACGTGTCTTCTTCAAACCATCCTGTGAGGATGCTGAGTTCTAAAGTCCTCCTCAGCCAGATGTGGCCAAAGGATGTAAAATCNGGGGAACCACCAGCATTTGGGTTGAGGCTATCACGTGTCTTCTTCAACCAAGCGTCTCACTTGGCTGGAGGCAAAGCAGGGAAACAGCATCTCCAAACCTATGAGGATGCTGAGGTCTAAGTCCTCCTCAGCCGGATGTGGCCAAAGGATGTAAAATCTCCAGAAAGAGGAGGTGGAGAAGGGAGAGAAGTGGAATCCTGCCTCTCCTGACCTTGGCCAAGTGACCTTTTCCCCAGGTTGTGAGGAGGCAGCATTGCTCCACAGGCTCTCCTGATCATCCTTGAGCTAACAAAAGGGTCTGGTTACAAATATTAAACACTTCTTAATAATTCTGCTGTGCCATGAAACAGAGTCCATTCCGGCTGGCTCAGTGACTCTGAAAGGACTTTTCCCTCCCCTGCTTCCCTTCCCTTCCCTGGCTTTAAGCAGGCTCCAAGTAGGAGGCAGCACAATGGCGTGGCCGGGGCTTTGTTTCAGCCTTGATTTAGCCACCCTTCCAAGGACCCTGCTGAATAATTCAGTGTTATCATTCAGGATGACGCTGGATTATTACAAGGGTTTTTTCCCTCCCTTCCCCCTCCTCTTCCCACCCCCCCCGCCCCTCCCCACCATAACCTTTAAATTCTTTTCACACGTGAATGAGTTCAAAGGAAGTGGGGAAAGGAAAACACACAAGGAGGAGGTTGCCGCTCTCCCCCTCCGCTGTCAGTTTGATAAATATAATGTGTCACCAATTAAAAACTCATTGCCATTCTCCCGCAGCAGCCCCGGCCTCGTTAGGGTCCTCCTCCCGGGGTGGCTCCCAGGATCCGTCGCTATCATTGTTGATAACAGAGGGCCTGTTTTTTTCCCATCCTGGGCCATTTCAGTGCTGCACATTGGCATGTAAATAAGTTATTCACTCAACATCACTTTCTGATAGAAAAATGACCATGAAACTCTTTGATTTTGGGTTTGCTCTTGTCACCAGCGCACAATGAAATCAAGAGTTTCAGTTTTGTCTCTGTGGCTTGTGGAGGGCTTTTATTTTTTCTTACCCTTTTTTTTTTGGCTTTTCTCTTTTGCAACCGCCTCTTTTCAGCATTTGTATGGAAATGATCCCATCGGACAATTTAATGCGGGCAGGGTTTGACCTGGTGGGTGTCCCAACCTCAATATAGCAGATTGTTGTTTATTTTTGCCCTCCCCGGGAGCATTAAAAAACAATCTGGGTCATCAATAAAGTTTTCTCTTTTTTTCTTTCTTCTCTGCGCCATTGATGCCTTTGAAGGAGAGGGGTGGTGGGCACCAGGGACACCGACTCCAACTGCTTTTCCCACAGGTATTTGCTTTTCTTGCCTTCTGGGTTGCTTCTTGGAGCAGTGCACAAAGCAAACTCATTTTCACCGATTCTCTCTGTTTCCACCTCAATTCCCAGCCGGTGGGCATCACCTTCAGCTGCCTTTGGCAACCAGTGACAGGTTTCCCCCAGGCTGAGACCCGTTCCCTGACTTTCCACCTTCCTCCCTCCTCATCCTCACCTCGCTGTTGAAGTCCCTGCTGGCAGGATGAAGGGGGTTCTCCTTCACCCCTTCCTCAGCCCTTGTTATTCTTTAACTTCCCGGGGTGTTTGGCCGTGCTCTGGGGCTGTTCCTGCTCTCAGCCCGAGAGAAATCGGGGTCACCCCGGGACTGACACCTTCACCCGGGGCCGGGGCTGTGCAGGGCCCTCCTTAGAGATGCACCGGGCTGTCAGTAACGAGGCCACGGCTCCATTCAGGGCAGATCACCGGGTCTCAAAAGATAATCTGGGAATAATTGGGACTTAAAGAACTTGCGGGAATCTCAATTTTATTTCTTTTCTTTTTCTGCGGTGCTGCCATTCATGAAACAGATGGACATCTTATTTCTCTCTAATTTGATGGGCTTTCTTGACAAAATGGCAGAGGTTGCACTTTGCAACAATAATAACCTGCCACTCAGACTTTGTGAAAGGGGGGGGGTGTGTGGATTTCTTCTTAATTAGCCCGTGTCCCGCGAGGGGATGCGTGTGTGTGGGGCAGGGAGGTGCTGAGCTGCTCCTCTGGGACAGGGAAAAGAGGGGAGAGAAATCTGGGGGCCTTCTTGGTGGTGTCACGTGTGAGTTTTTGGGGGTGGGTTTGGTTTTTTAATTTGAAAAATAAAGATTGGGGTGTGAGCTCATTGTTCCGATGTAATGTATTCATGGCTTTGCTCCTCCTTGCCCTGCCCTGTCACTGAACAAGAGGCAGGGGCAGCTTTCCCTGGGCTGGGGGACAAGTTTGAAAGCTTTGCAGCCCATTGGGGATTACTCCCAGGTTTGCAAAACCCACTTTTCACTTGCAAAAAACTGCCATTTAACCCCTGACCTTCTCTTCTGCTCCCTTTTCCCTCCTCTCTCCCAGCAAAGCAGATCCCCAGGCCAGAGCAGGGGCTCTGAGGATGCTTTTCCTGCTGGCTGTTGGGTGAGCAGACTATCACTGATCCCAGGGAGAAAATCTTTATGCTGGGGGTGATGAGACACTGGAAGAGGTTGCCTGGAGAGGTGGCAGAGTCCTCATCCCTGGAGACACTCGAGGCCAGGCTGGATGAGGCTCTGAGCAACCTCATGTGGTCCCAGCTCAGCTGATGGCCTTTGAAGGGCCCTTCTTGTCCAAACTATCTGATGGTTCCATGAATGCTGCTAAGATAAGTTTTCTCATGAGGATTTCTCTCTCTCAGTCCTTTGCAAACCTCCGAGGCAACGGTGTTCAAACAAAGCTCGGCACCTTGTCCTGAGTTGATCAGGAGGTCAGAGGCCTGGATCGGCCGTGCCCACCCGGGGCCGGGCTCTGCCCGAGCCTCTCCCGCCTCTCGCTGATTTATTCCTTCCCAGGGACGAGGTGGCACCGGGGGCTTAAAGAAGCCCTATCTAATAGAGTGCTGGAAATTATAAATCAGTGGGGCTTTGTAAAGGTTATTACTTTAAACAAAGAGGGGGCTGAATGGAGCCAATTAAACGGCACCTGAATTGATAAACAAACTGGTTATTGTCGGGGGCCCTTTCTGCGGCTCGGCCGCTCCCGGCCCGGGGCTCAGTGTGGAGCGAGGCCTGGGGAAAAATTTACATGTGATTGGAGTTTAATGGGCCGCAACAGGCCTCCCATCCCATCGCCATGGAAACCGGCCCTTTCTCAAGATTTTAAACAGTCTGAAATGTCCTTTTATTGTCTGCTCCCGGTGCGTCATGTGAGCCCCACGGGGTGGGCGCTTGTATGTATCAATTTGTTTCTGCCATGAATATTTGGTGGGGGGACGCGGGGACAAAGGGCCCAGCTGATGGGGGCTCCATGGAGACCCCGCGCCCAGGAATGGTGACATATGGTCCGGCCTGACCCCGACCGCATCGTCCTGCGCCAGCTCAACTTGCCCAGCCCCAGCCTTGGCTTCTTTGGCTTTTTTTTTTTAAAAAAAAACCCCAAATTTCTCAGCTGCTGATCACTAGACTCTGGCGAAAGGAAGAATGAGAGAGAAAAGAAATAAAGGCAGAAAGAAAAGGCTCTCCATGTCCCAGAGATGTTTGCTTTCCACTTGACTGGAAACTGACTGAAGGTGAATGTTGGAGCAGCAGCAGCTCCAGGGCTGGAGCAGGAGAAGGGCCACGAAGATGATCAAAGGGTTGGAGCAACTGCCCTATGAGGACAGGCTGAAGGAGTTGGGGTTGTTCAGCCTGGAGAAGAGAAGGCTCAGAGGGGACCTCAGAGTAACTTCTCAGTACCTGAGGGGGTCCTACAGAAAGGCAGGGGAAGGAATTTTTAACATAATATCAGATGGGAGGACTAGAAACAATGGATATAAATTAGAGGGGGATAGATTTAGACTGGACATAAGAAAGAAATTCTTTCCAGTGAGGGTGGTGAAACAGTGGAACAGGTTGCCCAGAGAGGTTGTGGATGCCCCCTCTCTGGAGGTGTTCAAGCCCAGGCTGGACAGGGCACTGAGCAGCCTGATGTAGTGGGAGGTGTCCCTGCCTATGGCAGGGGGGTTGGAACTCCATGATCTTTAAGGTCCCTTCCAACCCAAACTATTCTATGATTCTATGATTCTATGAAATGTTCTCCAGAGCTGGGATGGATTGGCTGAGGCCTGGACGGTGTCTGTGCTGGGACTCAGCATGAAAAGTGTCTGAGAAGGAATCGTGGAGTGGTTTGGGTTGGAAGGGACCTTCTCATCCAACCCCCTGCAGTGAGCAGAGGCAGCTTCAACTACAGCGGGGTGCTCAGAGCCAGGTCCAGCCTAAGGGAATATTCACCCCACACCCAAATCTGAATTGTGTGTCAGACCGGGTGGGTTTGCCTTGTTTTAACCTCCCTGAGAAAACCCTGAACCCTCTGTCTCTGAAACCTGTTTTCCTGCAGAGGCCCCAGCTGTGAGGTGAGCTGACATGGTGGCTGAATGGTTTGGCAGAGGGAGAGCTGTGAGGATGGACAGTTTACACTGAAAAGTCTTTCTGCATGGTGTCTGTTGGCCCATTTTGTTGTGGCCTGATTTTTTAAAATCCCTTTTTAAAGGGGTCTGATCCTGCTCGTAAGTCCATGGAGATCTGGCAAGCAGCAGCACACCCACCCGTGGCAGCAAACACCATCTCTCTGCCTGTCACGGGTTTGCCATTTGCTTAGGAGTGATTTTCCTGCCAGGTTTATTGCCATTCCTTGCATTTGAAAGAAAATTGCACTTATTTAGCTTATTTATGGTAGCATCTGAGCAGGGGGATAACAAAGCAAAAGGGAAGGTTAGAATCCACCTGCAGGGTGGAACTGTGGAGAAACGGATTCTTTTTTTTTTCCCACAGTAAGTTCCAGAGAGAGGTTCATTTTCCAACATCATCTGGGCTCTGCAGAATGGTTTAATTGTCAGCAAAGAGAAAAGGAAGGCTGTGGGGTGAGAGGAAGGGGAGGAAGTGACGCCAATCCCACCTCACATCCTGACACTTGGCAGCCTCGGCCGCTTCAAAGTTGGGGAATGAGCCCTTCTCTCCCTCATTACCCACTGCAGCCCTCCTGCTCCTCAGGGGCACTGTGTGCTCTGAACACTGAGGGGGGAAATGTCGGCTGTGCAACACATGGGAACGGCAGGGCTGGGGCTGGCTGCACTCTCAGTGTGCAGATGGAGCTCTAAGGGATGGATGAAGGAGATGTTGGAAATCTGGAAACTCGTGTGAAACTTCTTCCCCGGGTTTACAGAGCCCATGTGGAAGGCAAAAGTTTAGCTTCTCCTCTGCAGGCTGGGGAAGTTCCCAGGACTGTGGAGTTACAGCCAAAGAAATGGGAATAGCCCAGAAATTCCTGGTTTATGGCATCCATTTGCTCCTCAGTGGGTTGATGTCTCTGCATTTCTCGCCGCCTGGAACATTTGTGCCCGTCGTAAATGGCCTTTTTCTCTCTTTGGCTCCACTTTGCTCCCAAATGGCCTCCCTCGCCCTCTCTCACCAGCTCCCGGGCCCTTCAGCACGTCCTGTGACAGAGCTGCTGCTCTGCCTCCTCCTGCCAGGCTCAGGGAGGCTCAGACACTGCACTGGAGGGATGTGCTCGCCCTGGCCTGGCCACACAGAGGTTGTCGCTGCTGCTGCTGAGGGTTAGAGCAGAGAGATCAGGACTCATTTACTTTAAAGTCTGTGGGCAGCACCCTGCCGTTGGTGGGCCCCAGGCTGCTGGGCACATCTCTCCTTGTAGCACAGAAAGTCCTTCTGCACAGAGAGGACAACGTGGCCACACAGATGCTGTGCCCTCTGCGAGCTCCCTGTCAGTGAGACCCAGTGTAATGCTGCAGAGAGCTCCCTTCCAACATGGATGTTTCCACACCAGCCCCACCAGCTCTCTGCACTCAGACCTCACCATCTCCTCTCATACAAGGGGTGCAGAGGGGTCCGTGTCCATGGCAGGGTAGGAGTTGTTTGAGTGATGGTTTTATTTGGGTAATCACTGAGCAAATAGTGGAGCCACACCTGAGGAGGGACTGGATGGGCGAGATGAGCAGGTCCCTTCTGCTGGAGAGCCAGCACCGGTGAGTCAGCAGGGCAGAGACAGCAGGCACCTCCAAGATCACTTCAAGAACTCAGCTCAGAGTGACTCAGAACCTAGAACCCTCCTGGGAAACTGCAGAGATCCTCCTTGTCCCCAAATCCCTCTGCAGTGTCACTGTGTCATTTGGACACCAGCCCTCTCTGCATCAGCCCTGGCTGCATTTTGCTGGTTTCTCAGTGCTCCCTAAAGCTCTGGGGGTTGTTCTCATGGGATTTCACTGTCGTGCTCTTCTTTCCACCACTCTTCATATAGAGACCTCTGGAAATCTCAGACTGGTGTTTATTTAGGTCTTCTGTGCTTTCCTCATGGATCACAAAGTCAATTGCAGCAGCAGCAGCAGGATGACAGCCAGCTGAGGAGATGCTCCTCTTCCTGGCCTTGTCACTGTCACTGCGAGTCTGTTTCTGTGGCACCAGTGAAGTCCAGAGTGTTCACTGGACGTGTGGTTTGATGTGAAGAAAACGACTGCTCCAAAGCAGCATCTCTCACCAACGGGGAGAAATAGTTCTGTCACCCTTCCAAGGAGCCCTGGAGCTGCTTTGGGAGGTCTGTCTCAATGGCTGACACCGATGGGGAGGGAAATAAACAAGCAAACAGCGACAAGGGAAAAATAAAGCCCTGGGAGGGGGGGGGAAGCAGTAGTGTGTCTTTCTAGACAACTCAAGGGCAGATGGTGATGGGCAGGAGAAATCCTGCCACTTACAGTCATATCAGAGGAGAGGAAAGCTGTGTGGACACGCTGTTATCTTCCCTGAAGTACTCCTGGGCTGATGGATGAGTGGGAACCACATTGTTTGGGGAACTACCTGGATCCAGAGTGTTCTGCTTGCTTTGTCGAGCTTGAAAGCCTTCTGAAAGCCTCGCTGAACTCCTCTCCTCTAGGTGAGATTCCCACCTGAGGGGGAGGAGCCCCATCCTTGCAAGAGCATGCTAAGGAAAGTCACTCATTTCAGGGTCAAATGAAGGGGCAGTTGCTTTTTTCCTTAGGAGAGCCAGAAAGAATAAGATCGTTTGCTCCTGGGATGGTGAAAGTGAGCTGGGAAAGACACGAGAAGCCACTTAATCCCCTTCCCATGGCTCCCAGGCAGGCAGGTACCAGATCTGTGGGAAGCTGAAGCATCCAGCCAGTCTCTGCTGTGTGAGCCCCACAGCTGAGTGGGGTGAGGAAAGCCTCTGCTGTCACATGCAAACACTTTAGCTGGAGAAATGGGATTTTATTGCCTGCCCAGGGCTTTTCCAAACGGGACCTGGAGCTTTCACACACTTCTCTGCCTCTTCTGCATTCTCAATTCCCTCAGAGGCAGAAGGATTTTTATCTTCATCCAACATTTAAAAAATAAAATCCATGAACCCAGCTGCTTTAAAATATAAAGCTTCTTTCCTAGTCTGTGCTAATAATTCACTATTATTCCAGGTTTTATTACAAGCTCTTTCAAGGGCTGCCCAGAGCCCCATCCGTAAATAGCACATAACTCAGGCCAGGAGGATTTCCTCCCCGGTGGGACCTTTAATGTCTAAACCAGAGGTGTCAAACCAGCAGCTCAAAGACCCGTTGCAACCCTGGGGAGTTCTACATCTGGACTCTATCTTGGTGCTTAGCACATTAGCTTTTGCCCCAAGCAGCTCTGCATTTCCCTCCTCAGTTCTGTGCCCTAACCCGAGGTAGATTTAAGAGGCTGAGCATTGACAGAAGAGGAGTCTGTGTCAGTGCCCTGGGGACTCTGGGGTTTGGGGAGCAGGGAGCAGACACAGCTCGGGACATGGAGGAAGGGCTCGAGGTGCTAGGCACCAGCCCTTCTGGCTGATCCCGGCCTGTCGGGCAGGCTGGTGGCCACATGGGCAGGCTGGTGGCCACATGGGCAGGCTGGTGGCCACATGGGCAGGCTGGAGAGCTCTGGCTGCCCTCACATCCAGCTCCCAGGTCTGCAAGAAAGTTTCCAGGAATTTTTACAAGGATGTGCAGTGACAGGAGAGAGGTGAGGGCTTCAGTCCTGAAGAGAGGAAATTTAGAATCTCAGGAAGAAACTCTTTGGTGTGAGGGTGGTGAGACACCGAGAAGCTGTGGCTGTCCCATTCCTTGAGGGGTTGAAGGCGAGTCTGGACAGGGCTTAGAGCAGCCTGGGCTGGTGGGAGGTGTTGGAACCAGATGACCTTCAAGGTTCCTTCAAGCCAGACCATTCTCTGATTCCATAATTCTCTTTCTCAAGTGCTTCTGCCCCAGATTCCTTCCATGCAGGTGGGTGCTGTTAAACCCAGCAGAAGGCAGAGAGGACAAATGGCCGCGGGCTCGGAGTCTGCAGCGAGTCTCTGTCCCCCCTCCCCTTCCTCTCTGCCCCCCTCCCTTCCTCCCTCCCCTCAGCAGGAAAGCTGGCGAAACCTGCTGCTGGCTGTTAAGTGCTGTAATGACATTAACAATGTGCCAGCAGCAAGTTTGCAGCGGGAGGGCTGAGGCTTTCCCAGGGCTCCTGCCCGGTGTCAGCGGGAGGGCGGTGGGTGAGAGCCGCTCCCTGGCCCCCGGGACCCCCCCGCCTGCAGGGGCAGAGCCCTGGGAAAATGAGGCCGGGAGAAGCCCCGGGTGAGTGACAAGATGAATAACTTCCCCGCAGCCACATCCCCAGCCTGCCCGGGCCTGCTGCTGATTCACAGCTGACTTCCCCTCCTTCCCCTGCTCTCCCCTCCCGGGGATGGACCTGTCTGGGTTCCCTCACTCGCCTAAAATAACCCAGCGGGTCAGGGAGGAGAGGGCAGGCACGGGGAAGTGTAGGGCGAGCCCTGGCAGCTCAGTGTGGCTTTTAGAGGTGCTCCAGTTCCTAAAGGGGCTCCAGGAAAGCTGGGGAGGGTCTGTTTGCAAGGAGGTGTAGCAAAAGGATGAAGAGCAAAGGATTTGAACTGGAGAGAGTAGCTTTAGATGAGACAGGAGGAAGAAGGTCTTCCCCAGGAGGGTGGGGAGACACTGGAAGAGGTTGCCCAGAGTTGTGGTGGAGGCCCCGTCCCTGGAGACATCCAAGGCCAGGCTTGCTGAGCAATCTGATCTAGTGCAGGATGTCCCTGTCTCTGCAGGGGGTGGCACTCCATGGCCTTGGAAGGTCCCTTCTAACACATCTATGATTGTGGGAGTTTTCAAGGAAGCAGCTTGTCCTGGGCTGAAGCAGTGGGCTGAGGAGACAGCTCATTACTGGGTGAGTGACACCAGGAACTTGGGGCATTAGAGCTCTCTGCAGTGTCAGCACCGGGCTGCTGCTCGCCCGCCGGCCACCGGCAGCACTTGGCCTTCCCAGCAGGATCCTATTAAGCAACCACAATGAAACAGCCCCGGTGCTGCCTTCCAGGGAACTTAATGTTCCCCAGCACTTAATCAAGGTGAACCCCGGGATGTAGCAAGGTCTCTGCCCACCCTGCCCTAAACCTCCCTTGCCTTTTAGCCCTCGTTTTTAAATGTGCAGGGGCTGTGTCCAGTTGGATTGGAGTCCTGCTTCTGCTCACATGCCGTACTCTGCAATCCCTACACACGTCAATCAGGGCTGCTGTTAGCCAGAGCTGTCACGTCAAGTCCACGTCTGGTGAGGGGAGTGATTGACAGCCCAGTTTGTTATCTGTGAATGTGTCATCCCATCCCGCAGCCAGTGCCGGAGCGCTGCCTGACAGGTCATCAGTGGGAGACTTCCATCATCCATATATTATGAGATGGTTCGAACAAATCATTTCTCAGCTCGTCTCGGGCACCCGCGTTCCTCTGCATCCCCTCAACCTGAGATATGGGCTCTGACAGCGGGGGGGGGTTTGAGGCCTGTGAACCTTGGTCAGGCAAATCCTGGAGGGTCAGCAGATAAAACCTGGCTGGATCCATTTCTCTGCTCCCCCTTCTGAAGGAACCGAGGCAGGTTGAGAAAGAAATGGAGCACGGGAGGAAAATCACCTCAGAGGAGCAGTTCTCTGGAGTCTCGCAATGGAAAGCCCCAGGATCTGGTGGCTTGGCAGAGTTTTACACAGGCTGGGAGAGCTCAGGAAGAGCTCTCTCTCATTTGGCTTCTCACATTCTTATGTTCCGTGAGAATTGGTCCAAATCCTCCTTTGCTGTGCGTAAAAAGGAAACGAGAAGCAGAGTTTGCTGGTCAAAAGAAAGGAGGGATGAGCTCCCAGTGAAAGCTGGAGTTCTTGCTTAATTGATTTCCCAGAGTAGCTCAGAGGCCGTGGAAATCAGCAGAGTGGAAAGACTCCAGTTCATCTTGATAAACTTTGAGTTGGGGCTTGGCTGCAACGTGATCCTGCAGAGGACCAGGCTTTGGGGAGGGTCCCAAACCCAAGCAGGCAGCTTCCAGTGATGCAAAAATACAATTCCTTGATAAAGGAATCATTTGAAGCTTTTTTCCCATACTATAAATATAATTTCATGTGGATGCTTTAATGTTGAGATGTATTTTGTGATAGATCTCAGAGATCTTCCTGCTGCAGAGCAAAACGGTGTGGGGCCAGAGATACTGAATCCATGTCAGCTAATAGAATAAGGAAGTAGCAATTACTTTGTTTTCAATCAATGGGTTGGGATGTGAGGAGTGTCCTAATGGGCTGTGCCAGCCCCTGCCCAGTTGCTGACACAGGGGAGACCCTTTCAGTGCTTTTAGTGCCCGTGGGCTCCAGCTCTGCTGTGTCAGAGCCAGCCCGTGGCTGCACGGGACTGATTTATCTCTGCTAATATGATGGGCTCTTGAATTGCAATGAAAAACCCTTTTCTTTGACAATAGTTCAGGGTAACCTTACAATAACCTCCTCCACCTTCCCCAGAGAGACACTTCAGACAGATAAAGGAATTTGTGATCCCCACAGGAACATCTGCTCTGCCACAGTTTCCCTTCCCGCAGCAATATTGGCTTGGGGTGGGGTTGGGTGGGCTGGTTTTTGTTTGTTTTATTTTCCTACCAGCTTGTGTTGTGGAAGGATCACCTGAGCTGGGTTGGTGGCACTGGGTTTTATTTCACAGTGATGGATGTGCTGGTTAAAGGTAATGGAAGAGGCGAGATAGCGGGGCAGAAATTTGGCGCCGAGAGGCGGGCTTTGAAAGGGCGACATTCCAGAGGGGCTGGGGGCTCAGGGCTGATTAAGCGTCTCAGTGTTGTGACCCTGACCTCAAAGAACACGCCGATTCTCTGGAGGAACTTCATTTCAATTAATCAACTTAACAGCCCCAGTAAATCCAGGGAGGCAGAGGAGCTGCTCCTGCCCTCTGGGTGCTGCTGGGCCTCCCTCGGCCACCTTCACTCAGGGGGTCGGGAACAGCACGGGGGGTGACATCCCATAGAAAAGGAGAGCCACCCCCCCCACCCTGGCTTTCCCTCCCTGGTTCTCCTGTGCTGTGGGCTGTGTCACTCTCAGGCAAGGACAGGGACCAGGCATGGAGAGCAGGAGCTGTGTGAGCAGGGAGTGGGGTGCAGGCAGCAGGATAACCCCAGACAATGTCCTCCCTGCAAATACTTGAGCAGAAAAAAAGCAAACATCTCAGGGAAATGGGAAAGGAAGAAGACTGAAATCAAAGCCTCGGGGGCTTTTCCCAGGTGGTTCATTGCTGAATGTTCAGCCAAAAGTTTTGGAGAGAGTTTAGCTCCAGTCCCAAAACTTTCTGAAAAAGCCAAACTGCCTGCCCAGCCCTGGGAATGGCTGGTTACAGCTCTGCCCAGGTCCTTTCCCTTGGGACAGGGCAGTGGCAGTGAGGTTCAGCTGAAGGAGGCACCACTGGGTTTCACCATTGTCCTCTTCCTCCTCCTCCTCACCTTCCTCCTCCTCCTCACCTTCC
>VZTY01028053.1:0-24239 GCA_013400935.1 Turnix velox
TGCTCCAACAGTTCAACGTCCTTGTGTTGAGGACTTGTGAAGGAATACTTTTGAACATTTTTTTTGTGTGCAGATTATACATAAAGGTGGTTTAGTGGCTGGTAACAGTTCCCATGGATTAGATCTATATGTAGTTTCCATGATTTATTAATTAACAGTGAATTCTGTAGGGAACAGAGACCCAGTCCTTGGTGTTGAAGACACTTGCACATTCTCAAAGTTTCTGGATCTGATACTGCAAACCACCCTCACATTAACCTGTTTTAAAAATGCTCTATAAATGATACCTTCCATTAAATCCCTCCAGAGCACTTCAAGTTTGTTAATATTGTGATCAGATTCCAAATGGCAGCCAGGTTTAATATTGCTTATTTTTCTTGGCATGATTCCTAGGACTGAGTCCACAGTTTCCTTTGTTCTTGTAAGTTTGTCAAATAAGCATATACTTTCTCCAAGGACATTACTTTCATGATGCTTAGCTGCCCTTAATATAAACTCAAACATATTGTTTTATGTATTATTACTTTATTGTTCCTCAAATTATGATAAGTTATTGACATTAAAGAGCTGAATTATGAAAACAGAACCACAGAATCACAGAATGTCAGGGATTAGAAGGGCCTTCAAGAGATCATCTAGTCCAATCCCCCTGCTGCAGCAGGAACACCTAGATCAATTGATGATTATACTGAGAAAACAGATCTTACTATCTTTCAGGTTTCATCCTAACAGACTAGTGTTTCATTTACTATTATGCTCATTATTCTTCCATCTCACATCTTTGAGATGGACCTCTTTGGTTGTGAGTTTATAAAAATGGACACTCTTCGCTTATTTTCTTTACAGTGGGAAAGCTTTGGATACTTCTTAGCTAGATGATGATTCAGAAGAGCTATGTAAGATGAACTAAAGACAGGCTGTCATTGAATGCTTTGCCAAGAAAAAAAATGCATTAGTTTTTTATGAAAATGGGAATTTTCCTTAAAATAGCGTGTGTCATTAGGTAAACACTCAACAATTCATCTCTTTTGACAAAAAAAGGAATTGAGAACAGAGATAAAATGCAGAAGAATAAAGTGACCAAATCACCATATATTGTATAGAGTAATTGGAACAGATACCAAGTTCCTGTCCAATGCACTGTCCTTTGGACCAATCTATCTGCTGGGCTCTTTGCCTTATTGTTAGTATAACATTACCCTTGAAGTAAAATATTGCAACAAAATATATTAAAACCACAGTAAAATAGTAATTCTTTTAACATTATTTATCTGCTTCACCTCTGCTTAATCAAAAGTGTTCTTGTTTGATCAAATAAGTAGTGTAAGTGTAAATATTCTAAAAATTAATATTCACTGATATAGTGAGAGATAGGACCCTTCTAAATAAAGGTCATAGTTGGAAATTAATGCTTTATCTTCCTATGAAGTTGGACACAATAAAGTATCTCTCTCATGGCCTTTCATTTGTACGATTAGAAGATCTCTTGAGATCCTTTCTACTCCCTGATATTCAATGATTCTGTGATTATTCTGGAAGTGAGAGCTGGACTCAGAAGGTTTTGAACCTGACTGAGATGCTCACAAAGAGAACACTCCAAGAACTCTTCAGCTCCTGACTGTGTACCTGCTCTGTGTAAGCCAGCAGTTGCTGAGCTTATTCCAGTCCATCAAAAGCCCTGTTTTTTGTGACATCCTGGTTGAGAAACTGTGAAGAATAGGCTTGTCCACAAAATACAACAAAATGTAATTAAGTCACTTCAGAGGGACAGGAGGAATTCTTCCTCACTGGGATCTTCATCCTGAAACACTATCTTGGAGCTACATGTGCTCTTCAGACCATCTTTATGCAGCACTTCCCAAGGAACTGACTACTGTAAACAACTTTTCCTGTGGTTAACACGCACAGCAAGGGGGCATAAAAAAGCATTAATTTCTTCCTCTGAAGCTCTTATACACTGATTGAAATAGTTTAATATTAATAGGGTCATAAAGAGAGAACAAAAGGCCTGCATGACTGTTAGAGCATTTATAACAGAGTCAGGCTGTATTTGAGTAGTTTATAATAATTTTCCACTGGAGTTAAGCACTGGTTCTGCCAGGCGAATGTCCTTTTCCTCTTGTTCTTAGTGAGCATCTCAGTCAGGTTCAAAACCTTCTGAATCCAGCTGGCTTAAACTCTCTGAATATACCTGTCTAAATCTGATAAAGATAGGGGGAAAATATGGAAAGTCTCTGCAGAAGTGGGATTCCTGAAGTGGATATTCAAAAGTCCTACAGTATCGCATGCATGACTTCTTTCTTACTATTGATGTCCTTAAGCACGTGGCAATAGCTGTCTTTCAGCCCTCTATTTCTGCTTTCCTACCCCTCTTTTTGTGGAGAAAGAGGACTCCAGCATCTCATAATGTACACATGTCCAAGAACATAGAGCTCAAGGTGGAAAAAAACCCCAAACTTCATTCATCAAATTGATTTGTGCAGCAAGATCTATCATAAACTTAGAGTTGGAAATGTCAGCAATTTATCTCTTGGCACTTCCTTCAGTTGTGTGCCTGACAGATGGGTAGATTGAGATTTTGTAAATCTCGTCTTACCATACTTTAAGTACTCCATTTGTTGTTTCCACAGGGCTAGACCTCTAACAAGTAGTTTGGGAATGGAGGCAAGAAATTTAATTTTTCACAGAAATCTATGTCCATGTATTGCCTTGATGCAAAAAATAATTATTCAGCAGAGAACATCTGGAATGGGAGAGCAGGGATAAATCCATGTTGACATTGACATAACACCCTGCTTATGTTTGTACTATGCTAAAAGTCTTTCCTTTCTCAGGACAGTAAGATAGAATCATAGAATCATAGAAACATAGAATAGTTAGGGTTGGAAGGGACCTTAAAGATCATCGAGTTCCAACCCCCCTGCCATAGGCAGGGACACCTCCCACTAGACCAGGCTGCCCAGTGCCCTGTAGAGAACATATCCATCAGAGCTTGCTTGAAGGCATGGCTAAGACATCATCTCTGAGATGTTCCAAAAGAGGTACTAAAAATTTCTGGTAATGGCTCTCAGCAAAAAGCACTAATAGAAACATGGTGTCCTAACATGCTAAAAGAACAACATGAAACACTATATAATTAACAATGGAAAATGTGTGTTTTCCATTGGAGGAAAACTCAACATTTTCATTGAAATTGGAATGGGGCAACTGCCTGGCTATATGGCAATATTGAATCAAGACAGCACCAGTAATTGTTGCTTCTGCCATTTTGACATCTGCAATTTTTTGTCTAGAACTGCAAGCTGCTGTTTTTCAAGCTGTCATTGGTGATTGTCATCTGAAAGATGCATTCACATATCGACTGAAAACAAAAGTGACAAGTGATGTTTCCCCCAAAAAAGCCTTACAGTTGTTACCATGCTTTCACTGCTTTTTGTGTGCTTTTTTTTGTCATTTATCATTTATAAATCAGAAGTAATTGATAAAAAAGAATTAAGATATTTTTTATCAAATATACTTCATATGTCTTTCTACATCAAGATTAACTAAAATTAAACAAGTTTGATTTGTACTATGTGACAAATATCCAAAACTGTGTCAAGAAGAAACATATTAAAAAACTTAAGTATAAAGGTGAGTTTTCACAGCAATAATGCACTTTTTCTAAGTCACTCTTTCTACCTGAACTCCATCTTGTTTCTTATTCAACTCAGTTCCCTAGCATTCATCTAAGATCATTAACCCAGAGTATTTCAATTGCAGATGTGAAAGTGTAGAAAAGGCTACTTTGAGTTCAGCATTTCCCTTTAAATGGTGTTTTTCAAGAGAAAAAAGAACTCAAGATAGTGCACACTCTAGTACTTACATACTGCTGTATTTCAATACACAAAAGTACAAGACTAGAAGGAAAGCAGTTTAGCTGCTGCCACGACTGTCAACCGAGGAAATTAGCCAAGCTCAATCCTGCTCCTTTCAGGGGCAGGTCCGTAAGTTTTTAGATATCTCACATCACATGACTGATGTTAAGCATGTGAAAGTGCTCATTTGTGAATAGTACACAGTCTTCCTTCAGAAAATTATATAGATTCAAGAAAACTGGGAACTTGTTTATAAAGATTTAATCACTGGAGGTATATTCAAGGCTAATTACCTCTAATCTTGATCCTGATATGAGCTTGTTCAACCTCCTTTAGTATTTTTCCTGACTTGTAAAACAGACACAACATGTTGCTTAGATGTTAAGGTCCTTAGATATAAATGATTGAAGATTTAAAAAAACCAGTTATTTGCAACACATATCTTCATGGTATTTCTTAATTTTTCCCTGGGGTACATTAAAAAAATCAGGTTATTTTACTGAGACTATGAATTTCTATATTACATTCACACTGCAAAAACTAAATCAGTTAGGTTAATTCTGAAAGGTGATGAAGAAGCTCATTCCTTTTCACTTGAACTGAAAAATAATATTTTACATCAGTAACATATTGGCTTGAAATGGAGAAATGAAAAATGAGTCATGGATTTGGAAACCATCACAGCTTTCATTTAATACATGAATAATTGTTATTAATATGTTTGCATGCTATTTTTCAGTCTTTTGCATCAAAATATTAAAGAAAAATAATTTCTTTGGGAGCAGTTACTGATTATGTCTCAATGTTTAACTCTGTATCTTCACTGAGTACTGTTACATTATTCAGATGTGCTAGATCTTCCTGTTTGTTTGTGAACTGCATGTCCGAAAGCAAGGAAGGGTGTAATATTAAAATATTTATTTTTTTAAAGAATATAGTAAATAATCTTTGAAAAGTAAGATGAAATCTACAGAAAATATCTAAAAGAATTTAAAATGTGTGAAAGAACTTCAAAACACATAGTGGTGGCTGCATGGATGTATATTCAACTGCTAGTGTGAGGTTTGAACAACTGAATAGGATACCAAGGCTTAACCTATAAAAGAGTCCTCAGATTTTGACTCTGTTCCACCTATGTTGCTCCACTGCAGGGAAGTTATGGCAGTATGAGGCAGTGATGCTGCAATTCCCTGAGTTCCAGCATTCAGAAGCAAAGTGGGGCGTATTCTGGCCCAGTACTGATCTGTAATTACACTGTCTTTTGCCAGAACCACATCTGAGAAGTCTGGTGAGGTAAGGGACCTGGGTTGATGTTCTCTGCCTTGATGAGCTTCAAGTTCAAAATCTTCCTTAGTCTTCTACAGTGGAGTTGTCTAATTCATGAAATGGGAGTGAAATCCTTATAGCTGTTATGACATGAAACTCCCTAAGTAAGCAGCTTCCAACACCCATTACACACTTCATTATGATAATTTGTGTTGTGATACTGCAGTAAGCATTATATACTCTAAGAAACTGACTTTTTCATTCTGGTCTTACTGAGATGTATAAACAGACCACACACCAAATTGCAAAACATGAACTGCCATCTATCTTCGTAATACAGCACTGTACAGAACTGCGCTGTTAAGTTTACAGATGTGTTCTAAGTTTCATAAAGTTTTAACAGAGCAAGAATTAGTAAGTAAAAATGTGAATCAAACTGTAGAGCATAAAAATGTACAAGTAGCACTGCTTGTCCAACAAAACTTGGTTTCTCTTGTCTGAAATAAAATCCTCCTTTTTAGGTAGGTTTACTGCTGGGACCTCCCAATCTTTATTCTACTTCCAAAGTTAGTTCATACCTCCAGCTAGGAAACTTGGCACTGAGAGATGAAACATTCTCTTCACTGCATGTGGCTCCTAGGATTCTCCTGAGGGGAAAAAAAAAGAAATGCTGCAAAATCTAATGAGCCTCTAGAATGAGGCAGTGAAGCTTCAGGTGATGGCTGCATGTCTGGGACACAGGTGGGAGGAGTAGGGGACACTGATGTGCAGCTGAGGAATTCATGGAGAATGCAGAGGTCAAGAGGGAAGTAGGCTTACAGTTGCCTGTATTTAGCCTACAACTGTCAGTAGGTTCCCTCAGGTAAGACTCTTATCTTAAGGGGTAAAGTTGCGCCAGCAGGCTTTGCATTAATGGAAATACATGAATTAGGCATTTTGAGAGCCTTAATTGGATTTTGGCTCATGTGAGATTATGAAATCTAGCATAAATTTGTTCCTTTACAAGCAGTGAAATAAATGCTCGGTTTTTCAAAAGACTGCAGTCTTCCATGAGTTCTTATTTTTAGAAAGAAGTGTTAGGAAAATAGCACTAGAGAGAGAACATATGTCTAAGAACATGGTCTTGTAGTGATTACAAAATTTGAGTCTAGAGAATTTTTACCTTCCTTTCTTTGCATCTCCTGGTGGTTTTGCTTCTACTTCACGGTGCACCTTTAAGAGTGTATTAAATCTGTTAGAGTAACATGAAAGTGTGACAGTTAGTAAAATCCATTTTTTATTAATCAAGAAATGAGAATTGACTGTTAGAAAATCAGAAGCAGGAACTATTTTGAGAGAGGGTAACTTGTGTGCAGTCAGACAGTTGATCCAGAAGCTTTAGGAAAGAAGTGGAAGCAAATGGCAAATAGCAAATAGATAGTAGAAGTAACCTCGGATGAGAAAAGGAGAGGAAAAATCCATCAGGATATAAAGAAAAAGAAAACCAAAGATGGAAAATTAATTAGTCCAAATCAAGGTAGATACCCACATTATTTGTGTTTTTTCTTAGACTAGACTATTTCAGTTGAAAGGGACCTACAAAAGGCATCTATTCTAACTGCCTGACCAATTCAGGGCTGACCAAGTTCAAGCATGTCAATAAGGTCATTGTCAACACTGTTTAACACTGGCAGGCTTGAGCCACCAACCACTTCTTTAGGAATTCTGTTTCAGTGCCTGACCACCCCCTTGGTAAAGAAATGCTTCATAATGTCCAGTCTAAAGTTACTCATTGAAAGAAATCTGTACCTCCCACTCTACTTCCCCTATTTGGGAAACTGGAGAAAGCAATGAGGTTGCCTCTCACCTTCCTTTTCTCCATACTGGAAAAGTCCAATGTCCTTAGCCACTCCTCATAGCACATTCTTACCAACCAGTTTTCACCAAACTTGTTGCTCTCCTCTGGACACATTCAAGCACTTTCACATTCCTCTGAAATTTTGATGACCAGAACTGCAAAGCGGGGCCACACTAACAATGAATACAGCAGATCAATCAACTATTTTCACCAGCAGTTTATAATGTGTTTGATACACCCCAGGATGCCATTTTCTCTCATGGCTTCTAGGACACAATGTTGACTCCTACTAGGAGACACTACCACCCATTAGAAGCCCCAGATTCCTTTCTGCAGAAGCTGCTCTCCAGCCAAACCTCTTCCATTCTATTTCTGTGCCAGGTTCTTTCATCTCTTCTCTAGGTGCGGAACGTGGCTACAGACAGGACCTTAAGCCTTACTTTTTCCCAGTATACAGCACTTCCAAATATCTAGTCCTGTTTGCATTGTTATAAGATGGGAGTTTAGATGAATTAGATTGCTTTCGTGCATCCCATACATGCTTTCACTGATCTCATCAGCTTCAAATCAAACCATGAATATTAGATTTACCAGCCTGATCTTTCTCTGGAACAATTTCTACTATTACTAAATGCTGAAAAAACAGGATTGATTTTTGTTTAAGATAAAGAAAAATAAAGGCAGGTTTTCAAATGTTGTTGAACGTGTTTGTGGAGATTGTTGGATGTAGAATCTGGAGAAAAGACAATGCAATAAGGTCCCTGAAGCATTCCTGGAGGAATTGAAGTAAAATAAATAAAATTGTAAACCAATGTGATACCCAGATGTAAGCATAATGGTTTGACTTCTAATAAAGTGATCCATCAAAATAAAAAACCCTGGTGTGATGTAACTGACTGCCAATTCCAGAGAGTCCTGAATCACACCTTTCTACTAGAATGGATGATGTTATCTCTGATTTTGGTCTAGTGTTCAGCTTTGACACAGGAACATCTGACACCAAGTATAGCTACTTAGACTTTTATAAAACTAAAATCTCCAAAATATCATAAGGAAAAGAAAAACTGCTTTTGAAACTACATTAATAAACTAAAGAAGAAAATTTTCTCACTCTGTTTGACCTTGCACTCCTCCAATTAAAAGATCTTGAGGATTTAAAAGTAATGTTTTGTAGAAAAATAAACTCTGCGCACAAAGGTTAGGTGTTCATTATTGTGAATTACTTCTACCCAGAAAAAGCATGAAACATTGCTCAGAGTGGAGTTTCTACAATATATACTATCTATATTTCAGAATGGCTTAAAAGAAAGTACAAATTATGCATACATCCATTCCTTTCAGATCTGATAGCAGTGAAACATATTGTGGGAGAAGTCAAACAAAATGACATACAAGCTATGAAATACATTTTCATATACAAGACAAAAAAATTATTATCAGTTGAGAAAGAGAAAAATGAGCTTCACAAGAGGTATCATCGATTACAATCAACTGTTCAATGAGCTTGCACTGCTACACATCATGAAGATCCACTAGTTACAACCCTAGAAAATATGCTCTGTAAAAAAAGGCCTGATTCATATAACTCTCTGCTGGAAATCATCAACTATTACTCCAGAAGAGAGCAGACTCATTC
Source organism: Turnix velox (assembly GCA_013400935.1). Classification (NCBI taxonomy): domain Eukaryota; kingdom Metazoa; phylum Chordata; class Aves; order Charadriiformes; family Turnicidae; genus Turnix; species Turnix velox. Next base: position 8,597 of record VZTY01028053.1, read on the forward strand.
CCTTGATCTAGGTACGCAAAAACAGGTGTTTCCTAATTAGAATCTAACAGAAACTCATCAACGTAATTTATCTATTAGATTCTCAACAGAAGTCCCTCTTTGATATCTCTTAATGTTATCAGCTAAGTAATTTAGAAATTAGACAAAGAATACTTTAGAAGACTCAGTGGCGAAAATAAAATACAAAATGGTAGTGTAAAGGGAAAGCTCTATGATTCCTTATACAGAGTTTCACTTAGACTGTACAGACCTACAAGAAATATTAGAAATAGAGACAGTGATTTCTTAGTAAGCATATGAAATGTTACACTATATTATATATAACAAGTCCAACTTAGAAACATACGTAGTTTTAGTGTGGAAATGTAAGTAAACAAGTGTTCACTGGTGAATCAGAGGAATGTCCTCTCTCCATAGATGCCTGAGAGGGAAGTGAAGTGCCTATTTGTACTATTAAGGGTATGCAGTATACAAATAAATTTCTGACATTTTTTCACTATGCTGCATTCATAGTACTTGCACTTCCGAAAGCCATTTATTACAGCATATCTTTTGGCACTTGTTCCTGGTGGGAAAAAAATGGTCCAAGCAGCCCAGAGATTTGATTTGACCAGACTGCATTTTGGTCAGACTGCATATTCAACTAACATGTTAGATCATCTGACTGCTGCTGCTTTCTCCCTTGAAGCCCATGTCCTGGAAATCACCATCACTGTGTGCCTCCAAACAGATCCTAAAAGTCAGCCCAGGTTTATGGGCTTGAAAGCAGAAGTTTTGTTGAGTAATGATGGATGTGATCTGAGATAATAAATATTTTCAGACTGAATCTAGCAGATTCTGACAGATTCATAATCCATAATGAATTTAAGATCCAACAGATATATTAAAATTCATCCCTAATGGTTAGATTGCATAACCTGCTCTTCAGTTTGTAATACATATTACCAGTTTTGCAGATCTACAGGATGAAATATTAAATTACATATTTACTCTCCAAAATCTTAATATCTATATTACAGAAAGTAACATCTTAAAACTACTACCACAGTAGGTCTTGGCAACATGAAAAGAGTAATGCTACTAAAATGAAAAAATATTGTAATGACAAAAAGCACATTATTAAGGATATTTAAGAATTAAATTTACTTGGTTTTAGTGTTCTTTACATGCAACATATACACTAACTTCGTATTTTGACAATGAAATTGTCCCCTAGGTCATCCTTACATGGATGAAATTGAAGTAACAGACACCTTCGAGCTAATATTGCAGCCTTTCTCTTGGGTTACTTTACAGACCTTTGCTTTAAGGATGGGTTTTAAGCTGTAGTCCTAATTCTAAGCAGTTAGTGATTTCTTCATTAATTTGCCTCTACGGTCTGCTTAAGATGACAAAAAAATTAAGGCTGTCTAAAGGAAGATGAGACTTTCCCAAGCAGTATGACATTCACAGTAAATAGAGTGCCACTGCATGCCACTCAAAAACCTAGGGATTAGAAACTCATAGAGATTAAGGAATGTGGGCATATCCTGTTTTTCCACTAAATCTGATGTATCAAGAGGTTGATGTAATTTACCCAGACCACTGCTTCAACTACCTGCAAGGCACTCACTCTTGAGGTGAAAAAGGCTTGAATCACAAAAAAGCTGAGAAGTGAAAACCAACATTCTTCACCAATGCTGCCCTGCAACTATCTATCTTTCGCAGAAAATGCAGTAGCTATTGGGAACTAGAAGGGTATGTGCCTCCAGCCACCCAGTGGCATGACATTTGCTATGCTCTGTATCAACTCCCATTCAGTGCCCCTTAGCCACACCCAGGCACCAGACCAGATGTTTAGCATCTCAGATCATGCAAATGATGAAAAAGGAATTCCCTTTCAAGTATGTTAGTGAGGCACTAATGCTGCTTTAGCAGTGTTCACAGAAGATTTCTGATCATGATTATGTTGCAGCAGCATAGAACACTACTACATGTGCTTGCTTCCTTTTTGCACCCTCCTCCTTGTCACTAGTGGTCCCTGCATCCTTGTATCCACTAGCAAAACTGCATGTGACATTTACCCTACCCTTACTCTCATCAAAGAGGTCTGGGTGACACTGAATGCTTTCAAGGGGGAGCTTGTTGCTTGCTTTTGTTTGGGCTTTTTTTTCCTTTCCCACAAACTTACTTAGACAGCAGCAGGTTACATAGTTGCATGTGTGACAATGCCAACAGATCTGGCAGGGCAATAATCTCCAGTGGGGAAAGTGGTGATAATTTGCTTAGGGAAGTAGTGGTTTATCTCCTCAAATAAAATCTTAAGATAGTGCACCAGCTCCTGCAGATTTGCAGGATTTTCTATTTGCAGATTGACATATTTCTGTCAACCCTCCCTTGTGCCCACTCTCCATAAAACTCCCAGTAATATAGCAACAAATTGTCATACTGCATTATGATTTTATCTTTTGTACCAATTTTAGGAAGAATTATACATTTGAGTCCCTCTGATAATATTTTTTTGGTCTCAAACAGTTCATCTATTTACTTCCTTACTTTAAAAAAGGACAAAAACAAACAATAAAGCTGGATACTGGTTTATTTTTAGTTTTAATATCTAACTTGTTTATTATTTCACATTTAAAAAGTTTGTTTGAAGAACAGAATATATAGAAATTAGTGATTTTTGTATCTAAAAGGTCTTAAGTCTTAGCTCTTAGCATGTAGGGGAGAATGCAAGGTTAGGAGAGGATGACCGGCTGGGGTTCTTGGCAGCTTTATGACATGAGTAAGCATGCTTTTTAATGGTGCTCAAGCATTACAGAAGCTTATCATTTTCCTTTCCCTACTGTTTCTTCTCAGCATGAACTGCTTCACTGACTTCCATATATATAATTCAGACCTGAAGATGGATGAACTCATCTTGGAAACAGGCAAGAAGTGTGGAAGAGAAAAATCCATGTGAGGATATTTTGCATTCCTTGGAGCTCATGCCATTCAGCTCTTGAATTCCATAACAGTTTGAGGAGGTGATAGCATTAAAGACCTAGAATAATTACAAGCTCAACATAGGCTCTTTGTTCTGCATTCCCCACTGTGTCTATTGGAGGTATACTTTAACTTCTAGTATCTGTAACTGAAATTATGTCATAGGTATAGGATACCAAACCAGAGTAGGACCATCGTGAGGGAATTGCTTTTCAGTTTGGATGTCCATGTGGAGGAAGACCATTAGGAAGTGTTTTTGGGTTTTTTTGAGATCCAGTTCTGATATCTATTTGTACTGCAGATAGTCTAAATCAATGTGATGGACCACTCACTCATGGTCCTCAGAGCAGAAAGGAGGACAATTAAATAAGAATGCAAAAGCTTTCATGATTTGTCAAGTCAGTCAGTTTTCTATGCAAGTTGAGATCTGAGGCTTTGCAGGGTAAAACAGTCCAAGAAATAGCAAAAGGCTGTTACCCACATTGGAGCAAAAAGAAAAAGCAATCTCTTTTTAAAACATAGCTTTGATTCAAGTGAATCAATTGGTAGTTAATCTCATGCTTAATTTTAGAAGATTGAAATTCAAATAGCTGCATAGTGTTACTTGAATTGTTTTTAAATAAATTAATCAAAATTCCTGTCTTAGATAAGAGTCTTAGCTGGTACTTCATTCATGCCTATATGCATTTCTGTACTTCCAGCCATTTATGCTCCCACTGATCATATTTGAGAAAGCTCAAACTTCCTCTGTCTGTCCTTATCAGACTCTAGTAGCAGGAAGATTTTCCTATTCCTAAAGCTAATGAGTATGTATGACAGCTAAAAGAGGGTAATGTGTTTGATGGGACCATTTTTCTCTCCTTGATCTACTAGACATGGCAAAATTGGACAGTAACATTGCATAGGTCCTTCATGTTCAGTATATTGGCAAAGCATCTGGAAGGCCACCTGTTGTGATCTCATCTGTGCCTCACTGTGAATTATACTGACATGACTCCTTCAGAACTCAGCCTCCTCAAAAAGCATTACTCACAAGCAGCTTAATAAATTACCATCTGTAGAGGGGCATCCCCGCTAACTGTGTAACATTCTAACAGAGACAATGCTCACAATCTGATTATTTTTCACTTATGTTACACAGAGCTGTTTGGAACTCCCTTCTTAGGGTGCTACGATTACCTCATTTTAAATACGGAGTGTTCTGCTGAAGGTAAATTTTATGCTCAGTGTATAAATACAGAGTATTGAGAGAAGGAGACTTTCAAGTCTGGAAAACTCACAAGTTGTTTTCTATTCTGTGATAACTTTGATTTCCTGCTTAAGACTGATGTTTGAGTGAGACCATTTTAAGAAACCGCATTGGTGTCACTAAACTACTCAAGTGCTGTTTTTCCAAATAGTCACAGGATCACAGAATCACAGAATATCAGGTATTGGAAGGGACCTCAAGAGGTCATCTGGTCCAATCTTCCTGCAGGAGCCTGGACCAGGTCACACAGGAATGCATCCAGACAGGTTTTGAATGTCTTCAGAGAAGAAGACTTGCAACCTCTTTGGGCAGCCTGTTCCAGTGTTCTGTCACCCTCACTGTAAAAGTTTTATCTTATATTTCTGTGGAACCTCCTGTATTCCATTTCGCACCCATTGCTTTGAGTCCTATCATTGGAGGTCACTGAGAAGAGACTAGATAGTCATAGTCATAGTCATCTAGGTTGGAAGGGACCTTTCAGATCATCTAGTCCAACCATCAGCCCACTTCTGACAAGCCTCATACCTGGATGGGGACTCAAACCCCTGACCCTCAGATTAGGAGCGCAATGCTCTCCCAACTGAGCTATACATCCAGGTTAGGTACATACTCCTGACATGATTTGATAGTTTAAGCTAGATGTACATTTGCAATAAGGAGTTGTTTCAATTTAATATCAGTTTTACTGACAGTTTGTAGGTTATATTTATTAAAATTTTATTTGTATTGTGTTATTTCATTGTTGTGAGAAACAAATGCCCTATAAATACATCTTCCCAGCAAAGCATAGTATGTAGCAGATATGTTCACTTAATTTATTTGTTAAATATCCACTCAAACTATAAACAAATAGCTACTTGAAAGCCACTACACTATCTACATTTGTATTTGGATTTAGTTTCAATGACTTTCTGTCTTTTAATTAATTTTATTATTCAGTTCTGTTTATCCTTTTTTCCCCCTTAACTGACATGCTTCCAAAATTTATGGTGTTTTTTTCTGCTGAGGAGAAAGCTCAATTTTTAAACATAAACAGTGTTTCCCTAGCAGGCATAGAAAATCATGTGAAGGGCAATCCAGACATAACTCTTGGAAGAAAGCTGGAAAGCACTGGTTTCACCTGCAAACAAAATAATAGGAGAGTTTATGAATTCCCCAGCATCTTTTAAAAGGGAGGAAAAGTCTGCAAGCTCTTTCCTTTGCAATAATCAGGAAGAATGCTCTTTATGTGAACCCCATAATTCTGTGGCTTTTGCTCTGAGTGGGCTGAAAATCTGTTGCATTCATATACCAAAACATAACATATTGGCGATATTTAGAACTAGGGGAAAATAAAGTGCTTCTTATGAAATAATTAATCACATTAATTTATCATAGGACAAAGTGCATTGGGGTGGATACAAATTCAAGATGTTCAAACCTGCAAGAAAAAAATCTCTCCAATACTTGTAGACTCAGCCTCCTGAATCATAAAAAATCCTGGGTATTTCTTTCTAATTACCTTCAGAAACAATAAGCTATCTAAAAATATTTCACCTGAGACTTGATTTTCTGCTGAAACACCTGGAGTTCCTGGGACAGGGTGGGTTTTCTGGGAAATAGTCAGCTTTTAATGCAAATGCAAAGAAACATGATTTATATTAGCTGTTTCTTGTCTTCAAATCAACTTGGCTTGCAACTTATTTCCTGTCATGGAATGGACAGAAGAGAACTTCTGTCCACTAAAAAAGTCTCCAATAGCACATACAATAACAGAATAGAAAACAGTTGATTTTTACTGTGCCATTAGCTGAACTTGTGCCATCAATGTTGTGTTGTTTCAGAAAAGGCATTTGCATGTTCAGACTACTTTAAGACCAGCCAGTAAGACCCACAGAAAATCCTGCTGCACTAGTCAGGACTAGTAGGCCTCAAAGGGCCAAGATCAGTGAGCACATCTGAAGAGTGATGTTGAAAAGATGAGAAAGACCCACGGAGAGCTAGAAAAAAAGATCAAAGGTGCTGGAAAAATAAAATAGAGGGGAAAACCCAAAAATCCTCTTTCTGAACTCCTCTGTAAACCTTGTTCACTGCACAGTGTGACCCTGTGAATTTATTTCTCAGTAAGGAAAGATTAGAGAGGGAATGAACAACTACAGTTATTCTGGCATTTTGCAACAGAGAAATGAGAAGAAAGAGAAGGAATTGCTTGGTACAATGACAGTGTTTAAGAAAAATAAGTTGCTTACATGGCAGTTACATACTAATTTTATCAAAAAATAGATTGACTACTATAGGCCTCATTCTTAAAATTGCATTAATATCCCATAGAGAGAATTAGAATCATACTTTTGTAAGTAATTTGAATTAATTCTCTTGCTATGCTGCTTACACATGACATCAGTTACACATTGCTAAAGCTCACAAATGCTGGGTTTGAATGTGTTTTTCTCCAGATAACAACGATCCCTTTTTCTGATTCATTCTTCTGTTCTTTGCCCTCACTCTTTTAAATATAAAAATTACATCTTTCACCACTTTTTCTCCTTTTAACCTTTCATAATCCTTCCATGTTAATTCTCACACTCTTATCCTATACTGAGCACTTGAAATAACCTGAAACAGCTCTCCGTTTTGTTTTCACTTTTTGCTACAAAATTTACATGGAGTAGAAATGTTGCAATCCAGCTTTATCTTATGATGGCTCTCTGCAGAGAATTGTGCTGACCTTTTTATGTTTACTTATCAGAAGCTCACAAAGCTTTTTTCTGCCAGCTTACATTGGTCATGGATCATGTCATGGCAGAAATGGAGATATCCACATTGCTCTAAATGCTTTTCAAAGGGAGGATGATGGAAACACTATATGACAATGTTAAATACTATGCCAACCTGGTTTACATTTCTTTATATTAGCCAAGCTATATTCTCCCATTGCTTCTCCTTTTAGTACTGTGGTTTTTACTTTTAGAGCAGGTGATTTCTGATTCTTATATGTCCATTCATCTTGCCTGAGGTATGTTATCATCCTGTACTTCTTTCATGGGAATGACTTGCACCATATTTATGTCTAGAATAAAAGAAAATACAATCTAAATGACAAATGCCCTTTTCCCCTTGGCCTTTCTGTTACAGCTTTGAAGAGAAATTTTGTTATTTACTAAGGAGGATAAATAATCAACAGTCACTGAAAAAAAAATGTATCTTGGTGAATGAATTATACCCACAATACAAAACTGCTGTTATAAGTCAGATGAAGGGTTCTCTTTGTTTTCTTAGTGGTGTTTATAAGGTTAAGCACTGAAAATTTATTCATAAACTATGTTATGTTAGAAATCCTCAGGAAAGAATGGAGTGAGAGCAGAGGCAAAATGACACTGCTTAAATGGAATTTGATACAGTCTGCTATAGAGCAAGATGAATTGGAAAAGTTCTGCTATCTTGTTTTGTTTTCTTTTAAAGCCAGCTTGATTCTGTAGGCTAGCCTGTACTGAGTTTCCAGATAAGTGGCCTGATACAATAGTAGAAACTAGTGAACAGACTGAGTTTATTCAGAAATTCCCTTCTGCTCTTTCTGATTGCATTCCTCTGAATGCACTCAGGTGCAAGCAGACTACTTCATCTATTAAAAATGACTAGTTACTGTAAATGGAAAAATCTCAAATACAGAAAGATAGGAAAAATCTGCACAAACCCTGTTTCAGGCAAAATATTTAGTCATTATTCATCAGGAAGATAAAGTTCCTTTAATGCCATTACAGGAATGAAGAGTGGTGATATTACTCTAAATGTGGCCTACCACATTTTTTTTACCCATTTAAAATCCTAGTGCATACTTTATGTTTTGCTCTAAAAGGAGAGAAAAAAGTCTCAACAATTAATTTAGTAAATGTAGTAAAACGTGTAATCTGGTGACTTAAGGGACTGGTACATACGGAAGAGCAGTACAGTGTGTATCTTTATAAGCAAGGTGTGCCAGAATGTTGGTTATGCTATCCAACCTTGAGCCCAGTATTCTCTGAACTGAAGTGAGAATTTGCCATTCCAGAGCTTACATATTCTATTCCATGAGCTGTACTTTGGTGTGGGGGAAAAGCAAAACAATTTCTTCATAAGCATAATGATAATTTGGTTTCTCTGACGTATTTATTTCCTGCTGATTGTGAGACTGATTGTATCAAGAGTAATTAAGGTTCTAATATATAGCCTCAATGATTTGATGTAGTCTGTGATCACTTTTCCTTCAGGATAACAAATAGCAGTTGATTGAAAGCTGTACTAAACATTACAAAGACAGTGATTTTTTTTGGTAATCCAGTGTAGATCATTCCGTATTTCTGAGAATTGAAAAGCTGAAGTGACAAGGACGTTAAGGTTACCACATTTTTCTAGTCTCTTCATTGCTTGCTCAGGTGTTATAACAAAGTACAACAGAATGAAAGATAATAAATTATGAACATAGTGATACCAGTATTGACTGGAATAATTGCATTGAATTTTATCATCACAGGGGGGAAAAACAGGGGGGACAGAAGAGCAAATGCAATAGGCAAGTTGAGAGAAGAAATTTACAACCAGAATCTTTTTTTGTGGTTCTGAGGAAGGGCAGAAAAAGGAAAAATACTCCTCAAAGATAAAAGAGATAAATATAGGGGTCAATTAATATAATTTCTCTTTTTTTCCCTTCTAATTTCAGCCGCTATGTATCAGACTTCCTTACGTTCTGTAATATTTCATGCTGTGTTTTCTACTGCCTCTGCCTTTGAAAGACAGGTGCATTGCAGCAAATTAAAATCAAAGCTAGCTTAAACACTGCCTCTGCTCTAATAATTTACTTTCCTGGGTTTGTGATTACAAAACATCATTCACTCTACAGATGAGAAACAGACTTAGAGTAATGTGGTCAATATGCAAAATAGCAAATTCTGTTGAATCTTGGGACGCCAGCAGAAGTAATACTGAATATAGTTCTGCAGATAGTATTTTGATAGAAATAGTTGCAGTCAAATTATCTATTGTTGAAGAACAGGTATGAATAATCAGAATATTCTAATTTAACACAAAAGAGTGAGATAAATATTTTAAAGGTATTACCAGTTTTATATAATTAGTAGTTGCTGAAGGAGTTATTAAATAGTCAGGTTTGTTCCAAAGGTCTTGCTTGGATCTACAGTTCCTTCAGGGCAAAAGTCTTTTGAAAGAAAAAGCTTCAGACTCCTAAATACCTCACAATTTTGTCACATAATATTTGTTTCATTAACAATAGAATGTGGGTAAGATAAATAATGACTTGCCAACACAAGTAAATTTGGGGTTGAAAAACAAAGTTGACTGTTATTGTTTGAACTATGCCTCTGAAAAGCAGAAAATATCTGAGCAGGTTTCAGGCAGGGTTCTTCAAGGTGTGTAAAAGCTCTCAGTGACTCTGAAGCAGAAGGATGTGAATGTACTATCACTTTGAAAACAAACACAATATTTTGTGACATTACAAGAGTGTTATGCTCACAGAAGAGATTATAGACTAGCATGTGTAAATCACAGAATGTCAGGGATTGGAAGAGACCTTGAGAGATCATCTAGTCCAATCCCCCTTTGGAGCAGAAAATGCTTCCTAGCCATGGCAAGATAACGTGAGGTGACTCAATACTGATGTAGATTAAGAGATCTCATATAATGGCTTTGTTTCTTCTTCTGTGAAGACAAAATCCTCACTATGTAAGGTTTTAATCATTAAAAATGTCATAGGATAGAGTCTGCATGTGGATGTCTTCAGTAAACGATCCAAAATCAAGTGATGTCTCCTATGCATGGCGTCCAGAGATGGTTTAAGAGGACAAGACAATTGTCTGCAAATGTACAGCTAGAAAAATGTAAATCAACCCTTTACTGCTATCAACCTTGGAAAATACCTCATTTGTGGGGTTAACTGTAAGGTTAACATATTCTGTTGTCTCAGCTGATGCCGATGTCCTGCAGACGACTGTGGGGGTGTTTCCTAAGGGACACTGAGCCAAACATCAAGACCATATGTTCAGCAATTAATTTAAGATATGCTAAAGATGTGCTATTGTCTTAAAACTCAGGCCAGATAATAGACACCTGAATGGGGCTAGTACTAATGAAAGGGAACTCCTAACAATATGGATTGTGGTGTGGAAATTTGCCAACATGTAACTGAGAGAAATACAAGGAGATTTTACACTATACATGCTGGCTGATGATTTGCACCATGTCTTAGCCCTTCAGTACAACACACTGATTCATAAATCTTCTATTTAGCAAGTATGTATTATGTATTCTAATATAAATTGAATCAGTAAGGGGTAACATGTTTGAGGTGAAGGTTACGGTGATAAGGGTCTGAAATGTGGTTTGATCTCACCCACACCTGAAAATGCAGAACTATCTCACAGTCTCATTCAGCATCTACTTCCCTGTAGCATGGAAAAAAGTCTATGAAATTAAAGAAATTCTCAAATAGAACACTTTGAAAAATTGTCATTGAAGCAGACTCAACTAAAAATGTGTTGAGAGAAGGACTTAGTTAATTTTTTACGGTTTTGCTCCAAGCGAATTCTTTTAAATGGAATAATATTATCTCTGTTCAGAGTAGCACTGATATGGAGCTTAGTAAGGTAAAGTATCCCTGCTAAGTTCAGCTAGGAGATATTGATTTTTAGTTTCAAAGTAAGACCAGGAATCTTAAAATACAAGTGCACAAAGCCGAAATCCAATGCTAGCATAAAATTTAGCAAAATAAATTGCCATGTGTGCAACAGTTATTTTTCAGCTCATGTAGACAGTTGGGCAACAGGCTGCATAAAAATTTTCCACCATAATACTAGAAATTTAGCATGAAACGTTCCCTGCCACTAATTTTCAAAGAAGCTTAAAAATGAAAGCTAATCAGTATCTGCCAACGATAAGTGTAATTTAGAAGAGCAATTACAATCAGTGACTATTTAAGTTATTAGTTTGCAAATAGTTGTGATCTGGCACGCATTTGGGCAATGACAGTGGCTGCTTGCTGGATGTGGCAGGTTCCAGTCCATCACCCGTGAGCTGCAGTGAAGCTCTCCTGTCACTGCAGAGTTTAGCAGCATGACAGGACGTTTCCATAGAGCTCAAGATGCACTTTCACCATTTGAAATGTCTGTGTGGGTGTTTGTCTCCTGGTTCGTTGCTTCACCAGACACTGTGTCTAATTTCAAATTACTTTTGCTTCCATGCATTCTATGCTCTTTGCCTTTCTATAAGCTTGGGGTGGTGAGTAGAAGCTCATGAAATTATCTAAGTGATGCGTGATTACTTCCTCTTTGCAGTTAAAATCAGAGTAAAGATTTCCAGATGGTTGCTATATTTGTATTTCTTTGATCGGTACTAACACTACATATGTGCAACATACATCACACGAAGCAAGTATTCACAGTTTTACCTGGCAGCAATTAGAGAATTAGAGTTTGGTACTTGCCTTCTTGTTTTTGTTGTTATCATGAAATTTTACATTTTTCCTCAAAGATGTTTATTTCTTTTCTGTGGGGTGACTGTGGACCTCATCAATATCCAATAGAACTAGACTTCTGCAAACTGAATTGTGACAGAATTGCATGGTGCTATGGAAGAGAAGAATGTGATAATAGAGGTAAATCACTAAAAATTTTGTATTTATAAATATTCCTTATATTTTAGGGGATTTATAAAGAGAATTTTTTTAATGACAGGGGAATAAGCCACCTATTACTAATATGAAAATTCAATGCTAATAAGACAATTTGCAACCAATAGTTGTGAATGTGCAAAATGAGGTTGCCTGACTATTTTAATAACAAATCAACAGCAAAGCTGTGGCAAATATATTGGTAATGTGTGAATTGCCTGCAAAAAAGAGTAGGAATAAAGAAGCTACAACAATCTGCTGGATTAATTTGGGGGGTTTTCCTGTTTGTTTGTTTTTTCAGTGTTTAGTATCTCATCCCAGATCGAACATCATGTAACAGCATTTGGAGCTGAAAACTCATGCCACAGAAGCAGGCTGGGATTTTACAGCAAATGGCATATGGGCTGCACTATTTGCAATCTCAGTAAAGTGCCTGTTGCCAGACCCAGCATTCAAGAATCTGTGTCTGAAGGCTGCTGTAGCAGTGCATTAACACAGCAATGGCTTTAAAATGTGTCACGGTGTCAGCATGACCAGCTATCTTCCTGCAGTGACTCAGAGAGATGTTTAGGTTGTGTTCCAGAGTGTTTTTGTCACTCTTTCCCCAGGAATGAGCAGTGCTACTAGCTTGTGTATGCTTTCTAGTCTGTTGTTGCAGGGCTGGCTGTACTTCAAGGACTATATATTTCAGGAAGTGGGTCTCTAAAGGTATCTGGAACATGAGCCCACAAACAAAAATAAATATCGCTCAAATCTGCAGTCGAATTTGGAAAAATGTTGACATATACTTTGTCAGTTCCCTGAACCCAGCTTTCACACAGCCTACATCAGTCTCTAACTGCTCCTACACATGAATACTCATATGCAAGGGAAAAAGCTGCCCAGATCTAGACTTCTAATTATCTGAATAATCTCATTTCAGATAGACTAGAAAATGTCTTTCCTAAGATTACTAACTGCATTTCTGAAGGGTTCACCCTCTGAGTGTGCTATACCACGGGGATCCAAAGGATTTCCAGCTCAGGTGCTACGTTGTCACAATGATTTCAGGTCCAGACCTAACTCACTGTGAGATTAGTGCCAGCTGTACCTTGACCAGTGCAGACATCTTCTGCTCAACTGGGCTTTAGTGGGCTTTAGTATGATCACACAGAAAATTATGAATCCACACTTAAAAGAAATCCTTTCAAGGTGGCTGGCTGGGGAACTTCCTCTTGGGAAGCATGCTTTACTTGGTGAGGGTAACAGTAAGTCTTCACGTCACAGGGATATTTTGAAATGCAGTTCTGTATGTGAATCCCATCACCAGTTGCTCTAAGTGCCAAAAAAAAAGTTTCTTATATTTCATGTGTAGTGGCATGATCTCACCATTGCATTTGTCCAGAAATCACTGAATAAAGAAAACAACAGGATTAGATGCATTAATCTTTCTTTCTTATTTTTGAAGAGCAGAGAGAAAAGACACGTTTGATAAGTGAAAAGTGAAGATGCCCTAGATAATGTCATTTTTTTCAGGGTATCCTGGAAGGAAAAATTCATTTTAGAAGGGATTATGAAGATGATAAATATCTTACTGTTCGGGTATTTAAAAAGACCAACCTTCCCGGTCATGAAAGGAAGCACAGGCACGGTTTGGAAAGTGAAAGGATTTGGAGGTTAGAGTCATGGGTTGATCGGAGGTAGGAAAGAGTTAATAAAAATGGGCAATCACCAAACATGTAGTTGTATATTTTAACTGCATTTGAATATTCTATATTGTCAGTATAAAGGGTTGGCTTCCAGAACGACGTTTCTAAAATCATATCCAGTGGCTTTTGTTAAGGGTTCAAGCTGGCAGTAAGGTGGACCTGCCAGAGATTGGTTTCTTTGCCCTTCCTCTGTTAGCATTTCAGACAAGTTGTGCCATTTCCACCACTGCAACATCCTTCTGTCCTTTGTAATAAATTCATTGGAACACCCAAAAAAATAATTAAAGTATTATTATTACTTGGAAAGCTGAGGCAGGGAAAAAGTGATAAACTAACTATAAATTGAATGCAATGATCAATATAATTTCTTGAATAACTTCATTCAAGTCATACTGGCAAAATCTTTGCTACTGATCTTACAACTTGATCAATCTCACATGTTGCAAATTTTGGTGTCTGAAACTGGAAACAAGGGAAGAGATAATTGGGAAAGAAACTATCTACAGATTGTAGATGGTAACTACAATGCAATTAAAATCTGTGTTTTCTGTAAGAGAAAATGTTAAAAAATCCTATGCAAGAGGGGTCCAGGTAGCTGATTGAAATAGAAATGTTGACTGGGAAGAAAAAAAAAAAAAACTGAATTATTAAAGAATAAAAATTAGTAAATTTGGAATATTTCATTTTACTCTATTCCATGTTATCTCTTCTCAGAGCTGGCTTAATCCCAAAAGTTTCCTTACAACAGAACCTAAACAAACTATGTTGAATAATCTTAATGACTTTATCTTAGAAAAATATTTAGCATGAATAGAAGAACCTGATTCTCATATGCAGATGAAGGCAAAGACCAATTTTATCTCATTTCTTTTCCCCTTATTGGGACAGCCCTGTTAAACTAGAGCTTAGCAGCATTCTAGATTTTATCCTATCCTTTTTCAAAATAATTTTCTCATTAGCAACAGGTGTATGGCTAAATAAAATAAGAATTTTTCTACAAAAGGATGTACTAAAGAACATTAAATTAGTAAAGCAGCTTACCATAGAACTAGTATTCTTAAAATTTTAAAAAGAAAATGGTTTCAGGAATTTAAACCAGTAGTATTTCTGACATTTAAGAGACAGACATGGCTTGATTTCCAGGTGAGAGAGCAGTGAAATCAAGTAGACTGTATATTAAAATATCTTACTTCTTTTAGGTTTCTGTCATTCTGCAAATTGTTCCTCTGTATTAATTTGTCTTTCACACTAGTCTAAAAAGACAAATTTCCTAATTCTAAGGGTTCAAGCCCTTGTCTCATCTTTTGTAACATGAAACTGACTCTTTCAGTAATATGGCTTCTTTTTTGTAGTTTTTTTTTTTTTAAATTGATCAGATTATTTATATTCTGTAACATGAAGTGCATTTATTTTATGATGCTTAAACTTTTTGCAGAGCTGTAATAATATCAAGAAATCAAAATGAATAAAAAAAAACATTCTACAAATTTCCTATGCCTGGAGAAATGGATTTTATGGAAATCTGATTGACATGGACACTCTGTATTTAAAAACTATTTCTATATTAAAATACATATCACACCAAGAAATTTCAGAGGAAGACCAAAAAAGATAGTCTTCTCAGCCTGATTCTGTGAATATGTTAAAAACCTGTTCTAGAATTTAACAGCTGAGATGAATTTTTTTAATTGTATGAGAAAATTCTTAGGAGTCTCAAAGGAAATTACATTGCTCCTTACTTTCAAAGACTTTGTAGATAAAGATTAGCTTTCAGTATATTATTAAAATGAATCTTTCTGAATGTAAAACACATCTTTCAAGCCTTTTATAAAGTGTGATAAGGCAATTAGTTCCAGAAATATTGTTCCAGTTGTTTTAGGTTAGTTTGACAACTATGGTAGTAGTAGGAGTCTGTCTTTTCAAGAATATAAGCAGTGGAAGTTGAGTTTTGTGACTTCTGAAGAGAAAAAAAAGAAAAATAAAACATAGAATCATAGAATAGTTTGTGTTGGAAGTGACGTTAAAGATCATCGAGTTCCAACCCCCTCCCATAGGCAGGGACACCTCCCACTAGATCAGGCTGCCCAGTGCCTTGTCCAGCCT
>VZTY01028064.1:0-10554 GCA_013400935.1 Turnix velox
GTCCCCCCTGAGCCTTCTCAGTTCTGTTATCTTCAGGTAATCAGACATAGACTATCTAGATGATATCAAGTGATCAGGATGTTTAGAACAAAATATTTATGCATTCCCCAACATACTTTTTCTTCATTAATCTGCTGCGTCATTCCTAATAAACCACACAAAGGAGCACCTCTGAGAAATCATTGCATCTTAGTTAGCAAATATGCTTTGCATTTTTATTATTATGATGAAATCTAAAAATGTGTTGAAAAAAGTGTCAAATCTCTATATGAAAAGAAAGAAAAATTTCTGACACTGGGATTTATCAATTAGAACCCCAGTGCATATCTGACATTCAGTGAAAGCACAATAACTAAACTGAAGTCCAGCACTAGATTAGCATTCATGTATGAACTATGTGACAGATTTATTATCGAACTGCAAATTCAAGAAATTACTCAGGACCATTAAAATGAGTTAAGTTTATCACAGGGAGGATGATGTTTTGGAATCATGAATGAGTCACCTTCCTTACAATAATTAAGCAAGCCATATTTACTTGATTATTAAAAGTATATGCAAATTGCACAACTAACACAAAATGGCTCCAGAGAGGGGATTTTGCCCCTCTACTCGACTCTGGTGAGACCCCACCTGGAGTTACTGTGTCCAGCTCTGGAGCCCTCAACACAAGAAGGACATTTTGCTGTTGGAGCGGGTCCAGAGGAGGCCACAAAGATGGTCAAAGGGCTGGAGCAACTGCTCTGTGAACTCAGGCTGAAGGAGTTGGGGTTGTTCAGCCTGGAGAAGAGAAGGCTCAGGGGGGACCTTATAGTTACTTACCAGTACCTGAGGGGGTCCTACAGAAAGGCAGGGGAAGGACTTTTATCAGATGGGAGGACTAGAAACAAAGGATGTAAATTGGAAGGGGGTAGATTTAGACTTGACATAAGAAAGAAATTCTTTACAGTGAGGGTAGTGAAACACTGGAACAGGTTGCCCAGAGAGGTTGTGGATGCCCCCTCTCTGGAGGTGTTCAAAACCAGGCTGGACAAGGCACTGAGCAGCCTGCTGTAGCCTATGGCAGGGGGGTTGGAACTCGATGATCTTTAAGGTCCCTTCCAACCCAAACTATCCTATGATTCTATAGCTGCATTTATTGTTTACATGATTAATTAGGAGTAGTCAGGATTTGAATTTAAGTTTCTTTTTCATACTACCTCATACTACCTCAAAGTTTCTTTTCATACTACATTGCTTGATAAGATTCTTGTTTACTGGAGTTGTCGTGGCTTTGATTATAAAATTGATGTCTGAACTAAAAATAGAAGATATATTGTGTCATGTGCTACGTATAAAAATAACAAAAACCTCAATGTCATTTCTTTATAGTTAAAATAATCTCACACCAACTTTTAGTTATGTGAAATAGTTTTATAATTAAAAGAGAATCTGCAAAATAGTTTTAAAAGTCTTAATAGCTGTAATAATTTTTATCTACTATGGAGTATTTATAATATATAGTAAGCTGAAGAATTTAATTGTGTAGAAAGGAATATTAAGGCACAGCTTATCAAAAGAGTAATGCAAATATTAAGTATGATGATTTTTGATATTTTTCCATATTTGCATCTGAACATGAATTTATTTTTATTTTTCCAAGGCCAAATGACCATGAAAAATGGAGCTAAATCTTCTCTACCAGAGATGTGCTCAAATAAGCTCTTTGCAGGTGTTTTATTTAGTGTCTTTCGTGGGACTGCAGCAGTTGGTTACACTGAGATCTGATCCTGCCCCTAGTCAATCCATTAATGTTTTGCCATTCACATGACTGCAGCAAGGGTTCAGGGCTTCTGTGGTGATTGGTGGGTTTTATTTATTTACTGGAATTTGGAAGACCAGAAATATGAGTCATTATCTTTAGTGTGCTATTTAGTCAAGGATCAATCTCATCAAGAGGTGCAGCAGATCTGACATCAAGAACCTGCAGCTGTCCCAGAACAAAACCCACACTGCACATAATAACAGCCCCATACAGCTTTCCTCCCTCAAGTGTCCAGGCAAGACACCCTAGCATACAATCTATGCAAATATCCAAGCAGAATGTTATAGAGTCATTTTTCAAGGATTTGAGGCAATTTATCTTCTCAAACAGTCCATTTTTTTTTCTTTATCTTTCTTCTAATGATGATTTCAATGGAGAAATCCTTTCTGGGTAACTGAATTTCATAATGACTATGTCAGCAAAGCATCATTTTGGTTCAATCTTGCCATCTTTGCAAGATTATGTAAGAAGTTGTAACTATATAATGAAAGCAGCTAGATGCAAGGAAGAGCAAGACAGTTTCTACCTGACATGGTATCATATGTTTGTGCTGAGTCATTTTAGGAAAAATTCTGTTTCTGTTTTCAATTTACACCAGCTGACAACAGAATTTCTGTGTTATTAGGCATTTTTTACGTGTTAAAAAATATGTTCCAGATTCAAACAGAGAACTGTTATTTTTTATTTCCCATAAAACAAGAAGTTTATATGTATGTATATATATATAAATTTGACAGTATTATTCTTCATTATAAGGTGATTATTTGTATTATTTTTCCTTGATGCTTTGACTGCATTGAGGGATGAAATATGTATTATATCCAAAGACTGACAGAAGGATTTTGAAGCAGAACTTTCTTTTTCATTAAATATTTTCTTTTTTAAAATAGAAGGCTGTGAAAATAGCCTCAGATTTTTTCACATGAAGGGACCAGCTTTCAGTTTTAAATAAATGATTCATCTTTTGAACAACTGTATCTTGCTTCTTACTGTCATTTTGCTGATTAATTTTCTTTATAATTTAGTACAAGTCAATGCATATAGTTTTTATTAATCCTTTGTACAAATTCAGAGTCTGCATCTCCACAACTTTTCCCCTGGCTCTGTTCTTAAGGAAAGATTAATACATACATATGGGTTTTGTTTTTTAAAAATTATATTCTCTTTAATATGAAAATAATTTGATCTATATTCTGCTGCTAGAACCTGCTAGGTTTCACTTGGGAAATAATATATGTAATTAGGGGATGATGGCCTTGTCTTTTATCACTGAAGGCAAGGCAGGTATTTTTTTTTGAGACAATGATGTTGTGTTTTATAGCATTTCGTATCAGTAAGTCCCTTAAGGGCTGAACATAAATGCAAATAAATTAGGAGCTTCATTGCATATTTGCAATTTATGAGCTAGTCCAGTTTCACCTATCAGCAGGAATACCATAAGGAAAATAATTCTCTATTAGATCTCTAACACTACATTTGGGACTGCAGGAAAATAAAATACCTGGGCATAATGGAATAACATACTGAGGGGAAACAAGCATCCTGTTCAGTCCAGGAATTTGAGATTTGTACTGCTTATGAAAGTGAAAACTAAGTATCATTCTGGGTTTCTTCTTTTACCACTCTTGCTCTGTGTTTTTGGAAAGTTGTTGATGAGTTCCAGAATACACACATAGTACAATATTTCTTTTTAGAAAGCTGAAATTCTTTACAGTGAGGGTGGTGAAGCACTGGAACAGGTTGCCCAGAGAGGTTGTGGATGCCCCCTCTCTGGAGGTGTTCAAGACCAGGTTGGACAAGGCACTGGGCAGCCTGATGTAGTGGGAGGTGTCCCTGCCTATGGCAGGGGGGTTGGAACTCGATGATCTTTAAGGTCCCTTCCAACCCCAACTATTCTATGATTCTATGATTCTATTTATTGTAACATCCTTTTATCTCTTTGATCTAATGAAATTTAATCAACTTACATACTTAATATTCATCTGTAGCTTATAGCTCAACATGATTTTTTATAATAGTAATTCCTGTCTTCCGTAGTGACTCAGATGCTTTGCCCAGGGGTGTAAATATGATGTTTCTCTGTGCCTGTGCAGTATAAATAGTCTTGAGTATGTTTTGCCATGGCATTGATGCAAGTGAACACATTCAGTGAAGCTTTTCTGTCCCTGTGGCATTCACTTCCCTGCTTGTGTGCTGCTGCCGCCTTGTTTTTGTAATCAGAATCAGCTAAGCTTGCAAATCATTTCATCATTTCGCATAGCACTGATGTCATTGTTCAGCAAAGAAAGTTAAGTCTTGGACCATAGAGAAACGAATGAGGACAAGTGAGGACAAGTGAGGATACATCTTGGTAAAATGTTCTGGGTGCTTGGGGATTCAACTGTGTTAGAGTGGAGAAGTTTCTAGGACATGTCTGATGATTTTCTGCCTTTAATAACTTTCTACTGCATTTATTTACTTATAGAGGCTCTTTTTGTGCATGTCTGTCTGTTTAGCCTTTAAGATACTGACCAAGCTATAACTTGAAAGTAGTCAACCTATGACAAGCTGCTTTTTTCTGAGTTTTCCAGCTGATACAGACCTGGTTTGTTTCTTCTCTTACAAAGAAACTAAATTCTTGCAGATATCTCAACCTGAAAATACTCAACTTACATTTAACTGTTAGATATTCCCAAGGATTTTATTAAGCATACTTCTGCCTGGAGAACAGCTATCTAGATGTAAAGAGGTTTCAGGTTAGAAGACCTTTTAAATGGTCTCTTTGAATACAGATTACTCTGAAGTAGTTTATTTTTATTTCTTCTGCCTGCAGCAAGAACAAAAGGGGCTTTACAGATACTTAAGATGTAAGATAGTTTGAAGCATTTGAAAACTGCCTTCTGAAAATCCTCCATTTATGGCTTTCCATTGGATGCAAACAGTGTGCATGGTGCTCCAGATACATGCAAATATATGTGCACCTGTCTACAGTGGAGCTCTTCACATTGATAGAAATGTTGCTGTTTACTTCAGTGATTGCCCATTGAAATAATGATAGTAGGTTTATATTTAGATAGTAGCATCTATTTCAAATGATCCTGAAGAACCTTATTATCACAAGACTTGCTGTCAGTCATGAGGAATCCCTGGGGATTTCAGTGCAGCAGCATATTCTTCAGATTTTATCACAGAAATGGAGATATGGAGATTTGGGGGTGCTGGGGAATGAGCTTTTGAGTCAATTTGCAATCTCCATAGCTATAAATGGAAAAATCCTTGCCAATTGTTGAAATCAAACATATTTTGTGGTAGCAGGAAGCAACTTCCAACCAAAGCGGATGAAACGATGGATGAAAAATTTGATGGTTCAGGGACATGAAAGGGCAGTGATCAATGTTGCAAATTCCATCTGGTATTCAGTTATCAGTGTCATTGCTTACAGTGAGGGTAGTGAAACACTGGAACAGGTTGCCCAGAGAGGTTGTGGATGCCCCCTCTCTGGAGGTGTTCAAGACCAGGCTGGACAAGGCACTGAGCAGCCTGATCTAGTGGCAGGTGTCCCTGCCTATGGAAGGGGGGGTTGGAACTAGATGATCTTTAAGGTCCCTTCTAACCCAAACTGTTCTATGATTCTATGCCTCAGGGACTCATACTGTGGCCAGGACTGCATCATGTCTATATTAACAATCTAGCTAATGATAGGAAGTATCTCAGCAGATTTTCAGGTGAAACCAGATTATGAGGATTCCATACAATGGAAAACAGGCCTGCTATTCAGAAGTGCTTAAATAAGATGAAAAAGTGAGCTGACAGGAATCTCACAGAGTAAAGTAAAAAGTCAGATAGATAGGATGAGGAACTCTATATGCAGATTAGGTGGGAGGGCAAACTGCTAGAAAGCAGCTTGTCAAAAATAAAGTGTTTGTGGGGGGATGTTTCCTTTTTGGAAAGCAAATTGAATGGGAATCATCAGTGTGCCAATCTAGGATATACTAAGAAAGATGAAGGAAAGGATCCTCCCTCTCTGCTCAACGTTTTAAGTACTGATGAGTTCACCAGTACTAGACAGATAAGGACATACTGGAATGAGGCTTGTGTAGAGTTACTGAGACAGCATGAGCTGTATGAGAAGAGTCCATGGGATAGATTTCTCCAGCCTTGAGAGGATGAAGTGGGATCTTATTTCTGCCTACAATTACGTGATGGATTTGTGGGGGGGAGCTGGAGCCTACTTTTCTCAGAGAAAATCAGTGAAAGGACTGGAGGCAATGGGCAAAGTTTCTGGTTGTTGCAATGAGTTCTCCAAAATAATCAAATGCATATAGACTTTAGATCTGTAAATGGCTTCAAGAAGTTCTATTTTGAATGATCTTGTGACTATATGTATCTAAGGAAACTCTTGCTTTCTCATCAAGTGAAGTTGAAACCACATTTATATCACATACATAAATATGTATGAGAAATTAATGAGTTTTTAAAGTATTTTGCATATATATCTAAAATGTATAACTTTATTTGAATACATTAAGTACAATTATTCTGCATTTTGAAATTACTGTGTATTTTTGTGTATTGAATGTTTTATTTTAATTTAAAGCTTGATAAGCTAAATCTTGAGAACCTTTTTCACTGACACAAAAACATTTCTAAATATTTTTTTCTGGAGTATAAGAGAAGAATTTTTTAGCAAACAGAATGCTCAGCTTTTCTAGCTGTATAGAATCATAGAATAGTTTGGGTTGGAAGGGACCTTAAAGATCACTGAGTTCCAACCCCCCTGCCAAAGGCAGGGACACCTCCCACTGCATCAGGCTGCTCAGTGCCTTGTCCAGCCTGGTCTTGAACACCTCCAGAGAGGGGGCATCCACAACCTCTCTGGGCAACCTTTTCCAGTGTTTCACCACCCTCACTGGAAAGAATTTCTTTCTTATGTCAAGTCTAAATCTACCCCCTTCCAATTTGCATCCTTTGTTTCTAGTCCTCCCATCAGATATCATATTAAAATTCCTTCCCCTGCCTTTCTGTAGGACCTCCTCAGGTACTGATAAGTTACTATAAGGTCCCCTCTGAGCCTTCTCTTCATGTTCAAATGAATGGAGAAGAAAACGTAAGATGATATTTTTAAAGACAATTCAGATTTTTTTCTTATGCCATGAAAATGCTAATCTTTGGAATAAAAGTATGCACAAGAGAAGAGAAGAGAGGTGTAAATTCTAGGATTACTGCTGTTACCTAATTGCAGCAATTATTACAGAGCTTTCCAGACTCTTGCATTTTTACTGTTGAAAAAAATTGTCCTCTAGACCCAAATGATAATATTTTAGTCTCTTTTGCCTTTAAAAAAGATTCAAATGTTAAAAGTTGTTGGAAACACTTTAAAAGCCATTAATAGCTATCTTTACATTTTCAGGGGAGCTGCAGGGCAGTTATTGCATGTGATGGATAGGTATTTGCCCTAACTCACAAGTATCACTAGAGAGAACAGGGAGTGTGGGTGCAGTGCAGTCCCCCTCTGCATTGCCTCTAAAGGGCATGGGATAAAGTCAACATCTTCCACAGCACTGATGATTTGTTTATGTTCCACTGGTGAAGGAAATTCATAAACTTATGTTTTTGGAGATGTTCTGCCCTTTCACAGCCAGCCTCTGTGCCATACTACCAGGGTCCATCCTGCCCCAGCAAGAATAAAGTGTGTAGAAAGCAATGCTGAAGTAAATATGGGATGTTCATCTTCCATATCCCAACTGTATCACTTCTGTGATGGGCAGAAGAGCACAGGGTACCTAAGTTAATAAACTGGTGATAAAATCTTGCAGTGAATTTCACATAAGAAGATTACTGGGTGATTTGTGGTATTCTGCTTCAAAAGACTTTCAGAGTCAAAATGCCATTTCATTGTATTTCAAAGAGCAGTTCTCTATTGGAATTTTTTTGTCCATTCGTGTCAAATTTGCAGCAGTACTTCTTCAGGCTTCTTTTTCCCTGTCTTAAGTCTTTTTTTGGAAATGGCAATGTTTCTAGAGAAAACACATGTTTTATTCCTGTGCCAGCTGTGGAAGTCCAACAAAGAGAGCACTTACAGACTTTGGGTAGCACATAGTAATGATTTCCTACAGACTTACTGAGAGGGGTGAGTGAAAACTGGGGAATATATCAATAAACAGTTGGTAAGTATAAAAACTGGTGTTTTAGCTTCTCCCTTCCCTCTCTTCTTCTAGCTTTTGGTAAACAGCAATTTATCTTTACCATTATCTCTGCAGAAGAAACTGAAATACATGCTTGATCCTCAATTTTATTATATTCTCCTCTAAGCTGTGACTCTGAAAGAGAATCTTTAATTGCCAGCTTTGAGTTCTTATACCAGAAGAAGTTTGGATGAGATACCACTGGAGGGAAAGTGTGGGGTTCTATAAGATTCCTGAAATGAAACCCCTGAACAAAAATAAAACCAACACTTTTCTCCTCTCTTTACACCTTGGACTGTGAGATCTCAAGGCTCATAAACAATACTGAAAGGAAATTAAAATGAAATTAATTAATATTATAATACCCTGTCTTTTAAAAAAATACCACTAGGAAAGCACGTAAGTACCTAGAAAAAGGAAATTAATCCCTTCATACAACGTTTATCATCTTTCCTTACTGCATTTAGAGAGTTGCTTTTAAGTACTTTCCCTTTTGCTGTAAAAGCTGGGATTCATTGCTTTATTTCATGCCTCTCCCATGAATACACTCATTCATTTATAGAACAAAACTACTCAGATTATCACACCACTCAGATACCACTAAAATTGTCTTCAGATACCACTAATATTTATCCACTCCCCTAAAGAGATTAGCATGCAGTAGCACAAAAGGCATCAATTACAGGTTTATGCCTTCAGTATTTCCCTGACAAAGCCATTTCCAAGAGCAAGGAGCCTCTTGGCATAGACTGCAGTCTTCTGATGTGTATGTGCTCATGATCTGGCTTAAGCTGCCTCTTCTAAGAGTGGCTTTTCACTCTACCAGGGTGAAAAAAACGACTGGGGCAGATTTTTCCTGCTGTATTCAACTTGTAGGGTACAAATATCAGGCTAACTGATGAGGAACCAAACAGGGTTATCAGGAGCATGATGCTATTTTAGCTCCAAATGCCTACTATCAATTTAAAAGGTTGTTTCACGGTGTAACAACTTAAATGATAAATTAATCTCTGACATCTCATAAACTGAGGAGATAGGGTTTAACCTATGTAAGTAGATGCTAAGCCTTCAAGAAGTAACTGTATAGCAAAGAAAAGGGTTAATTTAAGTGACACTTATTGTATAAACAATCAGTGCTAAATGTGTACCTCAATGTCTGTTAAAAAGGATCCATATCACTGCTTTTGTAGCAACCCTCATCACTCATGCTTAGTGAAACCCTCTCATATATTACTGTCTTTTTCAATTGAGCTCAATGGACATTTTGTCAGGGCTGAACATTAATGCTTTTATATTCAGGATTTCTGTACTCCCTTCCAAAAGTTTATTACATGATCCATATATCTAGGTCTTATGTGTTGTGACAGCTAATTAAATAAAACTTTTATTGGTCTTTCAATCCATAATAAAGAACTGCCATATACAACCATCATTAAGGCTGAGTATGTAGTTGAGTAAGAGATCTTCAGTCAAGGCAAAAGGTTTCTCTGCTAAGGAGAGGAGGAGAGTGGCAGAGTCTTTGAGCCTGGATACTTATATAACTAAATTTGCTGCATTTTCCTTCTGTGACACTCCATCAAGTGCCATCATGCTCACAGGAAAACAGGCTATGAGTGTATTGAGAGGGAATTTTGGGAAAGCTAAGCCTGAGAAAAAACATAATAGCAGGACCACCTGTAGAGTCAAGTTGCCTGGCCTTCAGAGGTCTTTCTCCTGCTTTCACAGTTATCATGAAGCTATCATTTACTTTGCTATTAGAGGAATCCCTTTGTAGGCTCCTTCAACCTGTCAGTAAAGTAAAACTGTGGTGGGTTGGTGATGTATTTTTTTCTCATCTGGAGAGAATGTGAATCCACATGCGTGATGGAATAAATTTGGTATGCCAGTTCTAGGGTGCCTACTCATTAGTGTCCTCCTGCTGCTCACATTTTATTAATGAAGCAACCCATCACCCCCCTACCAGCAGTCACTTAATTCCTTCCCAGAATCCATCTGCTTTCCATGGTCCTCTGAAACTACCTTTTCATGGAATCAGCTTTAACAGTCTTATTTCCATGGCTCAATTAAATACCAGATACTGTTATTTCACAGCTACAGCTCCTTTTAAAGTGTATTTGAGCTGTGATTAATTCTAAGATGATTTCTGGGGAGGGGATTGGACAATCAAGATCCTATTTGGAAAGAAATATATTCTTACAGCAGACCATAAAGATGGAAAATGAACTCAAAATGGAAAAAAATTAAGAGTGTGATCCTGCAGCTCTCCCTTACACAGGCCCTGCTTAGACAAGTACTCACAGGCGGCTTATCACAGTGTGCCTGATATTTGAAAGATAGCTTTTAATTCTATTGATTCGTATTGTGAAAGTCATTAGAGAATTCACATGTGTATCTATGTTGCATTTGTTACAGGCTTAATAAAGAATTACTATAGATACACAATTATTTCTAGTGCATTAAAGAATAAGTGTTTCTACAAGAATATTTTGAGAGTATCCTTTATCCTTTCAAGTAGAATCATAGGATCATAGAATAGTTTGGGTTGGAAGGGACCTTAAAGATCATCAAGTTCCAACCACCCTGCCA
>VZTY01028071.1:5621-16699 GCA_013400935.1 Turnix velox
GATGCAACCCAGGATTTGGTTGGTGCCTTCTTGGCTGTGAGTGCACACTGTTGGCTCATGTTGAGTTTGTCATCCACTGACACCCCCAAGTCTTTCTCTTCAGAGCTGCACTCAGGTCACTCTCCACCCAGCCTGTATCTGTAGCCAGAACCTGTAACAACAGGTTATTGTAACGATATTGTAAAAAGAAGTTGAGCACAACTCTGCCAGAGCTTTTACTGGCAATGGGCAAACCCTCTGGGTTTATAATCCTTGAGTAAGATGTGTTTTATTCAGGTAATTGAAAGACCCTGCCTTCAGTCTCCCTTAAGCTTTGGTTCTGAGTCTGTGACAAGACTTACAGACAAAAATATACAACCTCTTCTCAAAGTCTTAGTGCACTAAAATCAGGGACATAATTTCAGCTTCCTGAGACAGGTTCAGTTTGCTGAAGGTTGCCATGATGCCATTCTCAAAAGCTCCAAGAAATAGTGTGATATTAAAAATAACCCAGGCTACTTTTTCACTCTGTGAAAGGAGTTCATTTTGACCAAATTGAAGAGTTGAATACTTTGGCAACATGTTCTTCTTATCTCTTCACAAAGATTTGCATAGATTTCTTCATAATTTAGTTACTTTGCTGATTGTAGAGGAGAAAATGGTAGTAGAAGTATACAGAACATTCTATATAGAATATACATAACAGTCCATATAGGTAGAAAGCTGAAATTAATTAATTCTATAATGTTTAACAGCAAAAAAAAAATCTTCTAAAAAACTTCTCAGATGTAGAAGAAAATGCTTCACTGCATGTAAAACAGAAACAGGTAAGAAGCACAAGAGGATCTTGCATTTGTCAGACCAGCTTCTTTTTTTAAAATCTGTTCCCCAAAGAGCAATGATTTGTTACAATCCTTTCTTAATAACAGATAGAATATTTTCCACTCTCTTTAAGATGGATATTTTATTTCTTTAGCTGCTGCTGCTGCTGCTAAGTATTTTTATCTGCTGTGGTGGGACCATAAGATTAATGTGCAATGGTGATTCACTAGCATACATGTTGAAGGATTTGGGATTGTTCAGCCTGGAGAAGAGAAGCTCAGGGAGGAGAACCTCAGAGGAGCTTCTCAGTACCTGAAGGGGGCTAGGGAAAGGCTGGGGTAGGACTTTTTAATAGGATTTGTGATGGCAGGACTAGGGATAATGGATATAAATTGGAAGAGGATAGATTCAGGCTGGATATAAGAAAGAAATTCTTTGCTGTGAGGATGGTGAGACCCTGGAAGAGGTTGCCCAGAGAGGCTGTGGATATCCCCTCAATCCCTGGAGGTGTTTAAGGCCAGGCTGGATGAGCCATTGAGCAACCTGGTGTGGTGGGAGGTGTCTCTGCCCATGGCAGGAGGGTTGGAACTAGATTATTTTTAAGATCCCTTCCATCCCAAAGTATTCTATGATTTTATGACACAGGACAACTGACACTGAGGTACCTGTGACACTGGAGGGGGCCAGCACACTACTTTCTGGCAGGTGCTGAAGCAGAGAGGCAACTGAGGGTCTCCCAGTTACCTTGACTTTTGCATAAAGGCTTCTCATTGCACATTAACACAGGCCACTATCTCGTTAGCAAATAACCCCTGGTGTTCAGGATTTGATAAGCCAAATATTTGAAGCAGGTGACATTTGAGTATTTTTCCAAAGTAACACTTGGAATAAGGCAGTGCTCTCTCTTGCCTCATTGCTACCAATTGATTTCTTGTCATGCAAATGGAATGTTGCCTACAGCTGGGAAAACAAGGTTTTAGGGTTGTCCTGGAAAGGTTTTCAGGCTTTTATAGATTTTTGTATATATGAAGGAAGAAATATGCAATTTTTCTTTATAAATAATGAAAATAATTAGACCTGACTAATGTAAATATATCTGTTTTATTTAAGTACATTGCTGGCTTTCACCCCCTCCACCAAAATTTACCCTTTGAAAAACAAATATATAGTAGATTTCCTTGTTCTGAACTTTGTTGTGCTTGTATTCTCTGAGAATGACACCTTTTGCTTCAGTGAAAGTAGATTGAGACCTGATGTCTTTATCTATGACTTCTGTACTTCTGCTTATCTTTGTCTTTTCACAGTTTCAGGGTTTCTTCTGCTCTGTTTGCTCTAATTTTAGTGGCAGTTTGTCTTTCCACTACCACTACTTAGTTTTTTTGGGGTTTTTTTGGGGCCATCTCTAACATGTCTAAAACTGTCACTTTTTTCACATAACTGCCAACTATTTTCTCTCTTCTGTGGTTTCTTGCACAGAGTTGCATATGGATATTTATAAAAAGTACTGTAAGTACCTATAAATACTGGAAGTGAGCAATCTAATTATACAGTTATTCCACTCTAAAGATACAGTGATATGTGTGAAATTGGTGAGATTTAGTGCCACTTCATCTTATCATACATCAGGTGACCTTCTGTGCCCCTTGTCCTGCCTTGCTGTGAAGCAGTGTGCTACATCACCTTTATTTAGTTGTAAGATCTGGGTGAATTTGAAATGCAGTGGCCCAAAGTTCTTTATTTTAACAGTTATAATAATCTTCATGTTGATTATTTGATTAGATAGAAACTGGTGTAAAACTATTCCCAGATGGGAAGATAAACTGTGCTCATAGAACCTCACACAATTCTTCTTTTCGATTGCCTGTACCAAATGAACATTTTAAATTGATGTCCAAGTTTGTGGTCAAAATAGCTACAAGTTCTCAAAAAAAAAATCAGTCTATCCCCTTGGCAGGTGTGGGGACTTTATGATTGTTCCTGTAATATCTGGGTCCAGCCCCTTTTTCAGGTATCTGTCCCCTCTTCAGGTTTCACTTCTTGCACTTTAATTGCTTTGAGGAAAACACTGATTCCACATCAGCCTGTAATTCTGGAATCTGTCCTTCTGCTGTTTCTTTATCTTCTTTCAGTCACAGAATCACAGAATGACCCGGGTTGGAAGGGACCTCAAGGATCATGTAACTCCAACCCCCTGTCTAGCAGGGCCACCAGTCCTCACTAAACTCTAATTAGAAACTCCTGATCTCCTAAAAATTTATTGTGTCCCTCTTGCACAAAGGAAAGGACAGCAAAAAATATTTATCATACTCATCTCTCTCCCCAGTCTAACACAGAGGCTCAATCCTCTAATTACATACCATTAAAGCTAATGCATGCTGATACATTAGTGACAAAAAGAAATGTGAATGGTCCTGGCACTCTGCAGAATTGAACTTCAAGTTGGTGCATCCATAAAGAAGAACGTTGACATTGTCACTGTGCAGAAGGGGACAGCTGGTGCTACAGATTAAGGAAGACTCATTCTGAAATGGTTTGAGTAGGTGGAATAAACCTGTCCTGACTGGGTGGAGAAAGAAAGGATGGAATCTGGGAGAGAATAACTCTTTAATTTTATGTTTCATAGAATCATAGAATCATAGAATAGTNCAGTAATTTTAGTGCAAGAGGGTGTTTTAATCAGAGTATTTCAGAGCAGTGCTAAAGATCAGGAGACAGACAAAAGGAAATGCAAGTTTTCTTGCTGGTTTCATCTGAGATGTGAAAAAGCCTCAACCTTCTGTAGTTTCTAATTTCATTAATTACAGCAGGTTATTTAGCAGATCTGTTCTAAAGAGCATAAGTCTAGGTTTGGAAGATTGTCTGCAGATATTTCATTTCATTTCATAATCAAGGTTGGAAGGGACCTTTCAGATCATCTAGTCCAACCATCAGCCCAACTCTGACAAGCCTCTACAAACTTAGACAATGGCTTTGTGACCATGGAATTTTGCTTTGCCTGCTGCACAGGATACAAATTGTTGTGGGGTGATCCTGCTGAAAGCTCCTTAGTGCACAGAAGGATAAAGCATGTCTCCTGCTCTGCTCAGCTCCATGTACTTGGGCTCAGTCTGCTACCAGATATCTAACTAGCCCTTATGTCACTATCTCATTGCTAATGGTAGATATAAAAGGCAACCATGGGGATCTCCAAGGCAGAGAGGACATACAGACACCTCAAATTCAGGTTTCCTTCTGAGGACAGAGGTTATTGAGCTTCAAGATATGGCAGGAGCATTCTGCATCTGGTGTCATGGTGCTATTGATCAGGTCAGGCAGACTAGATGATGTATTTTCCTTCTTTAAATAAACTTCTACAAACCTATGGGAGACCTTGTTCATTCTATGGGCCTGGTGTTTTTATTTTGGGCTAAGAAGGATTTTAGCTGCAGGGCTAAAAACACAGGTAACTCTGTAGTGAAAAATCCCAGATGAAAAGAAAGCAGTTGATCTGAAATACAGTGAAATCTCTCAGACATGAATCTTTTGCTTGCTACTGCAGTATTTTTGGCCAGATTACACTTGTTCCTCATAGAATAGTTCTGGTTGGAAGGGACCTCAAAGATCATTGAGTTCCAACCCCCCTTCTGCTTTCATTTAATGATTCAGAAGATGGCACTGTGAAGGTAACACCAAGGATTTAATGAAGCTCCCTCATCATGTCACAAGATGTGACAAATACTCATGCTCTTACCATCACTTCTGGAAATATTTTGTGTTTAATGAAAATGAAAGGTATGCCCAAGTGCATTAATCTTATTTGTACTCTGAGAGCAGATATTTAAATCATGTTTATCCAAGACAAGACATTTCAGCATGGATCCTGAGATTCTCTGCTTCAATATATTCAGTTTATTAACTCAGGGCTGTGGCTAGAAATATTTTCTTTGTGTTTCTGAGGGCAGATGATACCTCAGCATTATAATGTACTTTCATATTACTGAAAGCCTTCAGAGCCAAAATGTCACAGTGACCTTAGGGAACACCAGGAGTCAGAGCTTTCAGTTAATATTGCAGTCCAAATAGACTGAGATTTTCTGAGAAGACTCCAGTGGAGGAGTGATTCACTCACCTTTGTTCAGTTTTGGGGAGTGGGGTCATATTCCCATTGGTAATGCCTTTTTCCTAGAGAGGAATTATATTTGCTAGGAAATGTTTGAAAAATCCTAACATTCTCACTTTCTCTCAGAGAAATGCTGATTGAAAGTCTTGCCTTTCTGAGAGGGTGTGAAGATTTGATGGGCAATATGGGTCTACCTCACTTTTATTAGCACAAATTCTGTTTTATTGCCATCATTTTCACAGCTTCGCATTTAAATCAATGACATTTCTTTCTAATAATTATAAAACAGCTTAGAAAATATGGGCAAAAAGAGCCAAGACAAAAATGTGTCCATAGGAGCTACCATATGAACCCTGTATTGCACTATATGGAATAATCCTAATTCATATGTCACTCTGCCTTTCAACACAAGTTAGCTTAATTTGCCTCCTTTTAGATTGGTTTTACAAAATTAGATAATATCCTGTAACCTTGAGCAGTGGGATTAAACTGGAAATGTTTTGAATTTTCAATGTCTGGCTGCACTTTTGATTTTGATCTCTCTGCTGACAATTCTCCTGCCATTTTTAGTTCAAGCTGAAGTTCCTCAGCTCTTGTCACACACAGGTTCTCTCTGCTACACTTTAATTTACCATACTTTTCTTTTCCAAGCTTGTGATACTATTTTAACACATAACTAGGGTGAAGAAGAATTGCCTCTTTAATTGTAGGTGGCGATCACTTGAAATTGAGAGCAGAAGAAGGAAAAAACAAAAGCAGTGCCCAACAGTTGTGTTTTCTCTGCTTGCATTGACATGGTTGCCTTTTTGCACAGAATACTGAGACCTAATTGGTTATTATGATGAAGAAGACACCCTACACTTGTGTGAGAGAATGTGGGAGAGTGGAGACTGTCATCAGCAAACACGGTAGGGAAAATTATCTGTGTCCAAATCATGGATCTTCAAGATGACAGATAGTGTCTAAAATTCAAATAAATCAAAAGGAGAAAAAATAATAGAACAAGGAAAAGCATCTAATGGAAAAGAGTAAGGGAAGGGAAAATTTTCTGGCATGACAATTTGGANTTAGAAACCCAGCATGTGGTTCAGATTCTCCTGTGCCTGAGAACTGACCAAAATTCAGTACAGTTCTTTTTAACACCCCTACACAAAGTGAAACAAGAAAACCCAAAACCATGTACAATATATCTTTAACATCAACAAATAGAGGCTACTCAAGATTTATCAGAAGAGAGGAACACATTGCACTGCAGAATCATGCCAGTTGTCCTAGAGATGTAACCAGAGGGATCAAACTTCCAGCACTTTCAGCTTTACATTTTACACATGTAGTCAATTAATTTCAAAAGGGCAAGTTAGAGATGTAATTAAACATTGGATTATGGTTAGGCATAATATTTAGATTTACCTATCTGATATTACATTCAACTTTAATCCATAATGATGCATTCCCTTCTAGGTACTTCTCTGGGTACTTTTCTGGCCCTTGTCAGAAATGTGATCTTAATCTTTCAGCTGTTTAATTTTTCTGGCACTTGGCCTAGCAGCTCGTATTGAGTATCTTGCCATTTGCTAAATAGAGATACTTTCCCTAGTCACTGAATTCAAACTCAGTTAATAAATGAAAATCCTTCCAAAAAAAAATTAAGAAAATTTCTCTGGATCTCTGTGATGTATCTGCAATTCTGTATCAACATGGAATTATTTTGTGACTGAAATTTAGAATGTATTTCTCTGCTGAGAGAATTATGACAGATTTACCCCAGGATCTTAAAACAGGCTTTTGATTTTGTGAAGGAATAGGGGAAAAAAAAGAGAGGAAGAATTTCCAAATTACTATAATATATTGTGTATAACTGGTGGATTAATATATTGGTTTTGCTACTCTGAGATTCCCAGACTTTGGGTTGATCTGTAACATTCTGCAGGTAAATTAGTGTGATTTTTTAATGTAATTTTTTTTTCAGTGCCAAATAAAATATCTAGTGTGAGCCCCAGTTCTGTGCAGGTCTCTTCTTAATAGTATAAACATGGGAACTAAAAGAATCACTATCTCACTGTGGGAAATTCTTTCAGACAAACAGATTAGCCCAGGCCAAGGTATGTTATACAAACACTGGTGACACCAGAGAGCTCACAGGTCATGAGATAAACTTGGGATAAAATAGCACTGAAAAGGTGCAGTGCCCTTTCAGCCTGAAGATGCCAGAGCATACAAAGAGATGGAAATATTCCTTTAGTACATAAAGCTGAGATAAAATAACTCCACTGAATCTACGTTCCTATAAAATAAATTAATTTTAGTTTTTACACAGTTTTCACTACCTCCTTTATGCTTAGATCAATTTAAAATGTTCATTTCCTTTTTCCATGGAAGCAATGATGTCTCTAGATTTCTGTCCTTGCCCTGCTTATCTTCTTTATATTCTTCTTCACTCTGGATATTTCCATTAGCATCTGAATCATTAGATATTGTTACTTCAGTAGCTTATATTTAATGCAAATCATTATCTGGTTTTTATCTACACTTGTCTCTTTTCTACCAAAAGTTTTCTTCTTGATGCTCATTGTTTCATAGGAGCATGTGTAGAGGAAAGGAAATCATTATCCTCTTCAAAAGATTCTAACAACTCTCCTTTCTATTCTGAGTGCATTAAAATATAATGAAAACCCCAAAGATTTTTATGACAATTACACTGTTTCCTCTCCATTGCCTTAATTTTCTTATTAAAAAAAATATAGAAATTCAATTAATCTTCAAGTCATCCAATCCAAATCAGATAGTTGCTCTCTAAAGGTGTGTATTTCTCAGTTTTACTTGAAGGAGAAGTTTGAGTGAGCTGATCAGGTGTGTAAATATGCTTGGGAGTTGTGTACAGGAGAGTGAAGACAATCAATGCCTCTTATGTGGAAATAATTTTCAGTTGCACTGTCAAGATGCCCAAGGTATTTTCCATTTTTTTAAAGCAATTTTTCATCAGCCTGTGTTTATTCAGCTGTGATTGCTCTTTTAAACAGGAAGCTCTTAATGGAAAAGTTTGTCTTTTTCATTGTGTTTTGTACTCTTTTTCATTGTGTTTTGTACAGGGCTAGAAATATGGAATGAAAATTCAAGGTGTAACAGTAAAATAATGTTCAGGGGCAAATTCCTGCTTAAGGATTAAAAGTACATCCCAAGAATTTTAAGTTTTGATATGTGAGACCTTTGCTGCTGCTGGCTGTAACAGGCTTTATTTTAAAAAAAAAATAAAAATAATCTCTCACACTAGATATAGACCCTCTGGCAGGGATACAATAATCTGTAAACTCTGTTTCCAATATAACATTTTCTTTGTGAAAAGAACATGCAGACATGATCTTTGAAAGTAAGGTTTATAAACATAATAAATGAGGAAAATATTGCCTAGCCCAAATTAAAGACTGTACAATTGCTTTGAACACTCCCTCTGGGAGTCATGCATGAAAATGCAACAAAGATGTCATCCTTATTGTATATTTAGAGATTTACTCACTCTCCTTTGTGCCAAAGAGGGTTCTTGGTAAATTAAAACTGCATTGAGAACCATTAGATAAAATATAAATAAATACAACTGTACAGCTCTACTTTCCACTTTTCTGCTTTTTTTTGGTTATGGAGCTCATTATGTTGAATCTGTAAGTAAAAAGTTCTGTCTTAGACAGGACTTTTATAACAAAAAATACTCTTTATTCTCGAGCCAGTAGATCAACAAGTGGGACTTTATGGGAGAGGAAGCTGGGTATTTTCAGAAGAGATAGAAATTACATACATGAAAGAATGAAAAGATTTTAGATAATTTCAAAATACCTCATGGTTTATAGTAAAAGGCATCATTTTTTTCCCTTTCATTTTTCTTTTATTATTCTTATACAGCTGCAGATTGCTAATATTTGGGGTTCAGGCAATTGGTTTGAAAGGGACCATCTGCTTCAATCTACCTAAAAAGCAATCAAGTGAGATGGGAGAAGAAATACATTAAAATATACAAGTCATCAGATTAAATTAGAACATTACAAAGGCTACTCCAAATTTGGGTGATTGCCAAAGAACACAAAAGTGCTCTTCTCTCAGATCTCAGGCAGTAAAAAATTTCCCAACCTGCTGATATCTTTCTAACATCAGTTATACAAAGCAGTAATGGGGCAGAGCTGCTTCAAGGAGCCAAAAATCTGTAAAAGTGACTTAAAAGTAAAAAAATTCTTTTCTATTTGCTGGGATCTAGTTAAAAGCCAGGTGGATTGATTTTATTTTTATGCAGTTTTACTAAAAATATCTTTGATTTTTGCAACAGATTTGTTTAGGGAGCTGAATATGAAATACGTAAGGAAAAAGTAAATTCATAATTCATTCATCAATTTAATACTTCTTCATTGTATGGAGACTTCTATAGTCTTTGGCTTATCTGCAGTTTACAAAGCACCTGAGCTTGCACTTCTAACTCTTTGCATTTAACTTTTTATGCCTATATTTGCTTCCCTTCTCCCTCCATCTCATCCACCCACTCCTTGTATTGGAAAAATCATTTTAGCTAAATTCTATAAATCTAATTCTGGAATAAAAGTGTGCTCAAAACTCAAGAGACTGATGCTGAATTACTGAATTTATTGAGCATTTTGTGGGGATTGCAGAGGAGAACATAAATAATTTCTACCAATACTGTCAAACCTTTTAGAGAGTTAATGCTAACAACACTGCCTTCTACTTTCTTATTTATTTTAGGATTAAAAATAAGATGAGAAGCAGACACATTGCAAGGAGAAATCTTCGTTCTCCAGTGTTGTCCCTGTTCCATTTTACATTTATTCATTTAAGGGTTTTTTTTGGAGTATTTTGTCTCTAGACAAAATCTAATTTTCTACTGCTAAGATGCAAAAAAACCCAACTCCAAACCCTAAAAGATGATTTTGACATTATTGCTTCATGCATCAGTAACCATTTAAAGAAATAGTTTATTTACATTTCCCATTGCTGCCTAGAGAGCTCAAGGTTCTAGTAAATCTCTGACCTTAGAGTGGAGCAGAGCTGAATGCTGACCCTGCTCACCACCAGTTAAATATTAGAGATTTATAAAACACTTTTAAGTGAGATAGGAGCTAAGCAAAGGTAACTGTGCAATAACCCCTCAAAAATTGCACTAAGGGGTGATCCTGCTGTCATGTTTTTGTACAGAAAAACCCTGGATTTCCAAAATTACCAAAGCAGAAGAAAGATCCTCAAGAAACATCAGTGATTTAGGATGATGCTATTCCTTCTTTTAAGAATTTAGTTGCAAAACACTAAAGAGAATCTCAAATGAATGCAACTCATACTGAGGAACAAGTTAGTTTTCAAATCTTTCAAATCTTCACCACTCTACCAGGTGTTGCAGTACAGACCATAAAATGCAGTGCATGCAGTCCTTGTTATATATTGAGAAAAAAATGTTATCTGATTTGTGGGATAAAAATGAAAATTCAGATTTCATTCTCATTGCTTTCAAGACCCTCTTGCAAGCTTTTGTCTCCAGATGGAGGTGAGAACTATAGGAATGTGAGATAAACATAGTGTGGCTGCCACTGATGGTCATTATCACTTTGATCTTTCCTTTTTTGTTGAGATAATTCATACCTTTGCACATAGAAATTAGGGAGAGAGAGGAAGGACAAAGCAAAAAACAAATAATATAAGGTTTGTTAATGTGATAAAGAGTTATGTCATTTATGGGCAGCCAAGGAATCCAACATGAGTTGTCTGACTGGGTTTGCAAATCCAAGAAAAAGACTGCTTTATCCATGATTCTTACAGCTCAACAGTTTGCAAAATTGCTTCCAAAATCTTTGACTTTTTTTTTTTTTCCTGAAACGTGGCTTTAATGAATTCCTTTAATGGATTCCTACTCATTAGTTATTGACCTCCTCAATAAAACAGGCTGCTTTCAACAGGGAAAAATGATTTTTGTCAGGCACTTTCAAAAAGTGAGATGTGCTCAGGTAGGAAGTAATAACAAGAATAAAGCTCACAGTTACTTGCTCCTTTAGCTAAAGGGAAATTAAATTATTCCCAGCTACCAAAGAAGCTGTTTGTCACATGAGAACACACACATCTGTAGATGTTCATGTTTAGCTATCCATTTACTCTATCTGCATCACAGAGAAAGAAAAAGGAATTTATAGGGGCA
>VZTY01028075.1:14109-54968 GCA_013400935.1 Turnix velox
AGAGCTGAGTAGAGGGATAAAATCACCTCCCTTGACCTGCTGGCCATATTTCTCTCAGTGCAGCCTAGGACTCAGTTGGATATACCTTGACAGAGCAAATATTTGGCAGAAGACCACCCCTATCTCTACAAAACAGGCTGTTTTGCATGTTTCCTGTTTAACTGCAGTAATTTCTGAAATCCTGAGTCACTCCTGAAGACCTGAGCCAAGAAAGCCAAATAGCTTTTTCAAAGTGCAGGGCAAGTTTTAGCCATTTCTATGCATGAAACAGAGTGAATGAAGTCCACATGAATAATAGATGTGAAAAACAGAGACACCTTTCCTACTCCTGGACTGTCAGAAAAGAGATGACAAATCTTTCAGATGTGTCCATTGGTGAAAATTATTCTACACATTCATCAACTTCTCTAACTCCTGTTTATCTGCCACCAGCAGTTCTCCCAACCACTCACCACTCTGAGCTGTGTCAGTGAGCCATGACTGGTCAGATAAGCCAGCTGGAGGTGAGTTTCTCCCTGACTGGATATCTTCCAGCATAGATACCTCTGTTTGGTGCAGTTGAATGTGCATCCTCATGAATATTCAGGCAGGTGATTTGAAAAATTCACTTGTATGTGCACTTGGGTGCTCCTCTGAATGTTCTTGAGAAGCTAGTGGCAGTTCCACAGCACTGGTGTTTCCTGCAGAAATTAGAGAATTGAAAATAATTGTGGGAGATGTCCCTGCCCATGGCAAGGGGGTTGGAATTAAATGATCTTTAAGGTCCCTTCCAACCCAAACTATTCCATGATTCTATGAATTTCACTTGTCCTCTAAGCATAAAGATGCCAGGAGAAGGCTTCTTGGGCATGTCATATCCCAGTGCTGCCCTCCTGGTGATCTTGGGAACCTCATTCTCCGTTGTAAGGAATGAAAACTTAGCAGGACCTAGAATATGTTGTTCTTTGGGAGCTGCTGACTCTGCCCAGTGCTCACAAATTCACTTGAACCAAGAAATCCCTTGTGCTTCCAGATCTCCCAGACTCACCTCTGTGTGTATCTTTGTATCAGGGAGCTGCTGTACCTACTGTAAAGGGGCTACATTTTTTCATAGTGCCTCTCTGTATTATTCGTGGAGGGCAAATTAAGACATAGACTTAGTTCCAGTGTTCAACCAAAGTGGAGAGCGTGCAAATAACCACTGTTCTAATTAGTCTAATTACTTCAGAGATGGCAGAGTTTTCCCTTGGAACTTTTTACTCAGTTGCTTGACAAAGTAAATGTGTGGCTAAATCAGGCTTCTGTGGTAGATGAATTGAGCAGGTATGTCCCAGGAGATGCTGGGAGAGGTGTGAGGAGGAGGGATGGCCTCCCACCTGAGCATATCCAGCACCCTGAGAGGTACATGTGGAAGCTTGTACACTCTGTGCTGCTCATCAGGAAAAAGCACTGGCTTTTGGAGTCCCACACAAATTACAAAGCCATATGGTCAGACCATTTAACTCTTCAGCAAGGGTGTGAAGGGGATTTAAATCAAGAGAACTTAATTGTGTAGGGATGAGGAAACTCTAAAATACCAGCATGCCTGATGAACTGAACCAGCAGTGGATAAAACTGCAACTGCACTAATCTTTCACCCTTCCTCTCCAACTGTTGGTGCTTTTCAAGGTGACAGTTCCCTGCCCTTGTTGTGCTCTACTAGTCTGTTTGGAATTTGGCCTTTGCTTTCTGCTCCTTAAAAGATGTTCTATTTCCAAGCACTTTCCAACCAGAACCTTCTAAAGGATCAGCCTCATCTTCAGGCTGGGCCCTTGCTCCCAGCAGTCTTCCACAGCTTTCCCAGCTGCTGCCCTGTTGTGACCCCAGTGCTTATGGCTGTCCAGTGCAGCCTGTCATCAGAGCAGTGGCACTTGAGGAGCATCAAACTCTTGCCTTGTGTTTACTGCAAGAGGAAAACACATTTTGCATGGGATCTCTTCCCTTTCTCCCTTGCTTGGTAGCCCTTTGTCCAGCCCTACTGCTTTAGGAGTTCTTCATCTCCTGTGTAGAATGCAGCTCTTCTGCCACTCATGCCTGCAACCATGCCCCTTGGACATGGAATTTAGCAGTATTTATTTCATCAAAAGATGGTATCCCCAGAGTACCTCTTACATGACATGATGGCCATCTGCTCTCTGTCAGGTAGCAGTATGGTGTCCCCTCTCTCCACCTGGACTGTCACCTTTCTGAGTTGTATGGTTTCACCATAGCTCTGCAATTATGGGCAAATTGTGGTTTTTATTTCCTTCTGAGGCATGCACATGGAAGGACTGTCACTCTGAGCTGACCAAAGAGTTCTGGGAAATGGAGGAATGGTTTTATGGGACAGCAGGAGACAGAGAAGTTGCTTTTCTCTTGAGAAATTGGGGCTAGATCCTTTTTTCCACTCTGACACTTGTTTTGACAAGGTATGTTTTTCAACACATCACCTTGGTTTTGGGTGTCTCTTTTTTTTCCCCCCTCCCTCTCATGAAGAACACGAAATGTGAATTTTGCCCTTCCCTCCTCCTCCCTCCTTTTCTACTTTGTAACTTTACAAATGTTTCTAATTCTTGAAAGTGACACTGTGACAAATCCACTTTTCTCTTTCAGCTTCATCACTTTTCCAAAGTTGAGAAAGTTTTGAGAAGCTGTAAGTGGGGAAAATGAAAGGAAAGGACAAAGAAAAAATACTGTAAAAACAAGAAAAGATAAAATTCCTGTCCCAGCATGGCTCAGTGTTTGAATTTGGTGAGACAGAAGCCACTGTGAACAAGCCAGCTGGGACTGCTGAGGTTATGCTTTGGCTCAGCCAGGTCCCAGAGCCTGTCACTACTGGGACACAGCAGCTAAGAGCTGAAAGACAGAAAGGAGCATCTTCGCATCACCAGTAGTTGGCCTTGACCTGTGAACAGACAGAGTCAGTGGGGCCAATTGGCATTTATTTCCCCTGCACCTTCAAATGTTTCCATTATTCAGCCCCAATGCAAAATCAGCCAAATCACCTGAAATCACTGGTGACTGAAGCAGATTAGGAACATGCACAGGGTCAGGAGCTGCTGAGATGCAGTTAAAAATGCTCTGCATCACCTCTCAGCTCTCTCTTTTTGCAGCCAGACCAAGCAGAAGAGGGAAGACAGCACCAGCTTGCCTGGAGATGTTGAATCTCCACTGATTTTATGTTCTTGGGTGGCTTCCAGATATAGCAGAGGGGCTCCAGCAGGAGCACCTGCCAGACATCCCACAAGTGAGAGCCCAAAGTCCAACTGAGAGTATGGATGTACCCTGCCAAGGTATCAGTCCCTGCAGGGCTGCTTCCCTGCTGCTAGAGATGTTTGCCTTACAGTGTTGTGCAGCCATTCTCCTACCTGAAATGCTGCCAGTTTGGGGCTGTCACTGTGATATTTTTTTCCTGATGCAAATAGACCTTCTTGCCTGCCTGTCTTGCCTGTTGTTGCCATCTTTCTCTCATTTGGCTGCCTGCTATATCTATGCACTGGAGACTCTTGCAAAGAAACCCTTCACACCCACCAATTTAATAATTCCCTTGAATATGGAGTAGATTCTGCCTGGGCAGCCTTGCAGATCTGCTTATGAATAAATTAGCTCTGCTTTGTGAGACTAAATACATCTGCAAGCTCTGGAAACATTTGTAATTACATTTGAAATGTAATCATATGTTAGAGATGGGAGTGCATTTGTTGCCGTTGTGATTTATTTTTCTCTTTTTCATTAAAAAAAAATGGATTTTTTTTTTCCATTTTGCTTAAGTTGATGACAGGTAATGGGAATCTCACTGATGTTTGGTAGGATCATGGTGGTTCCTTAAACATAATCTCTGTCCTCTTTACTCTGTGGGGAAGAGTGGGGCTTTGGTCTCAGCAGAGCACTGCAGTAGTGACAGTAGTGTCAGTACAATCATGCATAGAAAGACTTCTTAGGGCCTTTTTCTCCTTTTCCTGTGCTCTCCCCTCTGATGCCATCCATTTGTGCTCTTCTTTTGCATGATGATCAATCTTCAACTCTTCTTTCTGGTGCTAGAACAGTCTAACATAAATGTTTGTGTCAGGGAAGGGCAGTTTTCTCTCTTATATTTCTGGAATACTTCTAGGCTTGGTGGAACAACCAGTGTGGGTCTCCAACAGAATCTGGATCCAGGCTTCATCTTGTATCTGTCTATAGCAAGAGTGAAATCATACTGATTCATACTGGTTCACCTACTTGAGCTGCCTTTTTATGGGGACATGAGAGTGGGACTCACACAGGGGGATTGGAACTAAATGATCTTTAAGGTCCCTTCCAACCCAAACCATTCTATGATTCTAAGTCACTCTGGCTGTTGGAAGCATAGAATCATAGAACAGCCTAGGTTGGAAGAGACCTTTTAGATCACCTGAAACAGTGAGCTCAAATCTTGTAATTGCCTCCCTCCCTCCTTGGATCACAATGAATAGACTGGTTTAGCTGTAGATGTCTTGCTGATAGACAGTTTAAATTAAGAGAAATTAATCCCATCTCGAGCACTCACGATGCAGATCATTTCCTCTGTCTCTATCCAGCGTAAAATCTCCAATAAATGCTCTTTCCACACTGAATACTGATCGCCCCAAATTCTTCTGCTTCTCACACACCAAGCCTTTGAGTGATGGGAGACCCAGCTCCTCACTTGCAATGTGTATGGCTCACCTGAGGTGTCGGACCCTGCCTCAGACCCAATCTGCTTTGCATGATGGGGGTTGTTGCTCTGATCCTGTGATGGGTGGTTTTCCACAGAAGGTTTTGGAGGCTTATTCAGCTGCTGAGTAAGTTGTATCCTTGAGTCATAGAATCATAGAATAGTTTGGGTTGGAAGGGACCTTAAAGATCATCAAGTTCGAACCCCCTGCCATAGGCAGAGACACCTGTTGAGTATCACAAGTGGAGATAGAATCATAGAATCGTAGAATAGTTTGGGTTGGAAGGGACCTTAAAGGTCATCAAGTTCCAACCCCCCTGCCATAGGCAGGGACACCTCCCACTACATCAGGCTGCTCAGTGCCATGTCCAGCCTAGTCTTGAACACCTCCAGGAGAGGGGGCATCCACAACCTCTCTGGGCAACCCGTTCCAGTGCTTCACCACCCTCACTGTAAAGAATTTCTTTCTTATGTCAAGTCTAAATCTACCCCCCTCCAATTTACATCCATTGTTTCTAGTCCTCCCATCCAATATCATATTAAAAATTCCTTCCCCTGCCTTTCTGTAGGACCCCCTCAGGTACTGATAAGTTACTATGAGATTCCCCCCTGAGCCTTCTCTTCTCCAGGCTGAACAACCCCAACTCCTTCAGCCTGTCTTCATAGGGCAGTTGCTCCAGCCCTTTGACCATCTTCGTGGCCCTTTGTGGATCTTTGTTCCCTTCTCTCCTTGTTTCATCACAGGCTTTCTTTCTACCCACCAGCTGAGCTTGAGTTTATGAAGTTTTGCTCATTTTCAGATGCTAAACACCAGATTATGATCTCAGTCTGCAGCAGAGTTGCTCTGACACCACTGTGGCTTAACAGCCACCAGGATTAGACTGAGTTACTTGGGCAGTGGAGTAGAGCAGGCAAAGAGAATCACTGCAAGGAAAGCACCACAGAAGAGACAAAACAACAAGGAAGGAATGAATGTAATAAAGAAACGCATCAAACCATTTTAATTTATCAAAAGCAAATATATTTGTTCTCCTGTTCGTTGAAGCAAGGCGTGAATTATGATTGGAAAACAGACAAACACTGTAACTAAAAGCACATTAGTTGTTCCTTCATTTCTATTTATGAATGTGTATTGGAAGGGAAGCATGATAGGAAAAATAATGAATATGTGATTTTTATTTTTTTTTAAATTAATGGTTATGTGTTTCAGTGGGTCTCATCTATCTTGATCTGGCCTGCTTTGTGTAGGAGCAGCTAAACTTCCACTGCTCCCTTGTAACAGAGCTATAAAACTTGGATCCATGGAAAGGGAAACTGAGACTGATGAGATGGCAGAGTAGCTGGAGAAGGAAGAACAGGACAAAGAACTGGCATGTTAGGGCCCTGTTACTCTTGGTCTGAGTGTATATATATATTCATATATTTATATTTATATATTTAAGGCAAAAAGCAGACCCCTCTATTTGTCCTGATGCTGGACTAGGGTGAACAGAAAACTTGTCTATGTGTAAGACAAAGAATAAGATCACTTGTCCTTCTGACCTATGTCTCTGTAGTCTGTTTTTATATACACCCCAGCTAGCTCACATTTTTGAGCTGTCCTTCAGGTCCCAGCTAGGGATTACATCTCTGCTACCATCTGTAAAACATGTGTCTGATGTCTACTCAGAAAAATCAAACAAAAGGGGAAACAGCAGCAAGACAAAAAATCCCCATAAGATTTTATTAAGCCATTTTCAAGGTCACAGAGTCAAGCCCTCAAAAATTAAGAACTGTCAGATTTAAGGATATCTGTAAAACCTTCATTTAGTCTTTGTGAGTGTGTGCAGTGAAATGCAATCTTAAATACATGATCTCTTCTTCTCTTTAGACAGAATCCCTGCTTCTTTCCGTGCACAGAAGAGACTTGCTCGCTGAAAGAGCAACTCTTCAATATTTCATTTAGTCTCATTGTTTGGTGTGTGGCTCAATGCATTATTTACAGCATACAGCACTGAATACAGAATTATTAATTTCTTACTGGGTTTTTCCTCTTGTGCTTCACTGTAGAATCTTCCTTCTTTGCAAAATTTAGTAAATATATCTTCATAATACAGCTTAGGTGTGAAGAATTTGTACCAGTGCTTCATTTTATAAGGGGGGAAGTGATGCATACATAGGTATTAAAGTAAAAGTAATCGAAAGTGTCAACTAGTTTTTGGTTTACATTTTGATTCTTTGACTTGAACTACTTGAAAGCTTACATGTTTTGTTTCCAGAGCAATTCACATTGTTTGTAGTTGTGTAACTCCCGTTTTTGCCCTTGCAGAAGTTCTGCCCTGCACAGGCTTAGTCTTACATTCTGTTGGTGCTTGAAGTCAATGGAGAGGAAGGTGATAGAGTCAGTGGGGTTTGAGGCAGGATTCATCTCATCCTAAAATAGAGATCAAAACCACATAGAATAAGGGAGCCCAGGGCAAATAGCTGCAAGACAGACAACTAATTTTGGATTCACTTTCATGGGTGAATCCCATTCTTTTGTAAAAATAAATAGGCAAAATAACCCAAGCTCTTGCAGCCTGGCTGTTGCAGAAGCTGGGGGAGTGAGCAGAAAGACAGTAGACATTTTGAGGTTGTGGTGTGGATCAACTCCTGCTCCTGGCACAGAGTTCCCAGACTCATGGAACATTCCTCAACCTTTTATTAAGCTTTTTCAGTGCCTACTTTCTATAAAAGTCACTTCTTGCTTTAAATAACTATAAATCAGCTTTGTCTTAATGTGGTCTCCACAGTCTCTTCACAAATTCTCTCTTTGGAGAC
Organism: Turnix velox; assembly: GCA_013400935.1. Taxonomy (NCBI): domain Eukaryota; kingdom Metazoa; phylum Chordata; class Aves; order Charadriiformes; family Turnicidae; genus Turnix; species Turnix velox. Next base: position 21,581 of record VZTY01028075.1, read on the forward strand.
CATAGGTCTTTGCTCTGTTTGATGTAAAGATGAGGTGGTTTCCAATATTTTATCAATGAAACAAGGATACTGTGATAGAGACAGTACTTCCTGAGACCTAGCAGAGCATAGGGAAGACTGTTTTGGGAAGGAGTGAAACACCTTCCAGAAGGTTTTTATCCTCAGTCAGTTGTGTGGAGTCCTGGAATGAGCACCTCAGCTTTAAGCACCTTGCTTTAGATGTGCCAGTCAGTGAGGGGACATAAATCTCAGCTCAAGGGTTATTTCTACAAAGTCATTCTCTGTCAGGAGAAAATATGGTTGGCTCAAAGAAATATTTACTTCCCAAAAATTGCTTATGACTCAATTATTGCAAAGTTACATTTCTCTTTTATAGTACAATTGCCACTTACAGTGGTGGAGTGTGGTTCCTCATTCTCCCCTACAAGCTGTGCTGCAGAGAGGACAATATTCTTCAGGCTCCACAAAACAGTGGAAAGTAACCCAGAAAAAGAAAATATAGGTATGTCAAACTTAATAATGGAAAATATTTTTGGACAGTTTAAACAAATGGAAAGAAATCTTATGCAGCAGGAAGGCTGGGAAGTTTACTTTCATAAGCTACATCCAAAACATTTCTGCATTTGAGGTTGGTGTGATTCTGTGGCATTTCATTCAAAACAAATGTCTTTTTTAAAAGCATTTTTTTCCCAGTTAGCTGTGGAATGAGCCTCATAATTTGTGTTTAACCAACACATCATCCAGGGCAACATCCAGATATTATTTGATGAGGTGGAACCTGTACTTTGGCCCACCAGGGGAGTCTTAATTGTTAATACTTTTATTTCTAGTTGGAATTCCTACAACTTTACCTTCAGCTGATGGTCAATTCCTCTGGAATTTGTAGAGCATATTTTAATTTCCTTCCTTCAGAGGCTGTTTTCACACCATACAGCAAGTCATTTCTCAGTCTTGTCTTAGTTTTGTTTTTTTGATAGTCAGAACGTACTGAACTCCTTCAGCATTTCATAAAAACTCATTTTCCAGCCTTCAAATAATTGTATTGCTGCTCAATGTACTGTCTTCAATTTTTCACTTGACTAAATGCACTCTTCCAACATTAGTCCCACCATTGCCTTGTAAGATGTAAAATAACTAACTAATCTGTTGTTTATTTGTCTGAAGATCACACACAAGATTTTTTATTGCTGTGCTGGGTAGATCCCTTTGAAATCTTGTCTGTTGAGTGGGAAAGAGGTAATTTCTTTGCTGAGTGCTTGTACAGCAGGTAGCACAGAGGGTTCTGCTCCTTGGCAAGGGCTCCTATGTGGCTTCACATCTACACCCCTGTCTGATGTAGTAATGTTGATGGGCCACTCTTCTTGTTTGTCAGGGTTTTGTATGGAGGGTTGTGACAGGTCCCTCACTCCTCTTCATGTCTGCCAATGGTTTTGATGTATCTTCTTGTACCTGTTCTTAATTATGAAATAAGTCAAACCTGCCTCTGGGACACTCCAAGGCTGGTTTGGAGGCAGCTAGAAATGAGAATTTCTCAGCGGCACAATCCTAGCCAAGATTACCAGTATCATTTGCAAGGCTTTAAGATGCAATTTGTATTGCATTTTCATTGAGAAATTCTTCCTCATAAAGAATTCTTGTAAGAGTTAAAGAGATACAGTGGTTAGCAGATAATGATATGTCTTTAATAATCATCTAATTCAAAACAACAGCTTGCAGAGCTTGTTGGCTGGCACAAGAGTATAATTCAAATGAACACTTCCTCTGGTCTCAGGCAACTGTGTTGGTTGAGGAGAGTCCTTGGTATGTTCTTGTCACCTGTTGCTTCACAAACCATGTGACATTGCAAGGAATTAAAAGCCACAGCTAAATTGGAATCCAGGAAGAGACCAGAGCAGATGAGAGGACTGGCTAATCTCCTTGGTCCCCTCTGTAGCTGAGAAACTCTTGTGAGCTGTTTTCCTGTGACTCTAACCTCCAAATCAAGAGAAAGGAGATCGAAGAGTGCCCACAGTTAAAATCTTAAGGAGGGTTGTAGCAGGCTCCATGGAAAAGATTTTTACTCTGAACCTGAGAGCTAAAAATGCTGAACTTTGAAATGGAAGTTGTTAATGCTGCTCTGAGTGCAATCTTGGAGCAGGTTTTCTGCCAAACTTACTTGCATGCTTGTGTTTCTCTCCCCAGCCTCCAGTGCTTCAGAGGAAGGGAGGAAGAAAGGATATACTCTCAGGAGCCAGGTTATGAATCAAGAGAATATTACTCCTTCATGAACTTGGCAGACAGCTAAAGAAGTTCTGAAGCAGAGGATTCAGACAATAAAGGTTAATCAATCATAGCTGATGGAGATCATTTCTTGGGTGTGACGTAGCCACTTATTCTCTGTGGACTCCCAGCTTGTATGAGTAATTTTGCCTTAAAGGAGATCAAAGCATCATAAATAGATTTCACTCAAATATCTTGATCTAAAGCTTTTTTTACTCTGTATTGTGGGATGTATTAAAGAGAGTTTACGGGGTGTTGTTAAACCAGTATCCGCTTGGAAGATTAGTCTCCAAGCAGGTTTTTATGTCAAGCAACCTGTCTGTAAAGGACCTACTGCAGATTCTCATATCTCTGCATTGCATCCTGCTGTTGAAACTAAGGTATAAGGGATAAGTAAAGTAGTTGCAAAACATTTTTCTCAATGTTTTGACACATGTTTATGTGGAAGACCCCTTCTCACCCTACAACAAACAGCACTGTTTAAACTCCTCCATTTGTTGCATAGGCATTGTGGCCAAAACCTGGGCACAAACCCATAAAAGGCAGCAAATAGGTAACTGTGTACTGGTTATAGAAATACTTGCTTCATTCTTGACCATTTTGACAGTGATGAAAGATAAATGTGAACAATTATTACCATTATTCCTTTTCCTATACCATTTCTTCCATCTCACACTTTTGTAGTTACCTACCCCACCTATCCCTTTGCCATCCCCTATCCAGATGGCTTTATTTCAGGATGAAGAATTGTAGTGTCTGTGGCTGTTCCATGAATAGAAATAACTTTGAACTTTTCATCACATCTGCTGCCCTTATCTTTTTTGGGTTTTTTTTTCATCTTCTGGTGTATCCTTTTTGATTTGGGCATCAGAACCACACAAAGTGGTCAGCAGGAGCTTGCACTTAGGATATGCTTGCTGTCACAGCAACACTCTGTCTTTTGTTGTTATAATAATTTCTAGCATTTGTCTCACTAATTTAATTCATTTAGTTCATTTCAGTAGCCACCTCCCTAATCTGTGAACGTTGATTGTTTAATTAGGAGCCTGTTTTGTGTGTTTTAAACAATTATTTATTCATGTGAGGATCTTCCCTCTCATTCTGTGGTAGCTTAACTTCTTTAATTTTCTTTTATTTTTGTGGAAGACTTTGTAAAATGCCTATAGAAATGCAAATACACTATCAGCTGGATCTCCCTTATTCCTATGTCCACTGACTTCTTCAAAGAGCTTCACTGGGCTGTAAAGCATGATTTTCCTTTACAGAGCTGCATGGATTCTCCTCCATTATACTCTATTTATCCATGGATACCCTTTTATATTACAATTTCTATCAATTAGCCTAATACAGATGTGCTACCAGGCTGTGGCTTCCCAAATCTTAGACAGGATCCTCTTTAAAAATTGAAACCACATTAGCTGCCTTCAGGTTCTTTGACATTGAGACATTTTCACATTTCAGCTTGCACACCAGTTGTTAATTCAACAATTTCACAGTGGAGTTCCTCAGGTACTCTGGGAAGAATATCCTTTGGTCTTGGTGATTTGTTATAATACCTTTTGATATGCTTCATGATCTCCTTCAACATGAGAATGATCCTCTGATGTGTCCCTTCATGAAGAAGGAGTAACTGTCTGGGAACCAACTTGACCTCTTCCATGGGAAAAACAGCTGCAAAAATTGTATTAGTTCCTTGCTGTGCACTTAGCTCCCTAAATCTTGATTATCCTTTTGTATTTCCAATACTCTTTTTGTCTCTTTATTCAGTCTTGCTGGTTTCCCTTGATCTTTCTGAAGTCCTTTGGGCTATTGATGCACATTTGCTCAGAACCCCAGTGTGTTATATCTGCTGTCTACACCATTGACAAGGATTTTTCCCTTCTGATTGTTTCTTTTATTCTCTTTTTAATACAAGAGAGGTAACAAGGAATAATTTTCATTGAGTACCCTTTTTTGAAATTAAACATACTGCAATGAATTTCTTGATTTTTATTATTCCAAAAGCACTTCATGCTGTCTGTTGTAGATGGGCTTTGTGCAGGAACATTTCAGCCAGGTACTGAGCATTGGTTGCACTTGATGCAGCCAAGCTCAGAATTGCTTTTCCTCTTGCAGTTTCTCTGACTGATTTCCCCCATTTTGTGTGATATTGTGCTGTAATGTGAAATTTATCCTGTACACCTGGATAAATAAAGGTGAGAGGGAATAGTACCAATATATGTTAGTTTATCTGTTTCTTTGTGTCTTAATTCCAGTCACTGCAAGACTAGCTTGGAATAGGAAGAAAATGGCTTCTTGCATCTGATGTTAAGACATGCTTGTGGCTGTGAAATTTGAATTAGGGCCTTGTAACATGTAGCAATTGCCAATAGCAAATAGGTGCTTTTTTCATGATCCAGGAAAGGTAAGGCCAGCAGTCCTGAGCACAAAAGACTGAACAAAGCAGGTATAGGTCAAAAAGTCCTTATCTGATTTCGTGTTGGACATAAACTCCCTCTGAAATAAATCCTTTTTCCATTACGCAAGCTTTACTGTGATGAGAAGAGTAGACAGGGTTAAAAAAATGTCAAATGATTTAGGTTGGAAAGGACCTTAAAGATCATCTCAGTATCTGTCAGGGCAGCTCAGTTTTGCTGTGTAAGCAATAGATGATAAATACAAAATAAATAAATACAATCACTGAACAGCAACCAAGACTCCTTCCATCTTCATCTTTCCTCTAGCAGAGTGCTGAGGTGAGTCACGTAAGACTTGCATTGCCCACTTCTTTTATTACTCTAGGCTGACCCATAATCTGCCTTACAGACTTTGCAAAATTTTTTTTCACCTTAAAATGATTTATGTTTCTTGCCTCTGTTGCACTGTTCAGAAAGTCATTCCAGGATATAATTCCTTTATGCTTTTGTTTGGGTTTTTTTACTACCTTCTCCTTTAGATTTATTCATGACCACTTCAATCTTCTTCTAGCATTATCCTCTAACTTACATATTCCTTTTTGATCTGTGTTATTTACTCACCCAGTGTATTTTAAAGAACAATCCTATTGACTGTGAGACATTGTTTTGCTGGGTTAAATAGGTCTGGGAGCTTCTAAGGCATAGCAGCCAGAGCCAGAATGGCAGTGTCTAGGAGACAATGTGATTTTCTTCTGCTATATATTAAAGAAGCAGTAAGAGCATTGAACTTCATCTTGGAGTCATGGAGTCTAAATAATAGCAAATCTATACCTGTTCTTCATTATCCTTGGGTATCCTCCAGTTATACATTAAAGAAATGTGACCCACAATTGCTAACCCCTCGTTTTATAATTCTGTTCAAAAGGACTTGATGTTATTTAATTGATTTGTTTTCTTGTGAAAATCAAGTGTCATTACCTTTAATGTCATTTATAGTGATAGATGGCAGACAGCCCCACTTAAAATCAGCATCCTCTCTCAGTAATTTAACCATTAGGTGCTACATAGACGTAAAAGATGGTGTTGCCTCTTGTCTTGAGTGTTTGCACAGTGATAGATCCTCTCTCTGACTGCAGGCTGACCTCCAGCCCCCTTCCCTGCTGTGGCTGAAGGATCTTAAAGCTGAGATACAGCTCTTCTCTTCTTGTACCTGAGACCAAATAATTCATTTAGCTGTAAGTCAGTCTAACATTTCATTTATTGCTCTAAAGCTTCTAGGGAGCTGAGTGCATCTCTGAGTGCTCAGGTATTCTTTGTGTCCTGGGAGATACCATTTTAAATGAATGCCTCTGCCAGGCTCAGAATGAGTTCAGCCTGCAGTCTAGCATGAACTGTGGTTACATTTCAGGCTCAAAGCACCACACAAATTAAGCAAGAAAATGGGATTTTGATGCCGCCAGCAAAAAGAGGATCCCTGAATTCCTAATTTGTGTGAATTCTCAACCACCCCCTCTTCTATTCCTGCCATCTTTCCCCTCCTCCCCTTCTTCTACCCCCCATCTCCAGCCCCTCCTTCCCTTCCTTGCACAGGAGTCTGGATGGGATGCTGTCCGTCAGGCAGAATTATTTATGAGAATTCTGCAAATGTAGATGTACTGTTTCCAGCTAATAGAACTCAAATCACTTGCACTGCACCATTAGAGAGGAAACCTACCCAAGTAAATTATATACAGGCCATAAATGGAAGCAGTGGTAGTGTTTTTATGACTCTATAAAACTCTGGAAGTTTATTGCTATTGAACAAACATGTAATCTGATTCTTAAAGCTGAATATTAAAAACCAATAGGGTCCAAAACCTGCATTTACCTTCAGACCTATTGCCATGCTGGTCATACCATGGAAGATGTTTTTCAGTGGTAGGGTTTAAGAATCACTGCTTTCTAGAAGGTGTCCCATCTCACTCAAACGTAGGGCAGTATAAAAATTCAGTGGAGCAAAGAAGTAGCTCCAGTTTAATATTCTCTTTGTCTATGAAGAGGTCCTATGAGGACTTCAATAAAGAGCTGGAAAGCAAAGACATTTTAGACTTCTTAAATTCAGAGTTTTGCAGCTTGCTGCCTGTGAAGAAATCAAAGTGTCAAATGTTTTCTATTTCATGAAGAACACACTGATAAAGTATTGCATATACAAATACACCCAGGCCAAGGTGGAATATTTAGAGTTGGGGTTGTTGACCCAATTTACAAATATTTGTTAGCCATTGGCAGTAGGACTGATATTTCTAAGGATTGATGATAGTCATCTGAACAAAAGCTTATGCACAGCTGTGCTCTGAGCTGAGCTGTGCCCTGCGGGGATTAGTGGGACATTGCTTCTGTGGAAGCAGGACAGTATTTGTGATCAAAGCTCTGATTCCTCGTTTCTTCTTTCATGCTTCTGCCCCTTATTGTTAATTTAAGTTGCACCATTTCCATTTGAAGACAGACTAGCCTTTCAGTGGGCTAAGTGAGCATGAAAATGTTTGAACTGCTTAAGGTGTACATTCTTTCTCTTTTTCAGAATATTCAGGGCCTGTAACACTTTGCTTTTGTTCTCATGCCCTACAGTTTTCTGTCAGCAATTCTATCTCTAGGAGTAGAGAGAGTATGGACAGCTCTCAGAGAGCATCTCTGAAGGGTTAGAAGAGGACCATAGAATCACAGAATTTCAGGGATTGGAAGGGACCTCAAGAGATCATCTAGTCCAGTCCCTTGGGCGGAGTGGGAACACCCAGATCAGGTCACACAGAAAGACATCCAGGCAGGCTTTGAATGTCTCCAGAGAAGGAGACTCCACACCCTCTCTAGGCAGCCTGTGCCACTGGTCTGTCACCTTCATCATGAAGAAGTTTTTTCTTGCATTTCTATGGTACCTCCTGTGTTCCATCTTGCACCCATTGCCCCCTGTGCTGTCATTGGAGGTGACTGAGGAGCACCTAGCTCCATCCTCCTTTACATATTTATAGACATGAATGAGGCCACCCCTCAGTCTCCTCTTCTCCAAGCTGAAGAGACCCAGCTCCCTCAGCCTTTCCATCCGAGGAAGATGCTCTTCAGTTGGTGGGGTTTGGTTGATGGCGTCAGTGACTCCCCTGTCAGCTCCTGGAGCCCTGCGTGGACCATGGACATGTGGCTTAGTCTGCAAGGAGAAGAGCAACTGGAGGAACTGGGTGCTGCTTTATCTCTGTGTGAGACCCATTCTACCTTCCAGCTCCTAGCTACGTTTTTGGAATCCATAGTTCATTACCTTGCTGAAGAACCAGTTTAATTTTGGGAACATGGGCCTTTTTTTTATGTTACCAGCACATTGTGAACCGCACCTGGTGGCAGCTGTTCAGCCTAATGAAACCCACAGCAGGGGAGAAAACAAAGTGTCACCTACAAAAAGAACAAGCAGGGACCATGGACAGATGTAAGTGACTGAGAATGCTGGATTTTCCAGACAATGGAGCCTTTTTTATCATTTCACTGTGGGGAAGATGAGAGAGGACTGGGATGAATGAGGCCATGTGACTCCTAATTACAAGAGAGATATTTTAGAGAAACAGATCTATCCCTAAGGAAATACCTCCAAATAGTAAGGAGAGATGGACTGTCCTTGCACAGGATTAATAGCAAGAAGAGGCTGGCTACCCTCAGTCTCCCTCTGCAGCCACCAGAGCAGAACCATAATAAAGTCTCAGACTAAAGGGATGCAGAAAACAAAGTCACAGATGGAGCAGGAAAGATGCAAGCATTGTGGTGCAGCTACTTTGGTGTAAAAGTACAAAAAGCAGAAAGAATAATGTTTGTTTTCGTGAAAGTAGGACAAGTGGAAGGCAGAGCTGTAAATGGTCTGGATGTGGAGCTGCCCAGAGCCTGTGTAAAGAATGAAACCCATCAGTGCTGGCAGGAGCTGAAGGTGTCTGAGATGTTCAGCAAAGGATCTGCAGTGTGAATTCAACTGATCCATGTTGTCAGGATGCCTGCAGTGGAGAAGGCATCTGCCAGACATTTGCTCTCTAATTCTCAAAATCTGTCACCAGCTCTATTATCACATGGAAAAGCAAAATCAGAAATACTGATAAACAGCAGTGTTAGACTGTCCAAACACCTTTAGGTATAACTGGGCCATTGAGGAGGAAGCATTGAGGCTGGGCAGGGCTTGGTGCAGGGTAATGCAGCACAGCTCTCTGAATGTCAGGGAGTCCTGGTGCCGTTTTCCACTGAGAGCAGCTTGCAGACTTGCTGGGTGTTTTAGTACTTTGGATGGTTACTGTTGGAGCCAGAATCTCTCTTTCTTGAACTCCATAAAACAAGAGGAGGAAGTTCTATAATCCAGAAAGCAGGAATATGCAGTGCTAAAGCCTGATTTAGTAAAATATTAGGAAACACAAAAAATATGGGGAGAGCTGAAAGGAGAATGAATCCCTTAACCAGAGGCAAAGACAGACCTTGTGGGAGGCTTGGGGATCACTTCATCCCCACCTAAACCATCTGCTGCTGCAGCCATGGGTGAAGAAACTCACACTCCATTTCACCTGCCCAGTTTTGAGTGAGATTGATTTCACCATTTGAACTGGCTTCATTTTCCCTATCGAAAAGCGACATGTCTCATTTGAGCTGTCGAGATTCCCCTGCACGCTCAGTGGAGAGAGATGTGTCTACAGAGCAGCTCAGCTCACCTTCAGCTTGATGCCTGAGGTTGGACAGGACACCTTCCAGAAGGTCCCTGCTCTCTCTGCAGATAGAAAAGAAGCCCAGAGACCTCACCAAGCCAGTCTGCCACCAGCACTGCAGCAGAGGACTCCCACTGTGTTTCCAGTTCAAGAGCTGAATTCCTCACTAGGATAAATTTGGTTCATTTAGCTTGGCTGGTGCAGAGATGATGGATAACTCCTCTAAGCAGAAGAATACTGCTCCTCTGGAAATGGTTCAGACAAAAAAGTTTGTTCATACCTACAATTTGGGGTGAATTTGTGATCCCGAGGAGGTGGGAGCTCTTTGGCTGAAAACACAGAGAGCCAGGAACTGGAAAACAAGCTTCCCAGGGGGTCTGACTACCCCAGACATAGCCCACAGACTGTCACAGTGACACATATCCCCTTTGTCCACTGTCTGGGCTATGTGGCAGGCAGGAAAATCTCCCCTGTAAAGCCATTTCAATGATCCTAGATGCTAGTACAAAATACCCTTGTGACTCTACACTAATCTAGACTCTAGAACAGTAACACTTCCAAGAGTGTTCCGGGTCATCCTTGTCTTTGTATTTGCATCTGACCATCAAATTGAAGCCAGCTGTCTGTACCATCTTCATTGTCTACTGTTACTCCAGCCTTTCAGTTAACTCTAAATTTCTTAACCATGATTTTATGTCTCTTTTCACAAATTGCTGCCAAATAAGACCAAGCAACAAGGAACAGGATCCCCTACAAAGAGCATCATTAGATGATTATTCCCTGCTGGCAACTATTTTGTCAGGTGGCTGATTGTTAAACCATGACAGAAATGCTCTAATGATACGATGTGGTGCTCACTTCTCACGCAGCAGTTTTGGCAGGTAAATTATATACCACACACAAGCTAAAATAACATCTAGGCAGTGCTCTCTGCTCTGGCAGTTTCCTCAGCAAGTGGAGCCTGGCTCACACTAACACACACTGAGCTCCTTCACCACCTCCCACCATCCAGCTCCTGATGTCCTCTATGTTCTCCACCCTTACAGTCAAAGCTCCTGCAGAGGATGGAGTAAAATCTGCTTCAGTCCTCTATTATCCCCTTCACTGTCCTCAGCCCATGCAGGGCAAGAATATGCAAGGGAATGAAAGTCCACAAGGGGACCAAGGCTGCTCTGGAGAAGAAAAATTATGTAACAATGATCATAGAATCATAGAATGGTTTGGGTTGGAAGGGACCTTAAAGATCATCTTGTTCCAACCCCCCTGCCATAGGCAGGGACACCTTCCACTAGAACAGATTGCTCAGTGCCTCATCCAGCCTGGTCCTTGACATGTCAGGTGGTTATTTCATGAGATTCTCTGGGCAGCCTGTGCCAGTGTCTCACCATACTCACAGTAAAGAATTTCTTATATCTAACCTAAAGCTCCCCTCTTCCAATTTGCTTCCATTATTCCTAGTCCTACCATCACATATCCTATTATGTGGCTGTTAAAAAACTTTGTAAGTCATATAGCATGTAAGGCCTAAATTGTGGAGGCCACAGCTCCTTTCTAGCCTGGGAGAGATATAGGGATGGTTCCCCCTTCCCTTGCATCTCTGGGCTCATGGAGATGAGACTTGGATAGGCTGGTGGCTGCTGTGATGGCCTGGGTGCAGCTGGGGAAGGCTGTTATTGGGGCTCCCACCATCCTTTTTTCTCTCTCTGTCCCTTTGTTGGGGTGCAGATGAGTTTTTTAGCACTGAAGCCAACAATTAACAAACACAAAGTATAATCTTGGCATCAAAGTACCTTTTCCTTTCCACCCTCAGCTACCTTCTGTCAGTTTTGGAGCCTCTGGCATTCTGATACATTTGCTGGTTTTTTAATTATACTCTTTTTAGACAGTACAGCCGCCTTTCCCAAGCTGTAAAAGTTGAAGCTTTTTTCATTTTGCTCCTTGCAAAATCCTACATCCATCTTGCCCCAGCCTCTAATCAGTTACTTTAAAGCAGGTTCTGTGTTGGTTGTGACCTACTTAACCTTTAATTCCTCTTTTAAAATCTTTTTACCTTGTTTCCAGCTGGCAAACAGCTGCGAGGGATGGTGGGGAAGGTGGGAAATGGGCCTGCCATGCCCTTTGAATTCACCTTCCTCTTCTGCAGAGGGTGCGTGGAGGAACAGCTGATCTGATGGGGCTGCTGATGGGAGTCGTTATTGTTGCTCAGCCAGAAATGATGAGGAAACTGAAGTAATTCATGTGGAAGGAGGCAATCTATTTTTATACAGAAATATCTATTACTGTGTGCTTAAACTAACCCCTGATCATTTATGTTCTTTTAAGTGTAGGAGATCAGGAGCAGGAAAAGGAGATGGGCAGAAAGACTTGGAGGTTTGAGGTCTGAAAGGGCAGATTCTGTTCCCAGTGGAGATTTTGGAAATGAGTCTGTGCAGAGCAGGACAGGAAGAAGAGGCTGATAAAAGCCATTTGGTGCAGTGATTTTTATTTGCACTGGTGCACGAGTGCAAACCTGAAAGGCTTCAAGCCCTCTCAGCTTCCTGGAGTTCATCCCAGGGAGGGCACTGGGGCAGTGTGTCCCCATCTCAGGTCTAGAGGCTGCTCATAGTGGGGGACACAGGGGACACTTAGGAGTGTGTCAGGCCTCCAGCAGCACTCCTGTCCATTGCATGGGGGGTTTTCTCACTTTATGGAACCAACAGAAACCTGCCCTGTGTGTCAGCTGCTCCTCTGCAGTGACAGGGACTTGGGGAGGCCTGTTTTGAGACCCTAAATCCCATCTGCTCCTCCCCTCTGCTCTCCCTTTTTCTCTCTTATCACTTAGACTAATTCTTTATCTCTGCCTGCTTCTTATTTGACCTTGCTTCTTCCTTTTCTTTCTGCAACAGCTGATGGCAATAATTCCAAGTGACAAACAGTTGCTGGCCCATATCCGAGAAATTGCTGCTTTATTAAAATCTGGGGGCAAAACAGGACCAGGGAAATCAGAGGGTGACCTAAACCCATCTTTAACAATTCTACAAACTGCTTTATTCCCCAAAAGTTATCACTGCCTCTTTCCACATCATTTGGCTGAAATGTAAGCAGCCCAGTAGATAATGTAACCACCTGAATTATGTGTTTAATAGGAAGCATGCAGCCAGGAGATAAAAAAAACCAGCACTGAAACTGTAAATTATTAAATTTAAAAAGGGAATGAGATATCTTTGACCAGAAATAAGCAGAATGTGTCCTATGTAAGCTTCCTGCTGAAATCTCCTGGTGTGCTCAAAGCTTGCTGACACCCTGCCTTGAATTGTTGCTTCAATTCCTGTTTTGGTTGTCACCCCTCTCAATTATTTTAAAAAAGGACCTAAAATAGATTTATATTTCTCAGATTTTATTAGACAGTAAAAAAAAAAAAAAGAAGTCTGAGCTGCAGCAGTTCAATAATTTATGACCCTTGCTAGAGGGGCAAGAAGACCTAAAGTAAAAATAAAATGCATGTGTTGGAAAGAAAGGGGCTGGATTTTATTGTTTTCCCTGCCCACTGGTTTTTTGGATGCAATTTTAAGGTATATATTCAATAGAGAATTCTTTTCTCTGTCACCCAATTACTTATCATCAGATTCTACCCAGCAGTTCAGAAAAGCCCCATCTCGATGGAGTTGATCTCAGCTTCATTTTCATGGTGATAAAGCAAAGCTGGAGGCAGGTGGTGGGTGTGCTTCCTCGCATGAGGGGGCATTTATTGTGGTGCTGTTACCTAAGCATAAAGCAATAATGTTTCTTTTTCATGCAACTTTGAAAATCGATATGTTCCCCTACAATTCCTCCCATGCTCTCATCAGCTGTCCCTCAAAAAAGGCAATTTTGCAGCAGTCCCTGTGCATTGCTGTGTTTTGAGTCTTTCTGATATGCCCTGGTCTCCTGCTGTTGATCCACAGAGGGTTTCAGTTGGTCTCTGCATTGCTTTGGACATCTGGAGGTCATTCAGTGTTGCTGGAACTCTTCAACCTGGCTCAACATTATCAATCCATGAAGGGGGCCTGCAGAAACCTTGGGTAGGACTTTTTAATAGGGTACAGGATGGCAGGACTAGGAGTAATGGATACAAATTGGAAGAGGGGAGATTTAGGCTGGAGATAAGAAAAAGCCTTTATTGTCAGGGTGGTGAGACACTGGAAGAGGTTGTCCATATAGGTTGTGGATGGCCCCTCCCTGGAGGTGATTAAGGCCAGGCTGCATGAGGCATTGAGCAACCTGGTCTAGTGGGAGGTGTCTTTGCTCATGGCAGGGGGGTTGGAACTAGATGATCTTTAAGGTCCCTTCCAATCCAAACCATTCTATGATTCTATGATTCCAGGAGCTGAGTTAGAATCATAGAATCAGAATTGTTTGGATTGGGAGGGACCTTAAAAATCATCTAGTTCCAACCCCCCTGCCATGAGCAGAGACACCTCCTTAGTATCATTCAAGTTTAGCACCTGAGTGATACTATTAAAATGTGAAGATACATTTTTTTGGTGCCCAGAAATGCCAGTGTCAAGCTCCAGCCTGTGGATGTCCACAGAGGAGGTTTGTTCTTGCTTTCATTGTGAAGACACAAGCATGACTAAGAGGACACAGATGTACCTGGTGATTTACTCTGCCAGACAGGGTGGGCCATATGGAATAAATGTCTATAATGGGCAAATGCTCAACAGTGTGCTATGAAATTACATCTTTCCTTCTGTAGAGCTTATGGATGATTTAATTTGCAAGCAGGAATAATTCATTCCCCTTAAATACATATTCTATCCCTCATTCTTGTTAACACCTCGCCTTTTTTATCTCCCTTTGATAAGTTGTCGATCTTTGACATGTCTTATAGCAATGAGTTCCACAGTTAATTATCTACTGTGGAAACCAATTACAATAAAACAAACAAAATCCAGTCCCTGTGTCTGCCCAGTCTTCTTCATTAGTCTTCAGCCTGATGTGTGTCAATAAGGTGTAATTCTGTACAAGCTGGAGTCAAGATTCTGAGTACACCCCATTGTCCTCCCATTTTCTTAATGTGATGTTCCTCAGATTTCATCTCCTTTTAGGCAGGTCATGAACATCTCGTTGCTGTTTCCCAAGTCTCTAATCATTGTGTTGGCTGTTCCTCCAGCCTCCTCTGTTCTTACCCTGCCTTTTATAAGTTCACTCTCGAGCAGAGTTCAAGAGAAGGTCGCCTTGCTTGAAGATGCATTGTCATTGTTCAAGGATTATTTTCTTTTGGTTTTTTTTTTTTCTCTTGGCCGCAACTTCTATGACTCTAAAAAAATTGCACAGATCATAGGATACAAGACTTAAAAGAGCCTCAGGAGATCATTTAATCTCTCACTTAAACTGAAGCACAGCCAGAGATCAGGCCTTAATAGATGTTTTCATATGGGTCTCTCCTGCACTTGTGCCAATATAATTGTCCCTTGCCTGGTCCTGCACTTCTCTTGCTTGATGGGCAGTGGGATTTTCTTATTATATTGCAAAATCAGGGGTTAATTTTTTACTGTTTTACTTTATACAAGACAGTGAGCAAGTCACTGTTGCTCTCTCTCAATCTATTTTTATATTGTGGGGTCCAAACTGTCTTCCCTCCCTTCCTCTTTTCTCTGGAAGAGAAGATTTACCAATTTCTCTGATTTACCAATTACTGCAAATGGGACCTCTATTTCTGGTTTCTTTTCAAGCTGCCAGCATGATTATTAAAGTCCATTGACAGGAAAAGTCCCAACACAAAGCTGATGACCTCTTGTCTCTTAATGCCTCATATCCTGATGTCCTGGACCAATTTTTTGATAGTAGTGAAAGGATCAAAAGAAGTTAGAAGCTGGATTGTTCGTCAAATGACAACCTGTCACTATCTGTTCCTCACAGATGCTCTTTGAAAATCAAATCTTCCTCTTGTTTTCATAGAGGTGAATTGTTGGCATAAAAACAGGAAGAAAACACACAGAAAGCCTCTGAGGTTGAATGAGACGTGCATCAGTGGGATCTGTGCTCCCTAGGGAAAGAAACCTCTGCAAAAGCAAAGCCAGGGAAAATCCTGAAAGAATCTCTGCTGTGATAAAAACAGGTTACTTGCCATATGAATCATGTTCACTTCTGGACCAAAATGAAAAAGTGCATTTGATCTTTAGCAGCTTCTTATCTGTGGTATGAATATCCCTAGACATTTGTTTGATTTTACAGGGTTAAAAGCAAACCAAACCCCAAATGTGGTAAGACTCTGGGGTGAAGGAAGAATAGTTGCATGGGAAGCATAGGATAACTTTGTTCAGAGTTTATACAGAAGCAGAAATGTGAGTAACAAAGGTAGAGCAGCTCAATAGTCTGTAAATATTTCATAAAATTATTCCTTGAGAAATATTTTTAAGTGCAAAGCTTGCTATGTGGGTTTGGGCATAGATTAAAGATCTGTCCAAAGAACTGACAGCTCAAGACTCTCCATGTGAAACCACGAGTGCAGGGTATGATATGTGGAAAAGGAGAGGAAAAAAAACAAGGGGAAGTGGAAAATACTAACTCTGAAAAGGACTTGGGAATCTACTGAATGTGAATGCCCAATGCAATGGCAAAATCTGAACTTAGTGTTGTCAGACCTATCATCCCACTATTTGTGATCTCCATGGTACATTTGCAAGTATCCTTATTCCAATGGTGTGTTATTTTCCCATCTTTTATTTATTTATGTCAGGACCAGCTGTTTTATCCCAAGGTGGCTGCATCTCTTCAGCTTTCTCTGGTGAGGATTCTCTCTGCAAGGGCCATGAAAATCCAAGGGGAGTGTTAGTAGGTCTTTGTCACTCCTGCTCTTGTATTTTACTGGTTTTCTTTCCACAAAATCTTGTCCTGCTATATGAAGATCTAGTGCTTACATTGTTTTCCAACAAGAGAAAAAAAAACACCAAAACTCTTCAGGTGGTTTTTTTATCCACCTGTATAAAGAATGATGTATGGTCTGAATGTGTTGAACCTGTGTTTAAAAGACAAGTTCTTCTCTTTAACTGATGGCTGTAACTTGGCTCCTGTATAAATGTGCACACCTGGGTCTATCTGTGCTGAAGGTGATGTGAGAGTCACAACATGTAGCTGCCTTTTCAAGAAATTAATTTTTTTTACTGTGCAGAATATCTGTACTTAGTTCTTTTTCAGCTGCTCGCCATCTGATAACCAGCTTCCTCTGTTCCAGCTACATGCATGCTTCTAAACAAATCTTGTGCTTTTGATCTTGCAAAATGAAAAGTAGCTCATCTTCACTTTCATAGCTCTCTTGACTGATAAAAATCAAACCTCTATGAAGCTCTCTCAGTTGTCTCTTCAGTTTTGGAGCACTCCAGCCCTTGATCTACTGAGCTGCTCTCTCTCTCTCCTTGCAGCACCATTTCTTCCACTCTTCTTCAAGATGCAGTCACCTATTTCAGGATTCCATCTGCTTGGTGCTGGCTGGGGTTCCTGGGTGGTGAATAATGAGCACTTGGAGGCTGAACTTATAATGAGGGTGAATGATTTGTAACCTAATGGATATTACTGCAAAGCTGTAGAGAGGAGAGGGTCTGCTCATCTACTCAATTGAGTTTTCTACATCAGCTTATCTGAAGTGGACGTTTCAAAGACAGCTTCTTTTCATGGCTTCCCTCTCACACTGCTTAGCTCCTCACATCTACCTGCAAGCTTTCCCAGGGCAAGGAGTAACAGTGGGAAATGTCTAAAGTTGAGCTGAGTCCATGAGAAGCTTGTCCAGTTTACAGAAGAGCTTTTGTGATGTAGCTGTTGCTGTGGCAGAAACCAGAGACCATGGAGGTCTGTTCCAGTCTCATTCCTCACGTCAATGTGGAGGGATGGATGTGGCAAATTGACATGACACTTGTCCTCAGTGCCTCACACACATGGGTGCCTGACACAGTAGTACCAGTTTTAATCCTTCCAGAGAGCTCTTCTTGGTACTGATGAATAGTAAAACTTTCCTTTTCTCTGAGTTGCTGCTCTGAATAATTAAGACAACATGAATATTTAAGACAAGAGTGGTATTTATAGGCTTGATTGAACATAACATTACAGGAAGATCATCTGTTAAATTAACATTGTTCTATGTGGCCCTAAGGGTAATTTGACAAGCCACTGGAGGGTGTGCTGGGGGCACAGACTGAGCACAGCCCCTGGAGCCACCAGTGACCATGAAGGAGTGAAAAGAAGGAAACCACAGAGAGGACATGTCCAAGTGCCAGACACCAATCCTTGATAGATCACAAAGAGGGGATTAAGGTTGTTGCTCTGGCAAAATGCAGTAGCTGGCAGTTGGATACAGGATGATACTGTTATGTGCCCTGATTTTAAAGAATTAATGTGGAGCCAGGATGTCTGCTAGGAGAAGGTTTGCATGGGATCAAATTCTGCTACTGATTTTCCTGCTATGATTATGTGGAAATCAGTTCAATGACACAAAAGGGAAAACTTCTGCTTCAGGCTTTAGCTGTTTGTTTTTTGTTTTTTTTTTTTTTTTTTTTTTTTTTTTTTTCCTGGGAAGGGGCTATGGAAGATTTTCTCCTCTATAAGGTTTTCCCCAAGAGTTCTCCACTTGATCTCAAGCCTGAAATCTGGTTCTCCTTTCCTTCCAGTTGCTCTGAAGTGTGTATTAGCAAGAAAAAGAGGCTTCATACTCATTGCCCCCAAAGACAATGTTTGAGCTAATTGATGTTTAAGGAAATTATTTCCATTTTAGCCGTGGAACTAATTTTTGGTTAAGACTACTGAATAAATGGACACGGAAGAGCCTTTGCCATATTAACAAGATTCTAAATGAAGGAACCAATTCATTTCATTATTGATAACAAAGTCATCTTCCCCAGAATAGCAAATGAGCTAAGATTGGCACTTTGAGATAAGGCCTTGATTATTGTCTGTGGAACCTATTACATTCTATTATTTATCCCAGATAAAAATTTAAATCACCTTTCCTAAATGCAGACATTTGATAGTTATTCCTTCCAAAGAGCAGTTTTATGTAATTTTTCTAAGTTTTTCATTTTTATTGATTTTTGGTATTTTGGTCTAATTAACATGACACAAAATGCTCAAAAAGTCTGAAGCTAAATTCTTTAGCTAAGCACTGGGCTCTAACAAACTGTTGGGAGAACTTAAAGTAACGAGTGAATTATTGATGTGCACTAACCCAATTCATAATTTATCCTTACTGATATTTGTCCCAATGGTTGCTGGTGAGGAAGGATGTGGAAGAGGATGATGTTGGGTAGCCAGCTGGGAAAGCAAAGTGATATCCCTGCAGGACTGGGGAGGTGGGAGAGGTGCAGGGGTGAGCTGGGAGAGATGCAGGTTCTTTGGGGGAACTGCACTTGCTCCACTCCTGGAGACTTGACCCTCTACTTGGCACTGGTGGGACCCCACCTGGAGTTACTGTGTCCAGTTCTGGAGCCCTCAACACAGGAAGGACATTGAGCTGTTGGAGCGGGTCCAGAGGAGGGCCATGAAGATGGTCAAAGGGTGGAGCAACTGCCCTGTGAAGACAGGCTGAAGGAGTTGGGGTTGTTCAGTGTGGAGAAGAGAAGGCTCAGAGGGGACCTCATAGTAACTTATCAGTACCTGAGGGGGTCCTACAGAAAGGCAGGGGAAGGAATTTTTAACATNAATGATCTTTAAGGTCCCTATTCTATGATTCTATAAAATTCTGATTCGTTGGGAAAGAGAAAAATTGAGGATAGAGAAAGTTAAAACTGCAGGAAAGAAATTAAATCAGAGGGAGAGGGACTCGAGGTCAGAGTTTACGGGAAGGAACTGAAATGAAGAGGAAATCCAGGGAAACCAGTTAGACTTAGGAAAGGAAAAAGTGGGAATAGAAGATGTTTCAGAAAGATTTGACAATTATAACTTTGCTTCAGTAGGGAGCACCAGGAAGCTGGGAAGCCAGTGGTTGCCTATACTGGAAGTGCACCAGGAGGTAGAACAGGTAGGGTGGAGAACTGAAGAGCAGTGGCAGAGAGCTGGAGTTGTGAGGGATGATGAGCCCAGTCTAGCTCCTTGTATGAATCATCTTCCAAATGGTGATGCTCCTGCCAGCACTACCCTTGTAACTGCACTCTGAGCAGGACCTGAAAATGTTGAATGGCAGCAGCCAGTCCCTCTTCTAATGTCACAGAGAAAGANGAAGCCAGTGGTTGCCTATACTGGAAGTGCACCAGGAGGTAGAACAGGTAGGGTGGAGAACTGAAGAGCAGTGGCAGAGAGCTGGAGTTGTGAGGGATGATGAGCCCAGTCTAGCTCCTTGTATGAATCATCTTCCAAATGGTGATGCTCCTGCCAGCACTACCCTTGTAACTGCACTCTGAGCAGGACCTGAAAATGTTGAATGGCAGCAGCCAGTCCCTCTTCTAATGTCACAGAGAAAGATCTTCCTGCTTTGGGGGACACTCAGAGCTAAACTAGACTTCTCTGAGTCATGTGAACACCCCAAGGTTTGTGTCTCCTGCCTGACTAGTGTGATGAAGTCTTAGGAACACAGATGTCTAGCTGGATTCCTCCTAGATGGACTTCTCTAGTGCACTGTATTAATGCCAATATCTCCACATTTGTGTCCATCCCTCTTGTGGAGCAGAGCCATGGCATCCCTAGTGCTCTTCCTGTCCATCAGTTCCTCCCTTGTCTGACCATGCTTCAGGAGGACAGATTGCAGATGGTGTTGTCTCTTACCTACTGCCAGCCAGCACTTTCAAGGGACTCAATTAAATGATGATTTAGGTAAAGTGCATAAAGATCTCTTCACAGTGCAGACAGCTATTTAGCAAGTTTGTTTTCAATTAGCAGCTGTTTTAATAAAGTTTTTCTCATTGACAAATCCCCCACTCCTTCATGAAATTGTATGACCCACTTCAACCCTTTTAGCCCTGCTTTTAATACGAGCACTTTTAGGGCTTTCTGCAAATAATTAATCAAATAAGTAATCCAATTTGGATTAGAGGGATTATAGATGGTCTTAGTCCTCACTTGATAATGCTTCATTCTTGCCTGGCACTTCCAATTTTAGCTGGTATTATGAGATACAGGAGGCAAATCAGGAATGTCTCACTGTAAATGCTTGTGTGTTGAGATTTAGTAGGAGAATTGCTTCTCTTGTTGCAGAATCAGGGACAGTGAGAAATTCTGCTTCTTGCATGAATGAGATGACATTTATTACAAAAAATCGTGCACACCAGAGGAGCAAATGGTTGGATTTTATGTTTGGAGGCTGGCGGATTGAAGAAAAGTAAAAAAAAAAAAGAGAGAGAAATGTGAACTTTAAGGAAGGCTTTATGGGTCATGTTATCAAAAGTTACATTTCAGAGCAACTGAATGGATGTTTCAAAGCCCTGAACCCAAATAACTCTGAACTACTGCTTCTCTTCAATCATACCCTGTTTAATAACATTTATGTAACTTCCTTCTCCTACCTCCCAGGGCCTGGATAACTCTTGCAGAACATCCATGTTACTCATGAGCTTTGCAAGAGGATTTTTTGCTCTTTGTGCTTCACTTTCAATCCGCCTCCCTCAATAAGAAACTGGTCCTTGTTACTTCCCACCCAGTGATTCTCCTCAGTGAGTGCTGGTGTCCCTGACCTGCCTTGAGCAGTGGCTGTGATGCAGTGGGTCACATAAAGAGTGGAGATTCTAGGGGGATTTCATCTAACAGGAGCAGTGCTGGTGAAAGGAAACACTCCTGATAGCTCAGCTCCCTGGGAATGTTCCCTGAGGAACCTGCCAATATCTTCATAAATGATGGAGAAGGAGCACAGAGATGCGGGAATAAGGCTCTCCACTGCCCTGCCCTTCCTTCTTAGCTGGACTCAGAAGACCATCCTCATGTATTTGCCAGGGGATTTCATGTGACAATAACTTCAGACCTACAGGAAGCCCCACAGTCCATGAGAACTAAATTACTGATCAACTTGCATCACTCCTAAGTTGACCAGGGTCCAAGAACGTTTCCTTCAGATCCCTGAGGAAGACCACCAGCAGTCTAAGTGATCTAGGAACAAGATCATACCACAGAAGGTGTAATTTATATAAAGCTTTATTCTGGCAAATAAACTGGAGTGAGACCTCTCTGCCTTCCTGCACACACATGGAGGACTCTTGGCAATATGCACCTGTGCTACCAAGCTGAGAGTGTCAGAAATTTGTCCAAGGAAATAAATCCACTGGAGATTGGGTTGACACACTGGAGTAAAACTTGGTAAGTTTGTTTTTCATTTCTGGAGGATTAAATCTCTGCTCTAAATCAATTAGAACAAGCCCCAGTCAAACCTGAATGTTGATTTATGATGGGCCAACTTTGGCTACTTGGATCCCTGTTGATTAGAAATGGCTGGGAAGTTTTTTTTTCCAAAGCAAGAACAAGGCAAACCTACCAATGTGGCTCCATCTTTACCTTTCCCTGACAAATAAATGTGAGTCATCCTTGGTGTCATTTCTATTCCGGTGGTGAAGCTGTGAAGGTTTGTACTGCACAAGCACACAGACAAGCAAGGGAAGCTTCTGCCTACACCAAGCATCCATCTAATTCTCCACAAGCTTTGGAAAAATTACATGCTTCTATAGGCTGTTTTTCCATTCACACTTAGCATGGGTGCTATGCAGAGCAGACACCTTGCCTTGCTGGTGACACAGACATTAAAAAGCACAGAAAGCTTGTGTGTTCTTGTCCAAACCATTCTGTTTCCTCTTCTAAAACTGTTCCAATTTATTGCTTTACCTCCTTCCTTTATTCAGGATAATCCATATTGATAAACCAGTTTGAAAACTATTGCTAAATGTTGGTAGGGGCAATGCAGTGGGATCTGAAGGAATGAATTCACCAGATGACAGGACCTTCTGTATTTCCAGATTAGGGGACATGAGACCTATCAGATATCAACTGGGAGCTCCTTTCCATGCTCACTCTGTCCCCAGCTAACTACACCTGAACTATTGGTGTGACTCCATACTTGATGGAACTAGATGATCTTTAAGGTGCCTTGGTGGAACTAGATGATCTTAAGGTGCCCAAACTATTCTATGATGGGATAGAAATATGTGCATCTTTCCACACTGTCCACTAATGTTTGCACAGTACAAGACTTTTTTTACCATTGTGTTTATCAAGGCAAAGAAAACAGAAGATGAAGACTTTCCAGCAGCAGCCTGGGATTCTTCTGAGGTTACTTCTAGAGCAGATTTTTTTCCTCCCTCCTTCCTTGCAACATCTAGTCAATATTTGAGATGTTAATAAAAACCTATTTTCTCTTCAGCTTCCCTGACTTTGCTCCACTCAAGAACAACATGTGCCTTGTGTTTCCTTCGCTTTGCTTATCAGATCTCCAGCCAAAATGAATGGCCAAATCTCTTGCAAACAGAGAAATTAAATGAAAACAACACCAGTGCCAAGTTCTTTGCAAACAGAGAAGCGAAATGAAAAATGCCAGTCTCTGTTGGTTCACCCAGCACATTGAATTATTATCTGTCATGGCCTGTTCTTACATTTGTCCTTTCCGTGTGGTTGATAAATAAGACTTCCCACAATTTCTGAAGCTGTATCAAGAGTTGCGCAGCAGATAACATTAATAAATCTTAGGGGCTATCTCTCTGACTTGCCTGGCAGCCTAATAGCTCAAAAGTCCTGTTGCTTTTTTAAAATGTATAACTTTGAAATCTTTCTTTCCTTGACCACAGGCCCAGTGGCCAGTTTAATATGGATGTGGCTGCAAGTCCTGATTTTCAAGGCAAGGTGTTTGGGCTGATGCTGAGCACCTATCTGCAGAAAACCACTTTACACTGGGTTTTCATGCTCCCATCTCCCTTCTCTATTATGTTTCTATGTCCTGGTGTTGTCCTGTGAGCACTGACCACCCGTGCATTTCTGCTCAAGGTTGAGTTTTCCCTTGCTCAAAGATCTGTTGGGCAACAGCACATGTTTTGTGGCTCCTTGGTGGAAAAATGATTTCATGCATGGATTCAGCTTTTAGAAATGTGTTTGAAAGATTTCATATTCCTCCCATCTGCTGGTGGTATGGGGATTATATCCCAGCTGGTTCTGCAGCCCAGTGGGTGAGGGTCGAATAGCAAAGCTGGGAAATGCATGGCTGGCAGATGCCTTCTGAAGGCTGTGTCTGGATCTGCTGAACTCATTTGCAAAATCTCTTCCAACAGAAACCCAGATGCCTCTACTGCTGCTGGTGTGTCTGCAGCAAGTAGGATGGGCATTTTTCTTCCTTTTGCCCTTCTTTCTGCTGTACCTTCCATAGCCTCAGATGCCAGCAAAGGTTTGTCTATGCTTGTCTCCTGAGCTGTGACAACCTGTGTCTTTGTCACAGTCCTGCACTGGAGGACACCCAAGAAAACTGCTCCTGCCTTGCCACGGTCTGATTTATTTCCTGGGGCAGTTCAGCTCTGTGCAATCGACCATATTTACCTTGAGTTTGATTTGCTTCTCCAGAACATTTCTAGGTGAAGGTACATTATCTTGTCTTTAAATAGGGATGCTTTTCTGCTTCCAGTGTTAAAATGTGGATGCCAGAGTTTTGCACTCCAGTGTAACTATTTATTCCCCTATTTCTGCTTTTTTGTTTGGAATTGAAAATGGTATCCATCTCCTGTCTCCTCCTGGCTAGAGCTGCATTCTTCATCAGACATATTTTATTAGCTTGTCTGGTGGCTTTGCTATTATTCCTCGCTGAGTTTTCTCACTTCCTCTAGTTTTTGTTCCTTGACAAAATAACAAAAGCCTTACTTTTGCTGTCTCATTTTTATCCCTTGTCAGCTTCTCCTTATCACGCTCTTTTCTTGTTTCCATTATCAACACGCTTCAGCAAGGTCTTCTGTCTGCAAATCCAGCGGCTGTGCTCTGGCTCTGTCTGTCTGGGGGCTTGTGAGATGCAGTTTCCTTTTCCTCTCAATTCTTTAAGCTGGTTTCACCAGTCTCCAGTGCCCACATTTCATGTTTGCTGAGTAGAACTGACTCCATATTTCAAACAGTGAATCTGTGCATTAAGTACTTCTGAAAACACTCCAGTTCAATTAGCAGCCCAGCTCTGGGTAAAACTTGGTCTTTAGAGGGATCTCCATTAATCTCTCTTTTCCTTTGTCTTTTTGGGTTTTTTTTCTGAGTTGCAGTGGGGATTAGAGTCAGCAGGGATGAAAACTGTAGGGCTGCACCTCATCTCCCAGTTGTAGGTATCTCTGCACAGATGCTGGGAGCAGTCCCCAGGAAGAGGATGGGCTGAGTGATGGGACTGTCTGTCCCCATGTGCCAGGCTGCCAGTGTTGCTGAGATCTTGGTGTCATTCCTCCACTGTGCTGCCAGCTGAATATCTTCTGCTGGGCTGAAGATGGCACCAATTGCCATCCTTTGTCTGGTTCAATATAGCAACAAGCACATGCTCATGCATGCTCATGTCCACATTTATAACCAAAATGGTCATGTTTCAGATTCCTTTGGTAGTCTGTTGCCTTATTCTGAAGTAAGGGAGACAATCACATCTTGATTGTTTTTTATGGGTAACATTATGCTGATTTGCTCTAAAATAATCTGTTTTTTGTTCTCACATCTATCAGGTAAACCTGAGGGAGAAATCTGGAAGAGCTGGACATCCCTATTATTTAATTAAACAGCCCTACCAAAAGGTGCAGAGGAATACAATGAGTACTAGCAGGTCAGTGAGTTCCCCTTGGAGGCAGCAGTGAGGTTTCTGCTCTCCCAAATTCATGGCAGCTTATTCTAAAGTCCCATCCAGCCAGGCACAGAGGTACATTTGATGGGGGAGTTGGTCCCATTTGTCAAGGGCTGAGTGAGCTGGTGATGAGTGGGAACTCCCCAGTGGAGTCCATGAGAAAATCTGACAGCCTAACAAATTTGCAGTCACAAATAGGGGATTTTCCCCCCACTGGGACACTAAAGTTAGATAGCTCTGTCCACAAAACAAGTTTATTTTACTGTACATGAAAGCAGATGGTGATTTATCACATTCTCAGACAGCTCACACCAGTTCCTGCTTGTTTTCTTCCACTGAGTCACAGTGAACTGGTTGAGACATGCTGTTTTGCCCTTAAGCCCATGGATGTAGTGGCCATGAGACCACTCAGGATCTTCTGTGCATTTTTTGCTCCCTGTCACCATTTCTACCTGCTCCTTGTCCTGGAGGTGGCAGTTACCTGCTGATCTCTGCATGTGCTTGGATGCTCCTCTTGGTTCTTCTTACATATCACTCTGTGGTGATATTTTGCAATACTCAAACCCATGTGTGTCAGAGATCTGTATTACAGCTTCCTGGTGATTTATTCAACCAGCACAAAGCTTTTATTGCTCACGTGCTTTGTAACAGGGAGTCCTTTGTATTATTATGATTATTCACTTTAGAGCACATGAAAACACCTTGAGGACTCGATAGACATTGAAAATAACCAGCCTTTTCCCAAACACTTCCATTTTGAATAAAGATAAATGGCAGCAGACTTGTGTCAGAACAACAAAGATGACCAAGAATAGCAAAGCAGCAAGATTAAGGCTGCTCACAGAGTGTGCACTTTTAATTAAGTCTTCCTCTCGTGGTCACTTTATACGAGTCTCAGAGGCCCCGGTGTACGGGAGGAATTTTTGATTCTCCTTCACTCAGAATGACAAGGGCCACTTTAGAATCATAGAATGGTTTGGGTTGGAAGGGACTTTAAAGATCATCTAGTTCCAAGCTCCTGCCATGGGCAGGGACACCTCCCACTAGATCAGGTTGTTCAATGCCTCAAACACCTGGCCTTAAACACCTCCAGGGAGGGGGCATCCACCATCTCTCTGTTGCAGTGTCTCACCACCCTCACAGTAAAGGCTTGCTTTCTTATCTCCAGCCTAAATCTCCCTTGTTCCAATTTGCAACCATTACTCCTAGTCTTGCCATCCTGTACCCTATTAAAATGTCCTACTCCAGCCTTTCAGTAGACCCTCTTCAGGTGTTGAGAAGTCACTGTGAGGTCCTCCCTGAACCTCTCTTCTCCAGGCTGAACAACCTCAACTCCTTCAGCCTGCATCTCTGAAAGGGGAGCTGCCCCTGTGAGCCAGGTTGTGATGGACCAAGAGTCTGGGAGCTGTCATTTGCATTGGGCTGGTGAATCAAATGAGGTGACATTGGGCTATAAAAAGATCCTGGCCTTCCTTAGTTAACCTTATGAAGGTTTCT
Organism: Turnix velox; assembly: GCA_013400935.1. NCBI lineage: Eukaryota > Metazoa > Chordata > Aves > Charadriiformes > Turnicidae > Turnix > Turnix velox. The sequence goes on from VZTY01028075.1 coordinate 48,130, forward strand.
GCTGATGGATATGGCCCCAACAAGCTCAGAAAACCTCCTTGATTTCAGATTATGAAGAAGACAGTTTAGCCTAGAAGCTGCGAATCCTGAGGGGAACATGTAACTACCCAACCAAGCAAACATTCTTTTCCTGCTTGGCTCTACACATTTCTGCTGCTGGGTGAGAGGAACAAAGATGTCTTTTGGGTGAAGGAGTGGCAGCATTTGCTACCCGGGAAAGCTCTTGCAAAAGAAATTAGGGCATGAATATGAAAGAGCTGTGGTGTTCCTCCCTCATTCACTGAGAGGGGGATAACAGGGACTCCGCAGGAGAAATGTGTATCTCCCTGATAGGAAGACAGCTCATGGGCTCTCAAACATTGAGCTGAAATCAAGAGCCCTTGACAGTCTTCCCAGTGGAGATGGCTGCAGTATTTTGCACTGCAAATGCATTGCTGAAAAGGAGATGCCAGGAGACAAAGTGGGCAAAAAGAAAGAGAATCAGTGACAATAACAGCCTCTAAACTTTAAGCAGGTGCCAGCTGAAATGACAAAACATGGAGGGGGACTGCAGAAGGTACCAGAAAGAAATGAAGGCACTGTAAAAAAAGAGTGAAGGCTGCAAAAAAAAAAGGGCATTGCCTGGGTCTGTGAGCTCCTGTGGAGTCTTTTTATGGAGAGCTTTGGGAGCTGTGGATAGGTATTAATTCCTCCCAGGAGGAAAGGCAGAGCTTCAGGAACACACAAGCTTTGCACACATTTCAGAAAGGTGTTCAGGATGAGAAAATATTCCAGGGAAGCTATTATTAGTGAGGTGAGTGCTAATTGTTGAGGTTCAGTAGGTGAAGCTGCACTGGCAGCATCACATCTGGTTTTTGTGTGGAATGGGATTAGTCAGGGTAAGAAGAAAAGATGAAAAAAGGGTGGTTGTGGCTGTATTTTGTGAGGAAAGTTAACAGGACCAACTGGTTTCTAAACAACCCAGGAGGGATTTTTTTTCCCTGACTGGGCACCATGGGATAAAATGTACCTTCTTTCCTTTGCTACCAGAGGCACTGAAGCAGGTTAATCATAGCTCCAGATGCAGGGCTTGATATCACAACAGGGCAGATAGAAGGTCATGTTAGTGTTCTGTACACCAATTAGTTTTAGAAATTGCATTTATCTCTGGAGTAGAGAGAGGAATTTCCTGGGGAAAACTCATCTCTGCTAGTTTAGGGAATAGGGAGCATTTATTTCCGGGAATAATGAAGTGTGTGGAACAGCCCCATGGCTACTCCCTATGAGCTGGAGTTTCCTGTGGTGTCTTCTCACACTTGGATACACATTTCCCCTTGGTCAGTGATGGCAACATGTGCAGCACTCATGTGAAAGGCCCTGCTTGGCTTAAGTAGTGATGGATGGAGGATATAAAGGTGATGGGTGAAGTATGTTAATTATCCAATTATATGGGAAAGTGGAAAGTAGTGCTGGTAAAAAGTAAATAAAATCACTTTGCTGGCTGAAATCAGCTTTTGGAACTGAGGCAGAAAACATAAAATAGCATGACTTGGGACTCTGTTCTCAGCAGGACTCTCCTTAAAGCTTGCCCAGGCCAAATCTAGCATCCTTGGCTCAGGTAGAAGATGGGAGGATGTTCTGCTTACGTTATATGGCCAAGGGAAGAAGATTATTTTTATACCTGTATTCCCCAGGTTAATCCTGCTGAGGGTGGAAGCTCAGATGAAGTCGTTGCTCTGAGCACCTTGTGTGGATGTAGAACAGGAGCCTTGTTCATTATATATAATGAACAGAAAATGGAGGTTGGACTAGATGACCTGTGATGGTGACCTTCCAACCCAGCCATTCCATCATTCTATGATTGATAACTTCATAATGTCCCTCAAACAGCTATTTCTAGCAGGTCTCATGCCCAGAAATAACCCCAGGAGTGTGAGGGCCCAGAGAGGCTGGTGAGGAGGTCCCCAGGGGCCCAGTTTCTGCTGGCTCTGGTGGGTGTTGTATTCAGATCATGTCCAAAATTGTTGTCAAGGTTGCGAGTGCCCCAGTTTCTGCAATCAAAGCTTTCCCCAGATTTGCATCCCGAAACGCAGATGCTGAGAAAAAGCAGATTGCATAATAGGCAGCTTTGTTTATTTTCTTGAAGTTGAGCTCATGTTGCATCCTAGAGCAACCAGATAAATGGCCCCTTTCCCCCCCAAAATAGTCAAAAAGCAGGATGCACAAGCTGGTGCAGTCCCCAAGGGGCAGGAGAAGGGGGAATCCAGAGCAGCTTGGTCTGGGTGGGATCTCCCAGCCCTTTGCTGAGTCTGGTGGAAGGATTATGCCTGAATTAGTGTCATCAGAGAACCTCAGCTCAGAGCTCTGCTGGGGAAATGCTGCTGGAAATTCCCGTGCTAATCCAGAGGGCTCATCCAAAGAATACATTTACATTTCTCTACTACCTTTTATCCTGGAGGATCCCCTTAGAGCAAAGCATGAGGTTTCCATATACAGAAGGCTTTTATTCCTTACTGCTTTTTGCTCTGCAGAGCCAGGGGGTCTAAAAACAAAATCCAACCCATGAGAAGATTTTACTCACAGTTTTTTGGATAGCTGGGCTAGAGAGGGGGGAGGTGCTGCTTGCACACAGGGACAGTCCCTTTGCCTGGGGTGAAGGAAGAGAAACTTGGTCTTCAGGCAGTTTCCCTTTCTGCTGTGGATGCCTCTGCCAAAAAAAATTAAAATTCATTGAAAGGACACCAGGAGCAAGGTGATGGTGGAGATTTTTTTCATAAAATCTTTTGATTCCCCTTTGGGAGAATTGGGTTGAAAAGCCAGGAGGGGCTCTGTGAAACAGCAGGGTAATTCCTGCAGAGCACAAACCATGTTGTCCCTCCACAGGATGTCCCCCTGCATCTGCCATTGCCAGGGTAAGACAGAGACGAATTTATTCACTGTTCTCCCATACTGCACATCTCCTCACCTCCTGGTGCAAAGCACATGCCTAACAGTGGCAAAGAAAAGCCCTAGATGCACTGGCTGTGCTGTGTCCTTCCAAAGCCATGTATCTACAGAAGAGAAGAGATGGCTGTGATCTGCAGGGCATGGACATCTACACAGGGATCTCTACAGCATGCAGGGTCCTGCTGTGAATATGGCATAGGGAAGCTGCATCACCCACACCAGATCAAAGTGGACCTTTACCCAATGCTCATCAGTGTATTTCAGAAGAGCTGAGGTGGTTGAGAGGAAAGGCCTCAAGGGAAAGGTGGAAAATTAAGTCTGTTTTCTTTCTTCTTTTTACTTCTGCAAAGGTTTGGCCTTGGCAACGTGGTGCCAACACCATGGAAATGTGTGGAGGAGAGTGGGAGCAGCAGGTGCCCATCATACGGTGCTGGTCCTTGATGCAAGGCAGCACTTGTTGCTGTCTCTTGCTGTTGGCATGCTCTCTCTGCAAGGTGCAATAGTGGCTCTGGTGGCTCTGTGTTGCTACAGGTGAGTGTTACCAAATTTGTGATGTCAGCTGTATGTCTGTGGTGGTTCTGCTGGTATGGGATTGCCTTTCACTGACTTTCCCTGACCATTTTCCTGGCAAAATCCTAACAAAAGGGTTTCCCAGTATGCTCTGCACATGCAGTTACAGCATTCACTACTGTCCCAGCTCCTGTTTTCTGCATTTAGGGATAACTGCACTTGGCAGAGGTAAAAGGAGATGGTATTTTTCCCAAACAGACTTCTCAAGTGTTACCAAAATCTAGAATTCAAAGTATCTCAGACTAATTTCACCTTTTTTTTTTTAAATAGCACATTTAAATTTAATTTTCCTTGATTACTCTTTTCTGTACCTTTAAGAGGTTGTAGATGCCCCCTCCCTGATGTTGTTTAAGGCCAGACTGGATGAGATATTGAGCAACCTGGTCTAGTGGGAGGTGTCCCTGCCCATGGCAGGGGCTTGGAACTTGATCTTTAAGGACTCTTCCAACCCCAACCATTCTATGATTCTAAAATATACTAGGGTCACAATTAAAAGTTCCTTCCTCAACAAGCAATTCCCAAAACATGCTCCTATGGTGGCTTCCCCATCCCTGCTTTCTTTTTCTGCCTTGCTGGAAGCTGCACATGCAAATCCAAGACTTGGGTCTTGGGGAAAGAAAAGACAAAACCTCACATAACTTTATGATGAGCTGGAATCATTTGAAAAAAAATTAAACCAACAGGAAACTACAGCAATAGTGAGGATGACAAGCAAGCAAATAAGCTGTAAAAGCATTCCAAATTAATTTCTTGTTTGCTGTCAGCCATACTGTGCTGTTCCATCAGGGATACAGGGTTTCATTTTCCCATACACTGAATCCACAGCATTTCCCCCTGTGCACCACTCCAGGATTTGATTAGGTTATCTCAGCCCAGAGACAGACAGAGATCTTTCCTTCAAAAAAAAAAATTAATCAAAAAACCACTGACAAAAAAACAAGAAAAAGAAAAGAATCTTCTATTAGAGGAGCTGAGAAGCAGATTCCTGAGTCCTGCCTGATTTATTTTCTCCTCTCTGTATCTGGAAGCAGCACAGGCCTCAGAAGCTTTCCCCTTAGGACTGTCCCCACCATTTTTTCCCCCAGCCCCAAACTGTGAGCAATTCTCAGACTCACCCATGGCCCAGGCTCTGCTCTTGGCCATGCCGATCTCCCTCAGCATCAGGCACTCAGACTACACCTTCCTCAATCCTGCTGCTCTCATCAGTTTTTAAACCCCAAAACCAGACACTGCCAAGGAATAACTTAACATCAGATGCCTACAGTACAGAGTTCTTTGTCTGAGCTCATCATTTAGGCTCCTTGAAGGAGTTAGGGAGAGAAAGAGGCACTGCCAGAGCCATTCATCTGGTTTGTTCTAAACATCTATCTTTAGAAGAAACAATTCCTGCCCTGGAAAATTACTATTTCTCTCCATCAGCACTTAAGAGTCTGGTATTTATTTCCTTCTACAACACTTAGCAGCAACTGGTGGAACTGGTCTTACTCTGAAATACTCAGATAAACGTTCAGAAACACCTGAGATGTGGCCCACTGGAAGGGAATGGGAAATAATACCTGGGTTTTAGCACAACTGCTAAGTGAAGGACATCCATATGATTCAGTGACCCAACACAAAGGCTTTTAGAAGATTTGATGAGCATTGTGTTAGTCTTCAGAGTGATCTCAGCCTTTTATCTCAGGGGAGAAACGCACCAGAGAGGTTGACAAGAGCTGCTGTAGCAGAGGAGAGCACTGTCAAGAAGAGGGTCATGAGGCCCTGCTTTTCAGAACTGGGAATGGAAGGGGAAGCTGGACCTGAATGGAGAAGGATATGTGGAGCCCATTGCCTCAGTGGGCCACTTGCTTACCCTGGTGTTGAAATAATCATCCCTACACTCAGTGTCTACAATGTGGGTTGCTTCACAAGCAAAGGAATGCAAAGAAAAATTGTACCTGCAGTACAACTTGCACATATATATATCCATGGTGTAGGCATATCCATCTGAAAGAACTTCCTTTACCAGCAACTCATTTCCATTTCTGTTGAAAAAAGGAAAAAAAAAAGTGTTTAGCCTAGGGAGACAGCAGTTCCTATAAGAAAAAGCTCTTGGAGGAAAGGCTGCTCTGGTGTCCCATGAATCCATCATTTGAAATTTGCATGGCCAAGCCCTTAAGCTTTCCCTCTGAGGCACTAAAGCTATTTCCATATAATGGGAAAACTTTGCAAAACACAAGAAGGCTGGTGGAGTGGGTGTTGTGCAGCCTGGGAGGTGAGAAGAAGCTGCAGTTCATTCCCCAGGCTGCAGCCCATCTTCTCCAGGAGAAGGGGCTACAGAAGCAAAGTTGCATCCTGCAGAAACAGCTCATCCCATCCAATCTGGTGGAGCCACTCTGGAGTCACACCAGGGCACACAAGAGTAGGATTTAGTTTCAGATCAGTGGTTCTAGAGTACTTCTAAATTCATCCGCTTCACCTGGCCAAGACCTTTAAATTTTATGTTATAATAGTTACATTTCAGCAATAAGCCATTAGAACCTCAGCCAAAACCTTGTTAAACTGCCATGACCCCCCCCAAAGATATAAATTCACCTTTCTGTGATTCATGAAATGTATTAAGAGTCCCTTAAATACCTCCTCCACAAATCTAATCCCTTCAGCACAGCAGGATGCTGGGTTCATACTGATGGATTGGTCTCTGGGATGGATTCTGTGATCCTTATCCCATCCCATTGCCTGCTGTGGTGTGGAGCATTTTTAGTGAGTTTTATTTCTCCAAGAGTGAGAGTTGAGGTGGAGCTCTGTTGTTTCTGAGCCAGCTCCTCCACAGGAAGTATTGTCTGTGTGATTCTGTCTCAGAGAGCCATTGATCGCAGAGCCTGGAGACTCCAGTCATTAAATCTGCTCTATTTGAGAGCTGGGCAGGGCAGCCCCTTCCTGCTGTTTTATCCACACCACAAATGAGCTGACCCAGAACTCCTGGCCCATCTATTAATCCAGTATTATTTTCAGTGCTCAAACACCTCCCCCTCTTATATCCATATGTATAGATAAGTTTGCACACGTTGAACAAGCTCAAGACTCCTACTCCTATATGTAAATCCCTCAGAAGGGAAAAAAAGTTTCTACCATCTGTAAAAGCTCACTTTGACTCTTGCCTCCATCCCCCACCATCCATTCAGCTCATCCTTTCCAATCTGAACTGGACACCTATTTCTGTCTTTCACCTGTGACTCCTGATTCCCAACATGCTGCTTCCACATAGAATCATAGAATGGTTTGGGTTGGAGGGGACCTTCAAGATCATCCAGTTCCAACCCCCCTGCCACGGGCAGGAACACCTCCCACTAGATCAGGCTGCTCGG
>VZTY01028075.1:55348-82764 GCA_013400935.1 Turnix velox
AGTTTTTCATCCCCTGTCATTTGTCATGACATCTCACTCCACCAGCTCTAAGTTGTGTTTGTGGCCCATCCAGGAGAGCATGTACCTTCCATGGACAGGTATCTCACTCAAGTCTCAGGGAATGTTTTTCTACCAGACCCCTGTGCTAAAGCAATGCATGAAAACTGAGGTGATGCATGAAAACCAAAGTGATGCATGATCACTTTACACAGTCCTAACGTGATGCATGATCTTGCAACTTATTTCTTACAAAAAGCCCATTTACATGCTTCATTAAACCCCACAAGTCTGGGAAAAGTACCCAGAGTGGTGATGTACAGCCAGGCCTTCAGACATCACCACATCTGCTCAGAGAAGAATGAGTAAGGTCTCACCAAACTGAGGATGATTTTCAGTGCATAAGCCTGTCTCCCAGGAAATACATCACCTTTATGTAGGAGTTACTGAGACGCTTCAGAGGAGCTTATTACAATAAAAGAGGGAGCTCCCACCCCTCCAACTGCACATCTCTCACTCACACCATCCCATGCTGGAGTCCATGAAGAAAAATGATGGTGTGAAGCAGATGTATGTGGCTGTAAACAGTTACAGTTGATATCAAGAGAAGATTATGCCACAAAATTATTTTTCCCAGGTGCTTTTTTCTTGATGTTTCAAACAAAGCTTTCCCTCTGGCTGGGAGCAAACTTTCTCTTGGCCAAGAAATAGCCACTGACATCAAGTTTGTTAATGCAGTAGACATAAAAATACACGGAATCTGTCAGTTTCTCTCCGCTATGACCCAAAGCAGATCCAAACACAAGGAACTTCAATATGCCAATGCAAAAATTACATGTGTTTCCTTGCATAGCAGCTGCTCTCCCATAAGCTCTTAGGTTGAGGTCAACCTACCACAATGAACTCCTACAAACAATCTGCAAAGGCACAGGTAAAAACAGTTATTACTGAGAGAAGATTTTTTTTTTCACAAAATGACTACTTCATCCTTGACCTCTCTGTCCCAGTCTTCAGAAGAGACCAAAACTTTCACAAGAATGATGTAGGGACTAAAATTTCATAACTCTACTGATGATTGAAAATCAGGGACGCTGTGGAGACACTGCATTTTCTGCTTGTTCCTATTGACCCTTTCCTGTAATACAAATGCCAGTGAGTCTTTTCTCTCTCTGCTCTGCAGAGGCTAATAGCCTGTGACATTTTTCCCTGCCAACATCCGTCCCCCTCCAGAGGGGTCACAGGGGTTATCTGCCCTTTCATCTCAGCACTTTCAAAACTTTTCCCTGCCAGAGATCCATGTGGCAACTGATTTCCTCAACTTCTCATTTCCCACCTGTGTTTCAGTGCACGCTCCACCCTCATCTCCATGCTCTCCACACGTTCCTGCATCAGTTACCCTTCCACCCTCTGCACATGATGATGATGATTCGAATTAAACATTACATCCTTGCTTAATTTTCATTCCCAAGGGAAATCCTTGCTGTTCATTGCAAACTAGGCTGGGCTCAGCTGGCACGCGCCCTTGCTGTCACCTGTGATGCTGATGGTGCCTTTTGCCCCATCAGAAACCTAACAGAGGGTTTTTTCCTTCCTCTTTGTCCCCCAGTTTACCCTGTGGCCAAGTTATTTTCTCCTTCTCTATATAAAAAGCTTTATTCTTAGACAAAATGAGGTTGTGTCTTTACACACTTGCAGCAACTTGTGAAAATATTTATATTCAAGCTAACATGGAATTTTTTTGGTTGTTTTTTTTTTTTCAGGGTTGGCATGGCTGTAGTTGGAGATATATTTGCTCCTGGAAAATAATTAATTTCAGCAAATGTTTTGTGAATGCTGTTACTCAGACCAACCATGAAATTTCTTCTTGAACTGAAAGGAAAAAGAAAAGGTCGACTTTCAGCAAGGATCCCCACTGAACCTCTGGGAATACTAGTGCCATTTTTAACAGTTCCTGTCACAGAAGTAGGATTTTTAGCTGCATTTCTTCCACTCCAGGTATGTGTGCTGCAATCCACTCTCTCAGCCACTATCCCTGCTCTGGGTAATGATATTTATTCCAGCTGAGCAATTCCAGGAGGAAAAAATGATGGACTTAAATTGAGGTCATATTTTGCAGATGCCCATGTCCTAAATTCTCTGGAATGACAGAAATCCATTTCATCTGTTACACTGCGTTGTTTATCATCATTAACAAAACTTAGTGATGGAAAGACTAAATTGGTCCAGAGGAAAATATCCAGAGATGACAACCACAATCTCTGTCAAAATCATGGGAGGTGAATGATGCTGATAGGCAGCAGCAGATGAGGTTGGTGTGTTGGAGATGAAACCACACAGAATTGTGAGAGTGGGCTGTTTTGTTTGGATGATGACTATTTGACCTACAGCAAAACTTTGCCAGGCAGCATAGCTCTGAGTGCTCTTTCCCAAAGACCAGAAATATGCAAATGAAATCACTGGTTCAATTTAGCTGGATTTATTTGAAGGGTTTATTATTTACCCTTAAAGTTGTAGACTGGTCATTATGGTCATTACAGATACAGATTGGGTGAAGAGTGACTTGAATGCAGCCCTGAAGAGAAGGATTTAGGGGTGTCAGTGGACGAGAAACTCAACATGAGCTGTCAGTGTGCAGTTGCAGCCCAGAAAGCCAACTGAATCCTGAGCTGAGTCAAGAGAAGTGTGAGCAGCAGGTCAAGGGAGGTGGTTTTTTCCCTCTACTCAGCTGTGGTGAGATCCCACCTGGAGTATTGCGTCCAGTTCTGGAGCCCTCAACACAGGAAGGACATTGAGCTGTTGGAGCAGGTCCAGAGGAGAGCCATGAAGATGATCAAAGGGCTGAAGCACCTTCCTTTTATGAGGACAGGATGAAGGAGTTGGGGTTGTTCATTCTGGAAAGGCTCAGGGGGGACCTCAGAATGGCTTCTCAGTACCTGAAGGGGGCCTGCAGAAAGTCTGGGGTAGGACTTTTTAATAGGGCACAGGATGGCAGGATTAGGAGTAATGGATGCAAATTGGAAGAGGAGAGATTTAGTCTGGAGATAAGAAAGAAGTTCTTTCCTGTGAGGGTGGTGAGAGGTTGTAGATGCCCCCTCAGTCCCTGGAGGTGTTTAAGGCCAGGCTGGATGAGGCATTGAGCAACCTGGTGTAGTGGAAGGTGTCCCTGACACTAGGGGTGGGGAAATAGATGATCTTTGGGGTCCCTTCCAAGCCAAACCATTCTGTTATTCTATGGACAGCAGGCAGAATGGTTCCTTGGTCTCTCAAACTGCTACTCAAAGTTCAAGCTCAGCAAGCAGAGGTGAAGTCCCAACTCAGAGCCTCTTTGAATGAGAAACTCAGTCGTGTGTGACCTCCATGGATGAAGACAATATGAAAATACTGAAAAGCAATAGACATCTCCATGCAATTCCTCCCTGAAACACATCCTGGACTTTTGTTTTCTTAAGCACAGCAGATTCCCAGTAGAGAACTGGATTAAATTGGGCCATGATAGAAATTAACCTCTTTAGGATAAGATGAGCCATTAGAGTCAGAGTACGACATTAGGTCATGTTCAAATTGTCATGATTGCATTTCAGAACATCCAAGCGTGTCAGGCATTTGCATAAATACAAGATGTTAATATCTAAATAAATTAGGGGAAGAAACCCGTGGGCAGCTTTTCAGACCACTTCAACCCAAAATGCAGCTTTAATTTGTGTGCTGTTATCCCAGTGCCACATCCAGTCTGCTTAATTAGCCATTTGTGAGGAGGATTACTCAATTTGTATGCATGACCATGAAGACTACGTGGGCACTTTGCACCTGTATTTACAAATTTGGGGCTGGAATTTTAGAGGGATTAGCCCTCAGCTACCAGTTTTTAGTTACCTGCATTAGTTGACCAATTTTATGGAGAAAATGGATCAGTTTTGTAAAATTCCTTTAGTGTCATGGATCCTGTCTCTCAATTTTTCTACTCTGCAGTGCAGAGAAGGAGCTGTCTGTGATAGAAGGTTATGGCAGATGTCACCAGATGGCACTCTTACATTGATTCTTCCTTGTTCTTCTTTTTTTTTTTGTTTTCTTTATTTTGGTTTTATGTACGAGCAAATGTTCCAAATTGAAGAGACAAGCTCTGTAGTGGAATTCATTTTGTAGGTTTATTTTTGATGCTATTGATCTTGGAGGCTTTGTTGGGTGGTGGAAGCGTCTGTGGAAAATTCAGAGGTTCTTTGGCAGCTGGTGATGGTTGTTGAAGTGTAATTCTTGGAAGAAGTGGACATATAGGACATGAATTACATTACTGGGCTCACCTTGGGCACATGTGACACTGGTGACTAATTCTATTCCAAGTGAGAGTAAAATTGTCAGTAATAGTCATCCAGTGTTAAAAGACAGAGATTGAAAGAGTGATTTTAGATATGAAAATACTAATGTTGGGGCACAATGCAGAAGGTTTTATCTCCAGGGTGTCAATGATTTAAATATTATCTCCAAAATCTCATGATGATGCTTCCCCCAAGAAAGTTTGGGTTTGTTTTGGGTGGGTTTTTTTTTCTCAAAATGGAATAGTTAGACAATGACGTGATTCATCTCTGAAATCTGCCAGGAGGACCTCTAAAACATCAAAAGAAGGTTGTTCTAAGATAAAATATGCCTTAGAGATGGTGAAACAATAGATCAAAAAATATTACTCATACCATTCAACAGAATGTATCCAACATACCGCCAGGAGTTAAAAACGAATCCCCACAAGAGTAGGTAGATCCCCCTGTTTGTTTTCTCCTGATTGCTTCTAGACTCTTATTGCTTGAAGCCAGCAAAATCCATACTCCCCACTATGGGATATTGATTCAGTAAAATACAGGACATCCTCACCACGGAGAAATGTGTGAGATGGAAAGATTAAAAAATAGGCAATGTTGTCTTACATAGGCATCATTCATGATTATGAAATTCTAATGTGGCTTCCATTGGAGCTCCGTGGCCTCTCAGGTGTAGTGTTGGTAAGTAATAGTCTTGGCATGAAAAACTTCATTTTTTTTCTTCCTTTTCAGACTTTTTATTACTGTTGCCTATTCCTTACAGCAAGCCTACCTGCTGGAATCACTTGAGCAGCAAACACTTTGTACCTGCTTATTACTGAATATAGAATCATAGACTCATAGAATGGTTTGGGTTGGAGTGGACCTTAAAGATCATCTAGATCCAGTCCTCCTGCCATGGGCAGGGACACCTCCCACTAGATCAGGTTGCTCATTGCCTCAAGTTTAAAAGTATTCTTTTTTGGTTTACATTGTCCCTATTGTCCTGTAAATGCACAATAATTCCAATTAAGCAGATCATTAGTACTATTACAATTAACTCGGCACATATTTGTTGCAACCCAAGTGTCACAGCAGCTCCTGTGCATGTCCCCTTCCCACAGTGAGAGGAGTCTTGCCATGCATCTCAGTTCCAGCCCTGACCTTCTAAAACTCTATAAAAAGATGGTGAAGGTTGTAGGAAAGAAAGTGATTTGAAGACTAAAGAAAATGCCTCAGACAGAGTGGTTTCAGAGCTCAATCTGTTTGGCTCGTTAGGAGGAGAACAGGGAAGAGATGTGATTATGGAAGACAGATGACCTTGGGTGGGTTTTTTCCCCTCATCTCGTAAGGAAAGACATCACCAAGAGAGCTCATTCAAGTGCAGGCTCTGCTGGTGGAGGATTTAGCATGGGCTATAAAAGCCCAGCAGGCAGCATATGCTGCAGTGAAACCTACAGACTCTGGTGTGCAGCTGCAGGCAGTTCCTGAACACCACTTCATGTGGTCACAGGGGCAGGTGGTACAAATGTAATGAAAGATTTGGCCATTCTAGGTAGGAGAGGCAGGTGTTCTGGCAATGAATGCACCAGAGGAGAAGGATACTGTGCCCAAATGGTCAGGCCAGGTCATTTTATCACTTGGAGCCACTGGTGGTTTGGATTCTGCTCCTCAGAAACACTCATGCCTACTCACAACTGGTAGACTCAGCAGCCCATCCAGGTTCATCCAGGTTGAGGTGAGTGACCTGAGGACATTTCAGTCTAATAAGAGGATGAGAGTTTAGGAGTAAACCATCCCTGCTCCTCTGCCTTCAAACAGCAGGGAGAGGCTTGTGCAGTCCCATGGGGCTCACAACATGGATGTTCAGACCACCAATGTGTGTGAGCTGCAGGATCATAGAATCACAGCATGTGAAGGACAGTCAGAGGTCAAGTCTGACCCCCTTGCAGTAAGCTGGGACATCTCATTCTAGATCAGGTTGCCCAGAACCTCATCAAGCCTGACCTTGAATATCTCCAGGGATGGGCTTTCCACCACCTCTCTGATCAGCCTGTGCCAGTGTCTCAGCACCCTCATTGTGAAGACACACTCTGCATACTCAGCTTGGGAACAACCTTGAGATCTGATGTAAAAAACTATGAGGGACTCATAGTTTTTTCCCTGTTAATGGCCACTTTTCTCTCCTTTTGGCTGCCTGGGGGCTATTTGTTGTATTTTTCACTCCTAATACATGCAGGCACACCCCAAACAGGCAGCTATTGTTGTGCTGTCAGGCTGGACGGGTGCTTGGAAGTCAACTCTTTCAGGCTTGTTATGGATTCAGACATCTCTTCATCTGGATGTTGCCTGCGGTCTTGGAAATAATCTTGTCTTTCAGTAAGAACATAATTCTTAGGTGAATAAAAATCACTCAGCACTTTAATGAGACCATTACATTTCGTTTCAACTGTCTTACCCTCTTCCACAAGGTCTCTCAGGAGGAGGAACAGCTTTGATCTACCTCCTAATAGAAACATGTCGTGTGGCTTGACTTAGGGATTCATTTCACTGGGTGCTTTCCCTCCCACCAAAACCCTGCAGCTTCCCCCATACTCTGCTCCTGCTACTCTCAAAGGAACTCTGAGCTTCTCTCCTTCCTTTGCCAGATCCAATTCCTGGAATACTTCTTTCTGATGAAGCTCTGGTCCCTGAAGAACCATGGAGGAAGAAGCCCATTAAAACAGCACCCTCTCTGCGCTGAAACTGGCATGTTACTGAAAAATAGACTAATTTAAACTACAAAGATGGAGCCTTCTTGGCCAGCTTGACCTGTCCCTGCCTATGGCAGGGGGATTGGGACTAGATGATCTTTAAGGTCCCTTCCAACCCAAACTATTCTATGATTCTATGACCCAAAAAGGGACTCCACAGAAGGAATAAAGCATCCCGCTGGAAGTGCTCCTACCCCAGAGCCACTGAGGCAAGGATGTGCCCAGGGGGAAGATGCTGCTGCTTGTAAGCACCAGTTAACCCTTCACAGATGCAGCTTCATTTTCACAGCTCCAAATAATTCCTGATAATCAAGATTATTTTTCCATGCATAAATTTAATCCTATTACTTCTAATTATGCCCCAGTGTACAAGGCTAAACAAATCCCATCTTTTTGTTACATAGACCCTCCAAGAAACTTATTATGTACCATCTCAAGTCATTACGCATGAGTATCTCTTTTAATCATTCCTTGCATTCAGCCCCTCCAGACCTCAATTATTTCTGCTCCCTTTTAATGTGTTGTGGTGATTTTACTGCTGAATGGGCTACAGCTACTTCAGCTGGTGTTAGAGACCCTAAATAGATAACCAGAGGTCATTAAATGTTTTTCAAGTAACCATTTTGCAGACCATATTTTGAGGTTTTTTTATAAAGGAAAATTGCAATGCACCTGACAGGTCCTTTGCTTTGGAATGTGGAAGATTTTAATCACAGCACAGCAAGCCTCCATGTGATAATTATTGGCAAAATTATTTTTGTTGGTCTCATCAGCACTTTGCCACTGGAAAAGAACCATAATTGCTGTTTCTTTATTGTAAAAACCATATTTTTCTGCAGTAGCAGCCAATCATTTTAAGGTTCCTTGCAGAACAAAGCTGCTTAGGAGAGTAAACAAGCAAGAAAGGAAAGACTTTCAAGCCATTTTTCTAGAAAAGGATAATGGGGATGATTTGGATGAGCTCTGATGGGGGTATCCATGTCCATGAGAGGTGGGTGGCTGAAGGGCAAACCAAATTGGGTGCCCCATCAGCTCTGGGATCCTTCTCAGCAAACAGCTCTGCTTCTCACTGTTTCCACTCACTGTGTGACAGCCTCCTGGTGAAGATTTTCCTAATATTCAGATTGAAGTTCCAGGCTTTTACCTTTCTTTTTATCATCTGGATGTAGGTCTTTGTCAATGTTGTTCATGTCTTTGTGGGCTGTAGCAACAGCAGTGCATGTAACACAGAGGTATTTTAAATTTCTGCCCAAAATGACCTCTCTCCACCTTAGCAGAGGACTCAGCACTGGGCTTACTGAGCTGGAGCTGAGAATCAGAGGCAGAAAGCTCACTCAGAAGCCTTCTTGGGTAAAAAAAAGGTGATAATTCCTAGATCAGAAGAGTGGCATTTGATTCAGATATTTCCAGAGCAGTGGATTGTCACATCCCCAAGGTCTTGTCCTCTGAATGTGGCACAATCTGTTGCCCAAACTATCTTCTTCCCTGGAGATTCCTTTGTGTTTAAAAGATTTCTCTTGATGCTGCATTTCTTCAAGAAAAAAAAGAAAAAAAAAAAGGGACTTAAAAGTCTCATTTTGATTTGTTTGAATCTAAATTAGATTCGTTTCATTTGGAGATGGGCTCAGTAGAATAGTCTATTAAAAAATTAGGAGCAAAAGAAAACATCTGAATTGCAACTGCAGCATGAAAGCGTGAAGGCTCTTGTCAAAACCTTGATATAAAGGACAATGCTGTGCTTCATTGTCAAAGGGAGATAATTGAAAATAGCATTGAGTCATGTCATCACAGAACTCCAGAGCTGAGAGAAAGTTCAGAAGGGGTTGATTCTTGTAGCAAATTATTTTCATTGTTGGAGAAACTACTTGAACAGAAATTTGATCTTCCTTTAGAAATACTAAAAGCTTTAGAATACCATGCAAACCCACTCCACAAATTGGTATTTCAGAGGCTTCCTTTCTCTGTAGTCTTTTTTAACATGGCTTTCTTGGTAGAGCAGACAGAATTTGGTCTTATTAGGAGAAATCTATGTATTCACAGAAAAAATAACCCCAGTGTATTTGTTGATACTGGTGCAGCAACAATGCAGCTGTTGAAATGTTTCCCTTTGAATAATTCTGCCATTATTCTATAAGCATCTTACTCATCATCACTGCAAAGAACTACAGCAATGGCAGATCATATTATTAAGTTATATGGCTAGCAAAAATACTCTGTGTGATACACACCCCTGATTGCAGGATGATCTAATCATCCCTACCCTAATCATCCTTACCCTGGCAGTCTTTGGAGATGCAGCAGTGCCCATGATGGTCACTTCTCACAGCTCCCCACTATCATCATTAAGAACTTCCCTCCTTGAATTAGGAAGATGGGAAGCTTTAAGCAGAACATCAACAGCCAATTGGAAGAGATTTGAGATCTAACCAAAATTACATAAGATAAAAGCAAAACTTATCTCATGTTTTCAACTCTGAATTTTTGACAGCAGTCAAGGGTGAAACAGTTTGCCCTGAGAGGCTGTGGATGCCCCCTCCCTGGAGGTGTTTAAGATCAGGCTGGATGAGGCATTGAGCAACCTGGTGTAGTGGGAGGTGTCCCTGCCCATGGCAGGAGGGTTGGAACTAGATGATCTTGAAGGTCCCTTCCAACCTAAATCATTCTATGATCTGTGGGAAACTGGAGATGACACAGAGGTGGTGACTTGGAGGGCTGCCCTTCCAGCAGAAATACAGTGAAAAGTAGCAGCACTTTGTAACATAGATAATGAATGAAGTTTTAGTGTAGTGACTAGACTAATAATCAGGCTGAAAAATTAGCATTCATCCTTAAGGCTGAATGTTGTGAGACTCAACTGAATTGTCAAAACAATTCTGAATCACAAACGTGTTTGTAAAACTCATGGTGCTCTTTGAGGGAGAACTTGAGAAGAGCCAAGGGGCAAATCTATTGAGTAAACAATACATTGGGAAGCAATAAGCCTGTATCAGTCCCCCATAAGCCTGATCTCTGTTGATCCAAATAGTGAAAACCTTAGCACAGCACTTGTTTGGGAGGTTGATGGCCTCTGTGTTGTTCAGTTGATAATTTTTGGCAGGGGTCTCACCTGGAAGAGCAAAGGAACCAGGAGGAACCACCTTCCTGCTCCACCAGCATGGGCAGAGCTGTCCCTGCCATGACATGGGATATTTTGTGCTGCTGTGTCCCTCCTCTTGCTCTTCACCTAATGCTGGGAGAGAACAGCTGTGTTTTCATGCCATCTCTTGGGGCTTTTCCACATCTCACCAAATATTGTCGCAGAGAGACACATTAGTTTGTTTACAGCATTCTGTTTACCGAATATGTTCTCTATTTAGGTTTTTTATTATGATATTTTATTTTTATTACTCTCCGCCTGATGGGTTTTTTTGCATTAACTTGATTCTAAGGTTTCATAATCTGATTACTGCGAGCAAGGCTCAGAAGGAAGTTGTAAAACATTCTCACTGTAGCTGTGTACCTGCATTACAGAGCATCAGCTGTGTTTGCTCCTTGAGCCTCAGCCTCTTTCTTTCTTAGGGTCTTCCCTTGGGAGGAAAAATTGCTGATGAATCTGTAGGCAGGTGGACACTAAAGGCAATGCAAGTGGGACTTCCAAGTCTTGTTCCTTACCTTTCAGAGTGATCTATGGCCATGCCCAGTGCCTCAAGACCTGCATGTCCATGAGTGGGCAGGGATTATGGGTGTGAGAGGGCTGGAATGGAGCCAGTGGAAATTGTGGGATTGTCAGAGAGGGTCCTCTATTTCTGTTTGGGCAGCAAATCAGTTTCATGCTCTGCAAGACCTTAATGCAGCCTCACACAGAGAGCACACTGCCACACTGGTGTCATCTCTACTCAGTTACACAGGGTCAGTACACATTTGTCCCATGATCTCCTCTTTGTATCATGTGTAACATGAAGGTAAGAGGTTTGTTTCTCTTCAGTTGATCCATAGAACCACTTTATGTCTCCTGTTTTCTTGCAGGAGGAGGCTTTGATGTCTAAGGCAGCTTCTGGTTCAGGAAATCCCCAGATGCTGATTGCCAGAACCAGGGAGGGTGTCACAGGTGAGTACAATTGATCCCTTCTCATTCTGCTTTTTGTATTTTTCCTTTTAAGTGTTTGCTGAGGGGAAGGAGGGTTCTGAAGTGGGAGAACTTAGGTCATCTTTGTGGTTACCTACCACTTGTGTGAGTGCCAACATCAGCACTGAGCTCTGGCAAGAAGGAGCCAGCAGAGAGGAAAGCATTTGCATCTTTCATTAGTGCATCACTTTTACCTTCAGCAACCTTTCCTTGGCTAATTGGATACAAGCAGGTAAAGAGCTCCATAATTCTCTCTTTCACTCAGGCCAGCAACTGGCAAATTGCTGGAAAGATTAGTCTGTAGCCAGATGTTAGCCAGGAAATAAATTTGCCCTTGAGCAAGGGGATTTCTTGCCATTATGTTCAGCACTGAACATGCATCAGAATGATGCATGAAATAATATCATTAGGTCTTTTCCTGGCAAATTTCTCAGAAAAAGTCAAGAGAGGAGTTGACTGAGAGCTCAGATATCCCAAGGCCTTTTCATTACAAATAACAAGTCTTGCAAATTTCCACATGAACCTCGTGAAATTATCTGTCTTGGGGCCAACTGATTCAGGGCTTCATCCTCCATCTGTTGGAGGATTTCAAAGGGATGCAGATGCCTATAGAAGCAGATATATGATGAAGTCCCTGTAACCTCAGAAGCCTCTGTAAGCCAGAAGGCTGCCTAGCAGAGCTTGGTAGAAACAGAAATTCCTAAGTCAGAGAAGTCAGGTTTTTACAATTCTCTGAGCAACAGGATCTTGTGTTAGGGTATTTACTCTGCACCCCAGAAAATGCCTGTCAGCATCTTAAGAGACATAGTACTTGCTTTCACCATGAAGACCCAGACTGGAATCTGCAATTCATTTTGGATGAACAGAGTTCTCTCAAAGCATGTGTTTCAGCAAGAGGAAGAATTACAGCACTCTGGATTGCTCAGGCCTGGACAGATGGACATTATGATAACCCTGACCCTCCCTGCAGCTGATACACAGACTGGATAAAGCACAGTGTCCTGTAGGGATGCTGTTCAGCAGAGGAACATGATGTCTAGTTCCTCTTAAATATGCTGTCTTCTACCTAGAAGAGCTGGTGAAATAGCTGTGCACTGAGAAACGCTTCATCTAATGCAAAGTGAGGTGAAGTGGAGGACAGAGGTTGTTGAACACTGGAGCAGGGACCCAGATGGGGGAATCTCCATCCTTGGAGATTCTGCTCTGTAGATGACCCTGCCCTGAGTGGAGGGTGAGACCTGGCAACCTCCAGAGGTCCCTTATGACATGAATTATTCTGTGATTTTCTGAAAAGCAAAAGGCAGGCCATTCAGCGAGATGTCCCACTGCAGAAAATGTCTTGCTGCATTTTTCATAGAATTGCCTTCATTTTTGATGAGATTATACTAGTGTGGGGTTGGGGAAGAAACCCTACAAAAGCACTGTAAAAAGAAAAAGCCTGCACAGAAGTGCTGTCACTGCTGAAGGAGGAGAAAGAACCAATCAAGGCCACCAGCCTTGCAGCCCAGCTCAGAAAATCTTTCCTTTCCTGTTCATCCAACAGGGTAAAAAACCATCTACAGAGCTCAACTCATTCCCCTGAACCAGAGTGTTGGATGTCCTGTCTCCATTCTCATTTTCCTTTTGATTGTTTAAATTTCTGTTAATTGCAGAGACATCTGCTTTCAGCAGAGGATGAGCAAACGAGTTTCAGAGCCAGCTTGCCCAGTGCCAGCAGCATCTGCTGGTCAAATGAGAGTTCCCAAGTTCATCCCTCTGTGCTTCAGTACTGGAGATAGATCATCAGACATTCCCTCCTTTCTGGGCACTGGATACTGATGCCAAATCAGTTATTTGATCCTGAAATGTCAGCCAGGAAAGGTGAACTTCTTCAGCACATCAAAAAGTGGTGCTCTGGTTTTCTTAACTGGTTTGTCACATCCTTTTTTCCCTTGTATGGAGAACTCAGCTGAGCTTCATCTCATTGAATTCTATGATTCTATGAATATTCTAAGTCTGCAAAAAAAGGCTGAGGCCAACCCTCAAGTTTTGTTTTCTCTCCTACCAGACACTACTGAACTGTTGCAGAGAAAATCTTTCTGTTAAACAACCATTTTGGAAAATACATTTCTGTAGGAATTTTTAACACTATCCAAATTGCATATTTTTAGAATTCTATCAGTATTTTCCTTCCAGTTTGCTTTCTGTTAACAAACCAACAGCTTTTGCCTACACACATTTTACTTTCAAGCAGTAAATAGGATTTTTCGCAATTTTGTGCAGTAATCATGATAAGATTTTTGTAAAAATAAGGTGGCAGACATGATGAGCACAGTAATGGGGTCTGTTTTCAACCCTGCCAAATAGTAAGAGTTATCATTTCACATTTCTGGGATGAAAAGGTTTTTGATATTTATCAGACAAGTGAAGACAGGTGGATCTGGAGAAGTCTGTGCATCTTGTGAAATGGTGACAGTGATGATTAAAGCTGCTAATTTTTGATTTCTTCTACTTGATGCACCATGATGATGCTCTGAATGCTGCTGGAGGGTGTGAGGGTTCAGCCCTGGGGACAAAGTAGCCACAAAAGTGATCACAGTCTTGACAGCCCCTTAACTTTCTTGGGTCTCTGCTTGGGTCTTCTCTGAAATATTTTCCCTGCTCATCCTTCCCCTCTTCCCACCACACTGCTGCTTCCTTCCATTCTGTGATGGCATTGTGCACCACTGATTTGCATCCAGAAAATTAATCCTACTGCACACTGAAATTATTCAGACAAATAATATTTTGGTATTAACAGCCCTCCTACTTCTGTCTCCACTGTAATTGCTGCTAAGTCTTCCAGACAGTCTCTTCTAAATGAGGAAGAGATCATATATGTGCAAACCCTAAGGAAACATTAACCTCCACCACTGAATGGAGGTTCAGTTGATGTGGAACCAGGCTATTTGAAAGTACTTTTGTTTGGGTTTTGTGGCCTTTTTGGAGTGGAGTAGGAAGAAGAAGCTGAGCATTAATGGAAATCCACAGCACTTTAATCCACAAACACAACTGGTCCCAGTCCTGAGCTCTGGAGGGGGATAGATTTAGACTAGACATAAGAAAGAAATTCTTTACAGTGAGGGTGGTGATGCACTGGAACAGGTTGCCCAGAGAGGTTGTGGATGCCCCCGCTCTGGAGGTGTTCAAGACTAGGCTGGACATGGCACTGTGCAGCCTGGTCTAGTGGGAGGTGTCCCTGCCTATGGCAGGGGGGTTGGAACTCGATGATCTTTAAGGTCCCTTCCAACCCAAACTATTCTATGATTCTATGATTCTTCTGTCCAGTTCCTTTCCACAGGAGAGCATGTTGACCAGCTTTGTTTCTTTGCCCACCTAAGTTACTTATTTTTGATGTTAAGAAATAAACTTTATGGCCTTCCATGCCCCAACTCTCCTGAATATAGTTTAAAACTCTCTCAAAACTATAAAATAAAAGCCAGCTAAACTCGAAAGTTTCAGTAACTTTCTTTCTTTAAACAACAGGGGAGATCAGATGCTTGGGGATGGTCTCTGTCTAGTTGTGATGCCTCAAGGCATCAGCAGGAGAAACCTCCAGGCAAAGCAACTGCCTTCATTGTATTTGAAGTGGCCTAAGATGAAGCTTAGAAAGCCCTGAAGATGCTGCTGCAGAGTCAGAGACCATCAGGCTGATCTTAATTTTAAGAAACAAAATGTTCCAGTCAGTAAAAAGAGAAGGCCTCCAGTTCCTCTGTTGGAGCTCCTCCCAGTTCCAACTATTAAGAAGAAAAACACACGCAGCAGGGACTATAATTAGAAAGGAGTGTCATGAGAAGTGGAGTGAAAATTGCTCTGTCAACCTCAGTTCTGTTTAGGCTGCATCTGCTTTCTCCATAATGTGCTTTGTCAGAAATACTACACTAGGCTGATAATGGCTGTGGAGTCTGATACTGATAGCAGCACCAGTGCTTTCCCCTGGAGTCACACTGAAATTAGAGATTTCAGTGTTATCTGTAACAGGAAAACTAGATTCCATTGTCTGGGAACTGCTCTGCAATGGAGCAAACCCCGTCAGCAGCAGGGAATCCAAATTCCACTGTTTTGACAAAACAGAAGCATCCTTCTTACATGTGCTTGTGTTTATTAAACAGGGCACTATTCAGAAGTGTCTTTCCATCGATTTTCAAAAATGCATGCAGTGAAAATGCACTTTTGCCTTCTCCTCCAACAGAAGAATGAAAACCATGTCTTGCTTTTCCATCAAGCCTTGAGAATCTCCTGAGGAAAATCTGGACAGTGTGAGCCACAGCAGGGTGTCCTCCTCAGAAGACATGGAGTAGAATCATAGAATCATAGAATAGTTTGAGTTGGAAGGGACCTTAAAGATCATCAAGTTTACCAGCAATAAGACTGGTTTGAACAGGGAGGAAAAACCACAGAATCATAGAATGGTTTGGGTTGGAAGGGACCTTAAAGATATTCTAGTTACAACTCCCCTGCCATAGGCAGGGACACCTCCCACTACATCAGGCTGCTCAGTGCCTCATCCAGCCTGGTCTTGAACACCTCCAGAGAGGGGGTGTCCACAACCTTTCTGGGTAACCTGTTCCAGTGCTTCACCACCCTCACTGTAAAGAATTTCTCTCTTATGTCAAGTCTAAATGAATGAATGTGGCCATCCCATGCTGGAATTTCTGTGGGCTTTGTTCTCCCTACAGAGACAAGGTATCAAGCATCAACTTACAGCCCCACACACATTCTCATTCTGTAGCCACTCCAGATTTTAAGCAGAGGGCTGGGGCCCCTCCTTTATGGGGACAGGCTGAAGGAGTTGGGGTTGTTCTGCCTGGGGAAGAGAAGGCTCAGGTGGNGAGGGTGGTGAGACACTGGAAGAGGTTGCCCAGAGAGGTTGTGGATGCCCCCTCAATTCCTGGAGGTGTTTAAGGCCAGGCTGGATGAGACATTGAGCAACCTGGTGTGGTGGGAGGTGTCCCTGTCCATGGCAGGGGGCTTAGAACTAGATGATCTTTAGGATCCCTTCCAACCCAAACCATTCTGCAATTCTGTGATTTTTCCTCCCTGTTTGGAGATGTCTTATTGCTGGTAATTTAATTTTTTATATTTTAGATATTTAGGGACAGCTGCAGTGTCTGACTGAGCGCTGACAGCAGTGCTTTCTGCAGTTGGAGCAGTTGTCTAGACAAGCTGCTGAATTAGGCTTGAATGTTTTTGCAGAAATCCTCATATCTGCTGCTACTGCCTGGATCTCCTTGTTTACAATGTTTTGTTCCTTCCTTACCTGCAGATATGTTTCACTTAATGAAGACAATCACAGTCTTTACATCATAACACTGGGTTTGGTTCGTGATGCTTTGTCTGTGATTGCTTTTTG
This sequence comes from Turnix velox, assembly GCA_013400935.1. Taxonomy (NCBI): domain Eukaryota; kingdom Metazoa; phylum Chordata; class Aves; order Charadriiformes; family Turnicidae; genus Turnix; species Turnix velox. The sequence continues at coordinate 71,864 of VZTY01028075.1, forward strand.
GACCCGCTGAGAGTGTCTTTGTTGTTTTATGGATTATATATATCTTGGGTATATTTCTCCATATTTTCATTACTGTTTCTATTGCATTCATAGAGCAAGGCTTCCTCCTTCAGCTCTCCAAGAACATCTTTGCATTCCCATGGGTGGTGCTTAATGAAAGACTTTGTAGCTTAATTTAGTGCCAGCAGTATTTGTCTTAAGGTTTTGAAGGCAGCAAGACCAAATCCAGGAGGAGTTCTATTTTTATTAAAAAATAACTCTGGTTTCTTATTCTCTGCATGTCAAATGGATCACAACAGTAGCACTTAATTATCTTTATCTACCCCTCTGCTCTCTCCTTTGCATTATTTAAATTGCTTGTGCTCAAAATGCAAAACTTAATCTTCAGCAGGTGCTTGATCTTGCAACCCTTATTTATATGAGAAACTGAAATCAGCGTCACTGGAATTTGTCTGATGGTGGGCTTTGCTTTCCCTCTGTCTGATCAGATCCCTGATGGTGCAAGGGTAGTGCTGGGAATTGGCTTGTGCTGCTCCTCCCTAGTAGTTCACAAGGGTGTTTGGGAATGATATTTTTCATCTGATAAAACCCTCTGGGTGGTGGGACTGTGATCCACGTGCTTAGAGAGGGTGATACCTTCTGTCCCTTCACTTGAGGATATTTCTGGCTGGACAGTCCAAAGTCAGAGCAGTGGATGATGTCTTCTCCTGTGCCTCCTTGTGGCACACGTGGTCCATGGTGCTGCTTGGGGAGGAGGCAATTTTTCAGCTGAGCCCTGTGTTTTGTCTCCTTCCAAGGTTTCACTTCAGTGGTTACAGACTTGTACTTCCTTGCAAGGAGAATAATGCATAACTACAGGTGCTTATTGACTGGGGCACTATTGAGTTACAAATAGACTTGCCTGAGCTTTGGATGGGAGCAGGGGCATGAATTATTGATAAAGGGCTTGTGGAGTAAAGGAGGGTGGAGATGGCCCCTCCAACTCACACACACAGGCAGGAACTGCTGCAGCTCCAGCACATCAAAGGGACGTGCAGAGAAGCTGCTGCTCACACAGCGGTGCCAATGGCGATGATGCATCTGCATCTACAGAGGCAAAGCACAAGACTTAATTAGCAGACACTCAGCCCCAGAGTCATTAAAGGGGGATGAGGTTAATCTTCTGGTTCCTCTGAGCTGAACAAGGCCTGCCAGGATCTCACACCCGGCTCACTTGCACTTTTCCAGCAAAAGCAGAAATTTTCATGAGATGCCAGAGCTGGTGATGGGAAATGAACTTTGGCTCCAACTGCTCCCCGAGCAGCAATCCAGGCTTAAAAGGATTATTCACTTGAAAGGAGGAGAGATGCTTTATGAGTGATGGGGAAAATCAATGAGCCACAAATCATTTCAGACCTAGTGTCCTCTGAAGATGACTCATTGCAGTGGCTTTGACACCCCTGAACAAGGAGGACCTCTCTTCTGGAGGAGTTCCTGAAGATTTGCAGGTGCAAACCCATCTGATAGCACAGTGGGGTGAGAGATGACAGTGAGCATGTTGATTGATCAAAGCCATTTCTGTGGGGACACAAGACTCAGATGGAACAAGGGTTGAAGAATTAGTCCTCTGTAAAAAGGATCATTTGCAAAGTGATGGTCATGAATTTCAGACCCAACCCATAGATTTTCTCCTCTATTGACTGTAAGGTGCAGAAATTATTGAGCTGTTTCTGGGTGTCTTAGCCAGTGGGTGTTAAAACTTCATCTGGCTTTGCAACCTCATGGTAAAAACCTCATGGTTTCCCTTTTCCATGAGAGCTTGTGGAACTCTTTGCAGGGTTGAGCAGAACCAACTGTTTTGCACCAACTGTTTTCAGCTCATGGCTGTGTCCAAATGTCAAGATATAGAAAGATATTCCCGTGGCATATACAGAAATACTTAAATAAATGAGATGTTTTCATTACAGCAAGAAGCAGCTTGTGTGATTCCTGAAATACCGTCACTTCATCTTCCAGAGACCAAGAAATTGCAGGAAAAAATTCAGCTCCTAAATCTGGTCCAGTCAAAATCCTTGTAGCTTCTTTCCATAGGAAAGATATGGTTAAAATTTGCTCCCATCACCTTTTTATCTGTCATCTCCCTTCCACTGATGGCAACTTTCTTTGCTTAGATATCTATCAAATAGCCCTGATGCCCATGGAAGATTTTCAAATGAAGATGTAGGGTTAATTCCAGCTAAATTTAAATATGTTCTGATATAAAATGTAATCTCCTGTCATCAGCAGATCTCATAAATGCTGCTTTGCTAAAATGCCCAGTTTCCAAGCTGTGCTTTGATATACAGTTTATCCATTCACCACTCATTTTTGATTGGTAGTAAAGGCTTTTAGTAAGGATGACAGAAATGTTTTATCCACCATCATAAACACAGTTTTATTAAAAAGGAAAAAAAAAAAGAAAGGGAAAGGATATGGAATGAGAAAAAGGCAGGTCCCCAGCACTCTTTTCATAACTTATTGGGAAAGACTTTATAGCTGAATCAGCTGCTGAGTTGCCATGTTTTTATCTAGAAGGATGCAAATTGAAGTGTTTCTGGGCTGTAACTGCAGAACATGCAGGCTCTGGGGTACCCACCATTGTTGTCTGAAGGCTTAGTGCTGTGGGAGAGAAACTTCCAGTTTATTGCATTCATCCCACCAGCCTGTTCTTGGAGAGAATGCAAGAACAGCCTGGCTGCCTCTTATCCCAGCACTCTTTGTAACCCACAGCATTTCTCTTACTGGACTTCCCTCTCAAATAACCTAATTTAAAAATTTTTTACCTTGAATGAACTCATTCCTGATCTATCCTAAATTATGTGAGATCTTGTAGGAAGTTGTCCTGACCCCTTGGATTACCATGGAGCCTTTCAAGAAGCCAAAGGACAGGGAATTATTACTCTTACCAGTCACCACCAGTGAAACTTCCAGAGATTTTTCCATTGTTCCCTGCATCAAGTCTTGTTGCCAACCCTTTCAGAGGGACTGTTGTTGGGGTATGACTCAGGGAATATTGGGTAGCATCCACCAAAGAAATATGTTAAGTCATAGAATATGTTAAGTCTAATCATAGAATGGTTTGGGTTGGAAGGGACCTTCAAGATCATCTAGTTTCAACTCCCCTGCCATGGGCAGGGACACCTCCCATTAGACCAGGTTGCTCAGTGCCTCATCCAGCCTGGCCTTAAACACCTCCATGGACTGAGGGGGCATCCACAACCTCTCTGGACAACCTCTTCCAGTGTCTCACCACCCTCACAGTCAAGAATTTCTTTCTTATCTCCAGGCCTAATCTCCCTTCTTATAATTTATATCCATTATTCCTAGTCCTACCATTATGTATCCTATTAAAAAGTCTTACCCCAGCCTTTCTGTAGGTCCCCTTCAGGTATTGATAAGTTACTATGAGGTCCCTCCTGAGCCTTCTCTTCTCCACACTGAACAACCTCGATAACATCTCACTCTACTTGATGAGATTAGACCCACTTGTGTCTCATTGGAAATCTCAGTGCCATCCATCTTAACATCCATAGCTTGCTTGTCAAAACAGTGCTTGGGAGACCCTGGTCAAATATAAAGACCTTCCTGCTGTCCATAAAAACATCTCAGCATCCCAACAGTGACAAGGATGTCCATCCTTTGCAATGCAACAGCCAAACTTGTCACCTCACCTTCCCAAGCCAGACCCTGGGGTCTCTTTACATGTGATGAAAAGGAGCAGAATTGTTTATTTTATGATTGCAGAGATATGAATGGAATCCTACCAAATGGTTTAGCACCAGCCCCTGCCCATCTGTCAGACAGGCAGCGTGATGAGTCTTAACATTTTGCCATGCTCTACCTTGCATATTGATCCAGATCTCACACATCTCCTGAGCTGGTGGGGAGACAAATGCATGGCAGTTCCTGCACTGCTGAGCCCTGAGTCTGCTCAAGTGCCACCAGGAGACCCTGCAAGCCTTCAGAGAAGACAAAGATATAATTTCTCCAGAAAAGGATTCGTCAGCAAAAGAGAATGGTGATGTTTATTGACATCAGTCAAATAAATAAACGAGCCAATAAATTTGGAATTGCTGCTGAAATGACTTGGAAGTGCTGTATATTGAATTTTACCTATTTTTATTGTTTGTGGAATGGGCTTTGGGTTTATGTATCATCATCTTTTTGATATACTGATTTTCTATGATTTCATTGTGTATCCTGGGAAAAAACAGAGGAGGAAAAAAATTACTGCCAGGCCTTAAATGCACAGATGAACTGAACCGAAATCCCAGAGATAAAAATTAGATTATTCCAACACAGTGTGACAAAGTGAAGTGGAGGTCATCCTGGGAAATGATACTGGAACCTGTAAGATGAAATGACTCAGTGGCTTCAACAGCACAACTTTACTCTTAACTTTTCTGAGCATAGTAGGTTAAGAACTAGGAAATACTATTGTTACAAATCTTCCAGGGTCCTTGTTCCCTAACAGGCCTCTCATGTGATGGGAGATGTGGTCAGTCTGGAGTCTCTTCTCAATACATTTGACTTGCAGAATCAAGAGTTGATTAAAACCTGCCCAGGGATCTTGGCTCTTCACATGAATTTTGAAAGATTCTTCAGTTTTACCCCATTTGTAAATGATTTTGATTTTGTTTTGCCCCTCCTTACAATCCCAGGGAGTCTGGAATTGTTTTGCTCAAGCTCTCAAGGAGTGAGTTTGCTTTGTCTTGGTGTCCTCTCCGAGAGGACATGTTGGAAGAATTATAACTCCTTGGTATTGGCTATCTGTTATCCACCTGAAATTTTCAACAGCAGACACATACAGTAGCATGGAACCAGATGGGCAGTCCTGATTCCCAAAGGCTTAAAACCTAATTTGCAGTTAAAGCAACATGTTTACTTTCCTTTTTCTCAGAAACAGCTTCTTCTTTCTCCCTGGGATTGGCCAGTTTGGTCTGATTTAGGTGGCACCTTCCCAGCAGAGCAGATGAATGACCCCCCTGTCCCATCTCCCAGGACAGGGAGATGTGAACATGCTCAGCAGGGATAAACCAAGGTCCAGAGCCATGAAATGGAGCCAGTATTTTGGCAAGGTCATGAAGGTCTGATCAGCCTGAGCATGTGAATGGTCTTGGTCCGTGAGTACTATCAGAGAACCTTCAGTACTGTGAGCATTTTGATAGATGGACTTAGGAATTGCCCCAAACCTTCAATATGGAAATATCAGAAAGGAAGGGTTAGGAGACACCATGGTAAGCCCTCAGGCAAGATGAGCTTCCACTGCTGTCTGTGACTCATAGATGAGGACCTCATCCTGGGACTGCCCAGAAGACATCCCCAGCAAGCATGAGACACTCTCCCTTGCTTTCATGCCTGAAAAGATTCAGGCTAAAATAAATACTGTTCGTTGTTTAGCTGCCAGTTGAATCTTGAGATTTGCTTTGAATCAGTTCATTGTTCTTCCTGCTTTTCCTAAATGAAGTGGAGTGGGTCCCACCAGAGGGGAACATGCTAATCATATATGGATCTAATAGCTCAGGACTCCCCTTGGAGAGCTCTGTGCCTCTTTTCTTCCCCTTGTGGGGAAATACATTAAGAAATTTAATATTGTTTGCAAAGCTGATCACAAGAATATGCTTCTCATCCCCTGGGCACCATTGCAGTCTCACAGTGACATTAGCTTTCCTGTCCACAGGCCCCTGCCAAGTGCCTGCCTGTCCCACAGCTCTGGTGTATTTTAAACTCTTTTCAGTTTTATGGTTTCCTTTTTATTTATATCTCCCTGTGATACTCCCCTCCTTCTTCCCCAGCATCTGCAGTCACACAAAGAACCTGGTTCCCAGAGGAACCCCCAAAAGTTTCAGTAGCTTCTTCCCTGTCACAAGCCTGTCAATAAGGAGCTTGATGGGGTCTCTGCCTCCCAGTCAGGGGTGGGATGTGATTTCCCAGGTTATCAGCATGACACAAGAACAGATTTGTTTTCAAGCCTCTTTATTAACATTCTGCCTCTTGCAGCAGGGCTGCATGTTCTCTGTTTCAAAAGTTACCTTGTAGTTTGTGTTTGAATAAAAAATGGCATTGGAGACTGGGAGCTTTTTTTTTTTTTTAATGGTATTTTTTGGTTTTCTGGCTTTAAGGAGAAGATAGGGAATTTCCATTTCAAGGCTTTGGAGGACTTAAAATCCCACCAAGCATGCAGATTATTGACAAAAGCAGGACTCTCTGAAAAAATAATATACTCCAAAGTACACACATCTCCCTCTGCACAGGTGAGAGAATAAACAACACACACTGGCTTGATGCCTTCCTGGATGGTGCCCAAACATGGTTGTGCTGATCATAGTGTGAGAAACCATTTAGAAGAGAAATTAATTAGCCTGAAAATGTAAATTTGGGTTTTAGCACTCTTTTAACAGGAGTGAGAGCTGCTTTCACCAGGAGCTGAGCCTTTGTGGGCAGAGCAACTCCACACCAGGCTAGAGGTCAGCACTAGATGTTTCCAGGCTTTGTTTTTGAAGAGTTATGGGTCAAATAGAAGGGCATTCAAAAGCTGAAATAAAGACCCAAGAGGAAAACCTCACTTTTTAGCCTTGTTTTCTGGGGAAGTGAATTTGAGGAGTAGGATGTCTGTTCACATCCCTGTCTCTTCACACCTTTTTCTGATTATTGGAGCAAATTTGACACAGAATCAGTGTCAAGAAGCTCAAGAAAAACTCAATTTTTCTATAAATGTGGTTAAAATCCAGCCTTTACCTGTTTCCACAAGGAGGAGCCTTCTTAGATGATCAGCCACAGCCCTCATGTTGGTTGCAAGAAACAGACAAAAGGGGAAATGAAGGGCTGGAAATACAGGAAAACATCAGGAATGCAGGAAAATTCCAGGTGGAAGAGATAGGGAAGATGTGGGTCACATATCCAAAGATAATCAGATAATATATTGTTCTAAACTAGACTGGTGGAAATAAATAAATAAATAAATAAAAGTCCATTTTCTATTTATACTGGTGTTTCTCTTTGGATATTGAAAAGCCAAGAAATAAATGTAGCAATTTGGAGGCTGAAACAAGAAGAAATAAAGAAATCCCAGGAGATAAAAAGGCAGAAGACAGATTTCGATAAAAGTCTATTTTTGAGAAATAAATTTTGCAGCAGATGTAAAGTGCAAGACTCTCACACTGCAACATGTATGCACAGGCCCAGGGAGAGGTGTTTCCATTAGCAGGTTTGGCAAGATTTCTGAGAAAAGGAAGTTTTAGGTATTTTCACTGTCCTGTCCACACCTGTGAGACTTCTCCTTGCTAGAAACTTCTGACTGATGGAGTTCACTGCAAGGGCATTTCCCAGAAAATCACTTTTCTATAAGAAAATCCTAAACACATGCCAAAAAAACCCATAATTAAACTGTGTTTTTTTTATCGATCTTCTAAGAATAAAATTCTCTCTGTGACTTCAACAACTCTTTCACTGCAGTCTCAGCTATGTCATTGGTCCCCAGAACAGCAGCACAAGACCAGTTAAAACCAGTTCAGATATGGAATCAATCTGATTTCTAATCTTTTTGGACAGCACAAACTTTACTGAAATTAATTATAAGATGGGGACTGAGCTGTGTGAGAGCTGTGTAGGGGAAGAGGACATGGTGGCCCTGGTGGACAGCAGGATGACCATGAGCCAGCAGTGGCCAAGAGGGCCAGTGGCATCCTGAGGTGTACTGGAAGGGGTGTGATCAGTAGGTGGAGAGAGGTTCTTCTCCCCCTCTGCTCTGCCCTGGTGAGACCACATCTGGAATATTGTGTCCAGTTCTGGGGCCCTCAGTTTAAGAAGGACATGGAACTGCTGGAGATAGAATCATAGAATCATAGAATAGTTTGGGTTGGAAGGGACCTTAAAGATCATCGAGTTCCANGCTGAGAGAGCTGGGTCTCTTTAGCTTGGAGAAGAGAAGACCAAGGGGTGACCTCATTCATGTTTATAAATATGGAAAGGGTGAGTGTCAGGAGGATGGAGCCAGGCTCTTCTCAGTGATCTCCAATGACAGAACGAGGAGCAATGGGTGCAAGCTGGAACACAGGAGAAAAAACTTCTTCTATTCCCTCCCTCTTCATGGTGAGGGAACAGGCTGCCCAGAGAGGATGTGGGATCTCCTTTCTCTGGAGACATTCAAACCCCACCTGAGCACATTCCTGTATGACCTGTTCTAGGTGTTCCTGCTTTGTCAGTGGGATTGGACTAGATGATTTCTCGAGGTCCCTTCCAATCCCTGATATTCTGTGATTCTGTGAATTCATTAATTGAATGCCTAGTTTTAAATTCTTTGCTCAGCTGCTTGTGGCCTTGGAAGAGCAGGGTATAATCAGTGCATTTTCTAATTAACGATATGTTTCCAGACGCTCCAGATCAGCAGTTAACAATTAGGAGGTTCATTGCTTTTTCTCAGCCATTGCATGGCTGAGAGATGAAGTTGCTTTGTGCTGGCTCTTCCAGGAGTTAGTGGCCCTTGAAAAGACACCATTGCAGATGCTTAAGCCTTGGAAAGGCCCTGAGAAGGATTTCACAGCAGCCTTCTCAATGGCAGAAAGGATAATTCCATGTTTAACTAATACAAGTGAGATCAATCCAAGGAAAATTATTCAGCAAGCCTTCGTTGTGGTGTCAGGATGGATAAGTTGCACAGACACCTAAAGATAGTGGGAAAATAGTTATGTTCTTTCTGAAAAATGTTGGAAGGTCTCCTTGACCTGTATTCAGTGAAGTTAAAGTACAGAGGGGCTTCAGAGACCAGCAGTTGTCAGCCAGAATGGAGCTTACTTCATTTATTTTGCCCTGCAGAAGTCATGAAGGTAGTCTGAGATGGTCACCCAAGGTCCCTCTGCAATCACTGGAGACACAGAGATGGAATCATTTGCTCTTGAAAGTGCACATCCAGCCTGGTAGGAGCACACAAGGAGCTTAGGTTAGACATTATCACCCCCTTATCCAACATTCAATTTGATAGGAAACTGCTACAACAGCAGCTGGAGGGCTAGAACCTGGCATCAACTCCACAAAAGGCAGATGCATGGAGACTTTGACAAGGTAGATTGAAAAATATGAAAGTATCTGAGGTCCTGGGAGCATCCTCCACACCAGATATCACTGTGGGTATGTGTAGTACAGAGAAATGAGACTACCAGAGATGTTCCACATAAGATTTTTGATGGACAGGATATGGCAGTGATGAGACAGAGTCATCTGTGTTGCTCGAGAATATCTCAGACAGACCCTGACCAAGAAGACTTACCTTGCCAAGCATTAGAGGAATTCACAGCTGTGAGGGGGCAGGTGGTCTCCAGCACTGATAAAAATGTTGCATCAGGCAGCATTGGGCTGTGGTGACATCAGCTGGTAATGGTTAATGGGGTTAATGGTACATCTGGTGAAGGAGACCTGTGCTCCATCATGTAAGGCTGACGTTGCTCAGTGCTGCCCAGTTAAAGAGTCAAGAACTTGGCTCTGAGTGTTTCCTGAAAAACCACAGTCTCATCTCTGCAGCACCTCTGCAGAGAGCCCATAAATCATCTTCCCCAAACACCATGTTGTCTGCTCACCTCCTCTCACATCTTCCTAACCTGGTGACACAACATAGTTCCAACCTGTCACAGCCCCCACCCAAGGCACTGGACTCTCCTACAGCCTAGAGGCTGCCAAAATCCCCCCCAAGAATGCAGAGGGAGTGATGCTGGGCAGGTGGGCATCCTCATCACCACAGTCAAGAACAGGGTTTATGAAATCTATTTGAGTGATAGGCTGTCAGTCTCTGCTTGAGTCAGTCAAAGAGGAGGGCATTTCTTCTTCTTTTGAAAAAGGATTTATGTTAATGAGCCAAATTGTCTCCCTGAAACAACAGTGTGATTATCCCACTCAGGGACAAGGAAAGGAACATAGATGTGGATTCAGCACTTCTGGAGGAAGACTCCTGAGAGTTGCCCAGGCTCAGAAAGAGCTTGAGCTGGATTTCATAATGAGGTTTTGCTGAAACATATCACTGAGGGTTTTTTTTCCTTTTCTTTCTTTTTTTTCCCCCTGTGCAGAGTTTAGACAGCATGACAACAGGATAGAAAAGTGCTCAGCCCCAGATTGCTTTCTGTGTTGTGATATTCAATAATAATCAGAGAGCTCACTCATTTAAAAACAAATCCCTTTGAATGAAAGAGTCATGCTTGGCATGATGGACACTGCCCTGCGTGGATGCACAGAAACAGATTTCCAACCTGAAAAAGCTTTTTTGTATTAGTGTGAAGTTCAAGTCATTTGTCTTATTCTCTGTGAAGTTTCTAAACTGACGCAGCTGGAAGAAGCTTAACGGGATGAAGAAAATATTTTAAACTCTAAAGATCAACTTTGGGAAGATTTTATGATCAATTATTCTGTTCCCAAAATAAAAAATTCACTGGCATTTGTGCAGACCCAACAGGAAAAGCTTTCTTTTCCGTGCTGCTCCTCGTGCTGCTGCAGTAAAACTCCAAATGCTGTTTTCTCTGGCTGCTCTTGCAAACCGTGGCCTGGCAGACATCAGCACAGATGTTTTGGCAGGAGAAGGTGGTAATGAATTGAAACTGTTGCTAATATTAAAATTAGCTGGTTTTATTTCAACTTCCTACAACTCCCAGGAATAAAATCAATCCCTGTTTGCCAGCTGAAGGGCAAACTTCCAGAAATGAAGCAGCACTGGTTTTCATCTCCCACAAGGGTTCTGCAAAAAGCAGAGAAGGGAAGACTGCTCCTTCTGATGGCAGTTGCACAGTTGTGGAGATGTACTTTTGCCAGCTGGAAAAGTCATTGTCCCTTTACTTCATAGAATCATAGAATAGTTTGGGTTGGAAGGGACCTTAAAGATCATCGAGTTCCAACCCCCTGCC
>VZTY01028075.1:82961-131336 GCA_013400935.1 Turnix velox
TCAGCCTGTCCTCATAGGGCGGTTGCTCCAACCCTTTGACCATCTTTGTGGCCCTCTTCTGGACCCGCTCCAACAGCTCAATATCCTTCCTGTGTTGAGGGCTCCAGAACTGGACGCAATACTCCAGGTGGGGTCTCACCAGTGCTGAGTAGAGGGGCAAAATCACCTCTCTGGACCTGCTGGTCACACTCCTCTTGATGCAACCCAGGATTTGGTTGGCCTTCTTGGTTGCAAGTGCACACTGCTGGCTCATGTTGAGTTTGTCATCAACTGACACACCCAAGTCTTTCTCTTCACTCTCCACCCAGCCTGTGTCTGTGCTTGGGATTGCTTCGACCCAGGTGCAGGACCTTGCACTTCATGTTCTCACAAGGGTTTATAGGGGTCTTGTCCCTGTGCCATGCAGACAGACTGATCCCCATTTTCTCATTGTCTTCCCCAGACCCACCTTCCAATTAATTGGCTTGCCTTAATAAAAAATGGAATTTTGTGTTCTCATCCTTGCCTGGCCAATAATTCCAACACCTCTGAGGGCTGACTGATAAGCTTCTGGGCTCCTGCTGCACCTTTTCCAAGCTACATCCTCACCATCTAAGAATTGTGATGCTCTTCATCATTTGCATCATCCACAGTTTTGTCTTCTCGTGACCATCCTTACAGCTGTCCTGCTGCCAGGATGCTGCAGAGCTGCCAACACAGAAATGTTGGGAGAGAAAGCAGCTGCTTTGCCTCTAATCTGAGCAGAGGTGTGAGTCCCAGGGAGTGAATCATAGAATGGTTTGGTTTGGAAGGGACCTTCAAGATCATCTAGTTCCAACCCCCTGTCATGGGCAGGGACACCTCTCACCAGACCAGGTTGCTCAATGCCTCATCCAGCCTGGCTTTAAATACCTCCAGGGATTGAGGGGGCATCCACAGGCTCTCTGGGCACCCTGTTCCAGTGTCTCACCACCCTCACTGTAAGGAATTTCTTTCTTAAACATGGCAGTGCCCCACGATGTTTCATGTCTGATGCACCTGGCAATGCCCCACGGAGCAGCCCCATTCACACTTTAGCTGAGAAGCCTTTTAATTAATTGTCAACAGTTTTTTAATATATAGATTTAGCTTCTCTGCCGGAGTAAATGCTGTTTGAGATATTAAATTCTGTTTGGATTAATGGCCTCTGACAGCTTTTCCTCCTTTGCAAACAAAGTGGGTTTGAAGTGTAATAAAGCAGAGCGTGGGATGCACTGAACATGGAGAGCTGTTCAAGCTGGCAGCCAAGTGAAACAGCAGCAGCAGCAGCAGCAGCCTCCATCTAGAGGAGCCCATGGACAAACACACCTTCCAGGGTTTTTTATCTGATGTGGCTTTAGGCTCTCCAAATGTTTCAGCCTCCTGTACAGTGGCTTGTGGTGAAGCACAGCAGTTGTGTGATGGGGTTTTTGAGTACTGGGCTCAGTGAGCCATGGGGCTGGCATTGCCTGCACCAGGTTGATACCAAGCAGCTTTGTTTGTTCTCCTTTTGTCATGGAATAATAGAATACTTTGAGTTAAGGGACCTTAAAGATCATCTAGTTCCAAACCCCCTGCCATGGGTAGGGACACCTCCCACTAGATCAGGTTATGCCACATCCAGCCTGGCCTTAAACACCTCCAGAGAGGGGGCATCCACAGCCTATATGGGCAACCTGTTCCAGTGTTTCACCTCCCTCACCATAAAGAACTTCTTTCTTCTATCTAGCCTGAATCTCCCCTCTTCCAATTTGCATCCATTATTTCTAGTCCTTCCATCACATATCCTATTAAAAAGTTCTACCCAGGCTTTCTGTAGCCCCCTTCAGGTATTGAGAAGCTACTCTGAGGTCCCCCCTGAGCCTTCTCTTCACCAGGCTGAAGAACCCCAACTCCTCAGCCTGTCTTCATGAGGCAGTTGCTCCAGCCCTTTGATCATCTTGAGAGGAGACTAATACATAATATGCTCATATGGAGAAGTGAGATCCATTACCCAGGAAAAGCTAAAGAAGAAATGATGCTGATCCTAATGTTATAAAGGACTGTGAGGAAGATGTGGTTTCTCCTCCATGTTTACAGCCAGCTCCCAGCAGAGCCAGCCTGTCCTCATTCAGAGTCGTTGGACATCTCGAGCTTCCTGCTCGTGGGATTTGAGAGCTGCAATGCATGAAAACATCAAGAAGAAACTCAGGAGAACTAGAGGCAGCAAGCTCACTTTGATTGAGCAGTTAATCAGATCATAGTTTTAATGAACTTGTTGAATTCCTAATTGTTTTAAAGTATAGACTTGAGAACTCTTAAATGTGTATATGTTTTATTCATGAAAATGGGAACTTGAAGACATGAAAGAACAGGGTTTGTATGACAGTTTTATGAACTTTAAATGAATGATTTTAACAAAGGATCCAAAATGTATTAGGAAGTAATTATCAAATAACTTGTTAATGATATCCAAGAGCTATAGGATATGACAGGCCATTGCTCTGAACTCTGAGCCCTTGTGTGATTATTTTGGTGCCAGGAAGGAGCAAACTGCAGCTTCAAAGGCAATGAAAATTTTCATCAAAAGTAACATTCAATAGCTAACAATAATCAGGATTAATGGCACTGTCAATGATGATTCAGCCAAAAGGAATGTTTGAAGTTAAAAGTGCACCAAAAATCATTTGAAGCAAAAGTTGCTTCCCCAAATCACATCATTTCATAGCAAAATCATTTCCTTTGACAGACACAGACCTTCTCTCTCTGTCTGAACACGGATTGCCCTTTAATGCAGAAGAGGATGGGATGATTAGAGATAAGGTATACATTCTCAACAGTAACTCAATGAAGCATGTGGTGGATCAATGGGAGTCTTTAAACTTAAATTGTGTGTCTTCTTTCTAAAGACCTACTTTAAATCAAGGCCAAGTTGAGATACAAAACACAGGATGAAAACTGTACTAAGAGCTGGTATAAAACTGAAATTGCTATCCTAGAGGAAATTTTAAGACTCCAAAATTATGTTTTGCCCTGAGTTGAGTTGCAAAGCAGGTTAGAAAAATCCTCTAAATATTTCATTTTGGCACTGCCTAAACATTTTGGTTCTGCTGCATTTTTAAAACTTACTTTATATATATCAATTCTCTTATCCATGAGAGAGATTACCCATGTTATGTATTACCTGTGCTGTTAGCATCACGTTGGCCACAGTGCTTCCAGGCACAGCTCTTCCAGATCATTCTGTTTCCTGCACCATGGACATCACTTGTCTTTATTCAAGGCAGTTTGTGTTTCTTTGCAGAATGCTGCATTGTCTGCCCCAATGACACAATTCAGGCAGAGTCAGGGAAGCCCAGAAGGAGACAGAGAGTTCCCAAGGACCAAGAGGAGAAAACAGGATGGTACTTCTGAAGCAAGTCCCCTTGTCTCTGGGAGCAGCCACTGGTGAGAAAGATGTGATGCCCTGCACACACACAGATATCCTGGTTAAGGGCTGTTAGTGCCCTGGGAGGCATGGAAATACACTGATTTGTGGGTCTTACATGTCTTGAGTAGTACTCATTGTGCTACTGTCACCCTCACATTTACCCAAGATGTCCTCATCCCCCATTGCTTTGGGAAATGAGGAAGTGGGTGTGCACAGAAACTTGTTTTATAGTGCCCAAATAATAAGGGCTACAAATAACAAATCCATGTAGCTAAAGCTGGTGTAAATAGTCTTTTTTTTGCCACCTGGAGTATTGTGTCCAGTTCTGGAGCCCCCAACATAAGAAGGACATTGAGCTGTTGGAGCAGGTCCAGAGGAGGGCCATGAAGATGATGAGAGGGCTGGAGCAACTGCCTTACGAGGACAGGCTGAAGGAATTGGGGTTGTTCAGCCTGGTGAAGAGAAGGGTCAGGGAGGACCTTATCAATACCTTATCAATACCTGAAGGGGGCTACAGAAAGGCAGGGGCAGGACATTTTAGTAGGGTCCATGATGACAGGACTAGGATTAATGGATGCAAGTTGGAAGAGGGGAGATTTAGGCTGGAGATAAGAAGGAACTTCTTTCCTGTGAGGGTGGTGAGACACAGAGAGGTTGTGGATGCCCCCTCAATCCCTGGAGGTGTTTAAGGCCAGGCTGGACAAGGCACTGAGCAACCTGGTGTAGTGGGGGTGTCTCTGCCCATGGCAGGGTGATTGTAACTAGCTGATCTTTAGGGTCCCTTCCAACCCAAACCATTCTATGATTCTGTGTTCTTGGCAAACAGTCTCAACATTGCAGCAGAGCCCAGAGGGAAACACCCACTGCTGCTAAGGATTCATATAATTTAGGAAGTCAAGAGCCCATTTTTGTATCAAGCAATTATCCAAATAGAAGGATTGGTTTTAATTATTTGCTTATTTTTCTGGGAGCACCAAACAAACATTCTTGCTCTAATGAAGGCAATGAACCAATGTGACTCTTCTGAACCTGAAGGCATTCAATCTGCAGAGCTCCAAATGGAGCCTCAGTCTGCCTTTACTGGGGGTTGTGAACATGTGAAATAAAAGCTTTGAATTAGAAAGGTGGATGTACCACAACTCGCTGCAGCAACAGACAGTTTGCCTCCACTCCCAGTAATGTCTCTGGGGAGGCATCTTTAATTCTTTCACCTCAGGAAACAGTTTTCTTATCACAGAACAACATTGGATTATTCTGGCACAGTTTACCCGTGGTAGAGCATGATATATGTAATTTCATTTGCCATTCACTTAACTGTTTTTGATATTTTTCATTTAGTTTCTGTCATACTTTTGTTGACACTCAGGTCACAATAACAAGCCAAAGGCACATTTTTTTTCTGTTCCAAAGGTAGGAATTGCACTGGTTACTCTGCAGCCATAGCCAGTCACCCCAAATCTGATAAATCTGAAGGCCTTGGCGTGCGAAGTCATTTCAAATTCTGGACAGAGGTTACTGAATCCCCTTTTCCAGAGTTTATTATCTCGGTTATTCTGAGATTTGCTCTCACTTTAATTGTGACCTCTTTTTCCTACCCATGACTTTGTTCCCTTTGGCCAACCCACGGTGAGTAATTACTCCATCTTTTGAACACCAAGTACTCACTTCATTTTTCATGCTGCCTGAGCCTGCCCTCAATCTCATCTCCACCTCTCCATTATCACAGCTACAGATCTTTCCCTGTTCTCATTTTGTATGAACAGCAAGAGAAACTTTACCTCTTTTTCCTCCGTGCCCTTTGTGAGGTGCCATTTTGTGATTTTCATCATATTCCTGCATTTCCCAATGCCAGCAAACATTTGCCTGTTCCTCAAAACCCTCCTTCAATATGCTAAACTTTGCTGAACTATTAATTACTTATTAATTGCCTGTTGAGTTCAATAAACATGCCATAGCTCCTCACGAGCTAAGATTTAGCTCTTTAATAAGCACGACCAGGAGTTCACTGCTCTGCTGTTATTAAGCCCTTCAGAGACACAGCAAATTAGAAGTTCAGCTTTTCTTTCTCAAACATATCCTGCAATGCTGGAAATCTTAAAAAAAGGGGCATAGAGGCAGTTGTGAACAAATTTGGCATGGATCCAGGTGGATTAACAAACAAAAAGGAATGGCAACTTAACCAGGAAACTTGTGGCCACATTCCAGAAGCCAAGGACCGGGTTCAGGGACTGGGAATGCCTTCCAATCCCTTTCATCTCTTGAGAAACTGAATATTAAGAGGATGATGAGAAGAAAGGATGAGAAGAAGAAAGTTCTTTCCTGTGAAGAGGTGGTGAGACACTGGAACAGGTTGCCTAGAGAGGCTGTGGATGCCCCCTCAATCCCTGGAGGTGTTTAAGGCCAGGCTGGATGAGGCATTGGACAGCCTGGTCTAGTAGGAGGTGTCCCTGCCCTGGCAGGGGGGTTGGAACTTGATGATCTTGAAGATCCCTTCCAACTCAAACCATTCTATGATATGGAGAACATTACCAAGGAAACACTGGGAATTTGCCAAGGCATGACCTGGTTAAACTGCTCATGTTCTTGCTCTTCTTGATACCATGATTTCTCTGGTTTAATTTCCCCTGTTGAGCTGCAGACAGCAGCCATGCCTTATGCCACAAGATGGTGGAAGGATTAATGTCTATGAAATGCTGTGGTATAGATATGCTGAGAAAAGCATGTGAGCTCCAAAAGCTGTTAAGTCTGTCACATCAGCTTCCCCTCACAACCACAGAGTGAGCAGCAGGAGGAGGAAGGAGCCCGTGTTAAGGCTGTGTAACAAACTCCATGGGCACTTTGCTCAGTGATAAATACAAAGTCCAGGCAGTTTTACTGCTGATTGCAGGAGAGCTGGCCTGCCTGCCCAGCAGAAAAGTTACAGGCTAGTTAGTGCAGCAATAAGGGAAAATAAAGATTAGGGTGGCTGTTGGGAGGGCTTGAATGTAGGACTGTACATAGAGAGCCCTGAGATAGCATCTAAGAGTGACAGAATCACAGAATGTCAGGGATTGGAAGGGACCTCAGGAAATCATCTAGTCCAATCCCCCTGCCAGAGCAGGAACACCCAGATCAGGTGACACAGGAAGGTGTCCAGGTGGGTTCTGAATGTATCCAGAGAAGGAGACTCCACAATCTCTCTGGGCAGCCTAGGACACCCTTCTCTCACCCTCACTGGGAAAAATGTTTTTCTTCTATTTCTGTGGAACCTCCTGTGATCCAGGTTGCACCCATTGCCTCAAGTCCCATCATTGGAGGTCACTGAGAAGAGCCTGGCTCCATCCTCCTGACAACTCACCCTTTGCATATTTATAGACATTATTGTGGTCACCCCTCAGTCTCCTCCAAGCTAAAGAGACAGCTCCCTCAGCTTTTCCTCGTAAGGGAGATGCTCCAATACCTTCATCATCTTGGTGTCTCTGCACTGAACTCTCTCAAGCAGTGTCTTGTCCTTCTTCAGCTCAGTCCCTGAGAATTTCCCTAAGATCTGTGGCTTGTGGTCCCAGCAATACTAACTGTGATTTCTTTGTCCAGGTACAACGTGGGGCTCTCACATCATCTCTTCACCCAGCTCAAGGCTCAACAAGCATCTAGGAACACCATGGTGAGTAGGACCACTAGGTCATTGCCCTCTGCTGGGTACTGGTGAGGGACCACCTAGACTGTGATATTCAGTTTGGGGTCTCTCACCACAAAAAAAGCCACTGAGATGCTGGAGCAGGTCCAGGGCAGGGCAATGGAGCTGATGAGGGGTCTTGTGAGGAGCAGCTGAGGGAGTTGGGGATGTTGAGCCTGGAGAAGAGGAGACTGAGGAGTGACCTTCTCACTCTCTACATCTCCCTGAAAGGAGGATGTAGCCAGGGCAAGTCGGGTTCTTCTCCCAAGGAACAGGCCATGGGACAAGAGGAAACAGCCTCAAGTTGCACCAGGGGAGGTTTAGGATGAATATTAGGTTATTAGCCCTCCGATGCCCCTTTGAGGACTGAGACAAATCTTCCAGGCAGACATCCAGCTGTGATTTAAGGACCAGCATACTCTTCAGCACAGCAGAAATCCTTGTCTTGCTGTGGAGATGCTGAAGTGCAATCACGCTCAGAGAAGCAAATTGCCATACCTGTTAGTGTTCAACTGTTTTCCTCAGATAATGGGCTCTATCTCCTGCAAATTTGATGGTTTGTTATAAAATAATGTTAAGCACAATGAAATAATAAGCAGCTGGCTTGTTTTCTTGTTAAAAAAGCGCCATTTAAGTTGTAAACATCATAACAGCATAGAGCTGCTGCTGAAGGAAATGAGTGATAAAACAGTTATTTTTTTCACAATGAATATGTTGCAGGTGATGTGTTTGGAGCGTATCAGTTATTTATCTCCTTGTATGGTTGAGATGTGCACCTTAATAAAATGTAGAGAGGTTTTTAATTTTTCTGAGCAATAAATGCAATTGATTTTGTGACGAGCATGAAGAATAGATTGACTCTAATGTCTTTCTCTCGTAGTATTTTGCATTGTTTCACGCACAAATCTCGTGTTTAATAGATTTTTTTTAAAGCACATTCCTCTAAAATGGTCAGAGAGGAGGATAAATCTCATTAACTCAAAACTCTTCCATTTTCCATATGCAAATATGCATTGCCATTATCTGTTCTTTCATCTGAATCACAGTGTTTGTCATGTTTATTTGCTCTGCGTTTTCATAAACATTTAGCATTATTAATAATTTAGGAAAAAAAAAAATGTTTAATTTTGGGGTAATGAATTCATGCAGGAGAAATAAATATGCAGGGTAAGTAGGAGCTATGCCTGGTAGCTATTAAGCATGTTTTACTCTTTCACTTTCTACCCACTTGAAATATGTGGACCTGGCTTAAGCCAGGCAAGAACCGTCGCTCACCTTAATGCCTCATTTTAGTGTAAATCCAAGGTATCTCCTGCAGCCAAGGGAGTTAACTCTAATTTATGTCCATTTCAGCAGCAGGCACAGCTCCAGACATTGTGTTGGAATTGCTCCTTACTTACAGAGCAGCTTCTCTGAGAACCATCACGTTGTGCCTGATAAGCTCCTCTCATAAAAGGGGTTGTGCTCAGCTCCTTCACCTGAGCCTCCTCTCACCAATCACACCCAACAGCAGAAGATTATGGCAACGTGGCAGGCATGTGATGATAATTCCCCAGGAGAAAATCTTTCACAGGGTAAAGAATTCCTACTTTTTCATAGTCTTAACCAGCTTTTCTTCCAAGAGTTTGCTGGATCTCTTCCAGACAGGTGGAGACTTCATCACTGGTGCTCTGCATTTTCATCCTTGAGACATGGGACATGTGCAGGCAACATATTGCTTCAGTTAGCTTTCATTAAGGCTTAGATACATGCAATTTAGGTTTGCACATGGTCTGTCCCGATGCCTGACATTTGGAGTTTCTGTTACAAAAGGCTACAGACAAATCACAGAATTAAAACATGATTAAAATTTCAGCTCAGAAATTGCCAGCTCTGTATATTTTAAGATTTAACTTGAAATTTTACTTGTCGCTATCAATGGCAAGTGACAGCTTGGCCTAAATACCAGTTCAGAATTCCCTCTTTTTTTTCTTTGCATGTAAATTTGATACCAGGTACCATCTTCAGGATGCAGTCCCCTCTTGTCACAGCAGTGCTTGAACACTGGTGGCAGAACATGACAGCTTTTCCAAGACTTGTGTCTGGCTGTTCCCTTTACTGTTAAAGTCAAAACTAGTTCCTCTTTCACGTGGAAACTTCTGGGTGCAGAAAAGCCATGATATGTACCAGCAGCAATTTGGCTTCATGTAGTCCTCCCTATCATGGGCAGCTCTGCTGCTCCTGCCTCCTTGCTCCTAGGGAAGCTCAGTGCTTAGGATGAGATGAAAGCATCCCATGTCCACCTGAGTTGCCAGTTTCTGGCTGCAGTCACTCCATC
The DNA here is from genome assembly GCA_013400935.1 of Turnix velox. Classification (NCBI taxonomy): domain Eukaryota; kingdom Metazoa; phylum Chordata; class Aves; order Charadriiformes; family Turnicidae; genus Turnix; species Turnix velox. The sequence goes on from VZTY01028075.1 coordinate 92,340, forward strand.
TGAGGTAGGAATAACCCCTCTTGCCCTCCCTATAACAAAGCTCAGTGCTTAGGATAAGATGAAAGCATCCCCTGTCCTCATGAGTTGCCAGTTTCTGGCTGCAGTCACTCCATCTGAGGTAGGAATAACCCCTCTTGCCCTCTCTATGACATTGCTCATGCAGTGCCCCAGCAGAGACCCAGCTGTGAGTTCATCTGATCAGCCACTGTCCACCCATGGTATGAAGTTACATCTGTGCTAAAAGAGAAACCTTAAAATTCATGTCCTTGTGTCTCCTCCCTGCTTCAGTGCAATTTCTTTTTCAACCTTGGTGCTATCTGTCTGCAGCTAAATAGCTCCAGTCCAAAGGACACCTCCTCCATATCGATTCTGACTGCTTAAACTTTGTTATTCCATTCAATCTTTTGCTCGATACTTGTACCACACATGGACACCCTGGGCTGCATATTTAGTCTTCAGCTATTATTGGTTTGGTATTAAATGATCTGTTTCATCATAAAATGCACACAAGATTCATCTTAATTTTTAGAAGCCAGAGAAGTATAGAAGTAGATGACATTTCGATCAATTAAGCCGTCTCCTCTTTCTTTGCCAAATTAGCTTTTTACAAATGGCTTGTGCAGCAGATGATGTCTTTAGGAAGAGAGGGGAGGAACTCAGAATAGAAACCATGTCACTGAACTGTGGGCAGCCCCTGGCTGGCCTGGGACATGAGGAAGCAGCTGATACTCAGAGAAGGACAGAGCTCAGCTCAACTCTGGACACACAGACACTCTCCAGCACAGGAATGTGCCAGGGAGTGCACAGTGCAGTGAGCAGGGACATCCTGCACTAGATCAGGTCACTCAGAGCCTCATCAAGACTGGTTATGAATCTCACCAGCTCTTTGGGCAACCTGTTCCGGTGTCTCATCACTTTCATGGTGAAGAACTTCTTCATAATCATAGAATCATAGAATAGTTTGGGCTGGAAGGGACCTTAAAGATCATAGAGTTCCAAACCCCCTGCCATAGGCAGGGACACCTCCCACTACATCAGGCTGCTCAGTGCCTTGTCCAGCCTGGTCTTGAACACCTCCAGAGAGGGGGCATCCACAACCTGTCTGGGCAACCTGTTCCAGTGCTTCACCACCCTCACTGTAAAGAATTTCTTTCTTATGTCAACTCTAAATCTACCCCCTTCCAATTTACATCCATTGTTTCTGGTCCTCCCATCTGATATCATATTAAAAAGTCCTTCCCCTGCCTTTCTGTAGGACCCCCTCAGGTATTAATAAGGTCCCCCCTTCTCTTCTCCAGGCTGAACAACCAACCCCAACTCCTTCAGCCTGTCGTCATAGGGCAGTTGCTCCAGCCTTTTGACCTTTGTCTAATCTAACCCTCCCCTGCTCTATTTAAAATCATTGTCCTTATCCCATTGCTCCATGCCCTTGCAAATAGACATTCCCCATCTTTCCTGTAGCCCTTTCAGGTACAGGTACGCCACTAGAAGGTCTCCTCACAGCCTTCTTTCCTCCAGGCTGAGCAGCTCCAACTCTCCCAGGCTGTACTCATCAGGATGATTGTGAAAAAACTGAGGCACGTGAGGCAAGCTGAGAATCAAGTCTTTGGCAATCCCAAGGTAACACTGAAGATTGGAGGTCCTTCAGTACAAAAGAATACCTCACGCACTGCTCTTGGAAGAAACATCAAAGCTGACTGCAGGGATGTGGGGACTTAAGCCCCACTGGGTGGGTCTGCCTTTGGGCATCTGAAAAAGCAGAGAAGGTAGCTTCAAAAACACCTTGTTCTTCTTTTGGTGTTTCCTAGAGTAGGAGCTGAAGTGGGAGGAAGAGAAGAGCAAAAGGAGAGAAAGGGCTGTGTTTAAATCAATCCTTACTTGCTACCTGAGGCTCAAACTACATGCAAAAACAGAGCAGAAGCTGTGATGTTCCCAGTGGAACAACATTCTCATCAGGACAGGAACAAATGATGAGGGGATTGGAGCATCTTCCTTGTGAGGAAAGGCTGAGGGAGCTGGGTCTCTTTAGCTTGGAGAAGAGACTGAGGGGTGACCTCAGTCATGTTTATAAATATGTAAAGGGTGAGTGTCAGGAGGATGGAGCCAGGCTCTTCTTGGTGACTTCCAGTGATAGGACAAGGGGCAATGGGTGCAAGCTGGAACACAGGAGGTTCTACAGAAATAGAAGAAAAACCTTTTTCCCAGTGAGGGTGACAGAACAGTGGCACAGGCTGCCCAGAGAGGGTGTGGAGTCTCCTTCTCTGGAGACATTCAAAGTCCTCCTGGACATGTTCCTGTGTCTCCTGGTCTTGGTATTTCTGCCGTGGCAAGGGGATTGGACTAGATGATCTCTTGAAGTCCCTTCCAATCCCTGATATTTTGTGGTTCTGTGAAAATTGCTATAGTTTCTCACAACTCTTTCCTACCCCTGTTCTTCCTTTCCTTACAATGGAACAGTGTTGAAAAGGAGCCTGTGCTTGCCCACAGACTCCCGCTGTAGATGACTGAGGACACCACACACCAGGCACAAGTGTTTGTCATTGTATTCACTCAGCAGAACATTTGCAGATGATACAAATCACCTTAATTAAAATATCAATATTCATAAAAAGCCCCAAACCTTCAAGTAGGCAGTTTGATGGCTTATCTACTTGAAAAGTAGCTCACCTGGGACAGGTATTTTGCAAATGCCATTAGCCCAGCAGGGTTCAGGAGCTTTCTGATTTTGCCAATGTACCTTTTATTTGGCAATGTGGTGTACAAGAGAAATAAATCCCCCCAGCCTGTCACTCTGTAGATACACATTGCACCAGGTTCAATTGTTCTAGCTTTATGCCAAGTGGCAGGCCTGCCAGCTCGAGACAACAATGTTTAATTTATGAAGGGCTGAGTTTTAATCAGTTTTTTATTGTTTGTTCCAGCAATAGATCAGCTTAATGGCAGTCTCAAAAATGCACCATAAGCAAATACCACACATGCCATTCTTCTCCCCGTTAGATATCTCACATCAAAAGTTTGACATCGGTGCATGCTGGGAGATGGGGCAACCTGTGAAACTTGGTGTTTAAATTAAGTGGCCAAGCTGCAGTTCTGATGGTGGTTGTGGGTTGGTGGATTCTGCAGCAATAAGGGCAGATTTGGAGATAAATCTGTTTTCAGAGCCTTTTCACACTGAATTATGAGGTTCCTTTTTATAACCGAGGAAGCAGACACTCTTACTGCACTACTCCCTCAAGCTTGGTCATGGAGCTGGTGGTGGAACCTTGTCTTCTAGCATCAGCTCAGCCAGGCTTTATTGAAAAGGACCTTTGATGACACCACTTTCTATTTCTTGGGTTTTTTTTTCCATGTGAGGGACTCCAGTTGTGAAAAACTCCCACCATCTCTGGTGGAAACCTCATGAGTTTTTGTGGTAATAAAGTTCTGTTGCTTGGACAGAGGGAAGAGTGGTGAGCCCAGGCTGAGTTCATTTATTTTACAGCCAGAGGAAGATACATGAAACACATTTCCTGCTCCATTTGTCAGGCCCATTTTCAGCTGATTAAAGATGTAAAAGGTTTGAGTCTGAATCCAGATGAGGAGTGGTGGGTTTGGTCCAGCCTACATCTGATTTTTGAGGAGCACTCTCTGAGAATGAGGTGTTAGTTGAATGAAATCTTGTGTGACACCAAAGCAAATCCAGAAAGAGTGGTTATTACCACTGCCACACACAGGCAATGAGAATGGGAATTCCTTCTTAGTTTGCAGAGCTGTAGGAGTTGCCTTGGTTACTTTTCTTCTCTTCCACTCTATAGATATATTCATGTCTGTCCTGGGCTCTCAGGGTGATGCTGGAATAAGTGTTGCATAGTAGGAAAATGATGGTCAGTTGCCCAAACAGTGCCAAGATAAAATGCAGCAATCAGTAGGAAGAGATTCAGCGAATAGAAGATTAAACATATTTTAGAGCAGAAGCAAACATTTCCTAACAGATTTCTTTGGCAGAGAATAAGCAGCTTTGTTAAGCAGTTGGGTTATGCTGGTTGAGGTTCTGGTGGAAGTCAACACTTTGGACTACAGCTGGAGTTGACACCTGTCTTGGAGCTATTCAGTACCTGAAGGGGGCCTACAGAAAGGCTGGGGTAGGACTTTTTAATAGGATAAGTGATGGAAGGACTAGCAATAATGGATGCAAATTGGAAGAGGGGAGATTCAGGCTGGGTATAAGAAAGAAATTCTTTCCTGTGAGGGTGGTGAGACACTGGAAGAGGTTGCCCAGAGAGGTTGTGATCCCCCCTCCTTGGAGTTGCTTAAGGCCAGGTTGGACAAGCCACTGAGCAACCTGATTTAGTGGGAGATGTCCCTGCTCATGGCAGGGGGGTTGGAACTAGATGATCTTCAAGTTCCCTTCCAACCCAAACCATTCTATGATTCTATGAAAAGATCAACTCTTTCCCTTCCCTGGCCTGAGGAAAGCTCTGTGTCCTTCAGGAAATGTTCTTTTCCTAGAAACCTCCAGCAATGGAAGCTTCATAACAAACCCAGGAAGAATATGTAGCAGTGTTTAACCATCCTTACATGAGAAAGACTTTTCTTAATAACTAATCTGAATTTCTCTAACTGTGATTTAATTACTCCATCTCCTTAGCAGAATGAACATGCAGAACAAATTATTCTCTTCCTCTTCACAGAAAACCTTTTATGTAACTGCAGACTATTCTGTTTCCCCTAAATCTCCTCTTGACTGAATAACTCCAATTATTTCAACCTTTCTTTGCAGGTTACTGCAAATAATTCTCATTCTGGCTGCTCAACATTTTCATTCATCTTTCTTGAACTGCAACACTCCAGACCAGATCCCACCTGTCCCCTGAGGCTCTCCTGTCAACATACCCAGAGCAGTATTCACCTCTTTTTTACATTAGCATTCTCAACTCATGGCTCCCAGGTCTTTTTCCACAGCACAGTGTGTAGCCAGTCCTTCTCTGTCTCTCTTGGTGTATTCATGCATCTCAATGCACAATCCTCATTCATCTGTGTTGCCTTCATATGCTGTGTTTTCCAGAGATTTCTCAAGATCCTTCAGAGTTCCATCCTTGCCCTTCAAAATTCTGTTGGTTGTTCCCTACACAAGGCAAAAAGCAGAGCTCCTGCACCCTTCCAGTGATCTAGTGGGTCTAGTGGGAAGTGTCCCTGCCCATGGCAGGGGGGTTGGAGCTGGATGATCTTGAAGGTCCCTTCCAATCCAAACCATTCTATGATTCTATGAAATTTCATGATGCACAACTCAAGGTTGGTCCTGGGGCACAGCAGTCCTATGGAGTGGGTAATCTGAAAACCTCAGGCTGTCAGTTCTCAGTCATGAAACTGTGCTTTGAGGATCCTGGCTACTAATACAAGTTTCAGATTGTGGTGGGCTCCTGAGATTCCTGATTCTGGGGCTCCCACAGATGTGGAGGACCACTGCTGTGCTCAGCAAGGAGACACACACACTGAGCAGGAGCTGAGGGTGTGCCTTCCTTTGGAAGGAATTTTCCTTTTTTTTTTATCTTTATAAAATGTTTTCACAATGCTTCTGACTCATGGGAGCTGGAAAACAAACAAACAAACAATGTTGCTTTCAGTCCACTTTGGAATCTGAAATATTAAGCAAATATTTCTGGCAAATTGGAAACCCTGCTTGCCAAAGATTGCAGGGGTAAGTATGTTTTTTCAAGGAGTCGTATAAACTGCTCAAAACATCTCAGATTTTTTTTTTGCTGCAATAATGAATTCCAAGAACAGAATAATTGGCAAAGAAAGCCAAGTAATCTTCAATTTTTGACATTTTAGGAAAGCTGAGGATGGCTTTTTTATATTCACCATATATCCTTTGTCGTGATGGGGAGAGAAGCTTTAATTCTAGAATAGCAGCAGGAAAAGGGCAGGGAGAGGGAAGATCTTGGGGATCTCATCTCTAAATGCAGCAATGGTTTAGTGATGACAAGAGAAAAAAGGATTGTGACTTGCTAATTAGTTTTGCATAATGATGACTAAACTTGATTACAGCGTGAACCAGTCAAAAGTCTTTGTAGCTCACAGGCTTACTGAGCACTCCAATTAAAAGGGGTAGGTTTGTCTATGGCTCACAAGGTGTTTCCTGGAGACTAAATAACTTACAAAAGGGTGCTCTGAGCTTTGTTGCTTCCACTGCTGCCGCAGCAAATTAACTTCTGAGGAGGAATTTGATAGCATCTATTTTATCATACATACACGTCGTCGATTCTCTACAAGCTCTTGCTCATTTCTCCCCCCTCCTAAACATCTAAACAAATGGAGAATAAAGCCTTCATTATCTGTTCATCAGTTGCCATCTCTGCCAGCAGCTGCAGAAGCTCCCTACCTGTTATTTTTCTCTATTAAGAGGAACTGAGAGAAAATGTGTCCATAAAACATCCCTGACTGTGTGTGCCTGTGTGTGTGCAGGGGTGTGTGACACACTGAACACCTTCCTGAAATTCCACTCGCTGGCCCCTCAGCTGAAGGACACAAGGACTCTTGCAGTGTTTCATCATCCCTGTAGTCCCTTTGAATTCCCCTTTAGCCTCATGCAAAGCCCCAGAAATTGCCCAGGACTGGGATGCAACCTGGATGCTAGCAGAGCTCCAGAAATGAGTGCTGGGCTTGCTGTGCCCCTCTTCAACTCTCACAGAGGGTACCAAGACTTCCACAAACACAGCCAAGTCCTTCCCCATGACTGCTGGAGGTTCACCTGTCTGGGTGGTTACTGTTAGGATTGGCACTGGGAACCAGTGTGGAGCTGGGACTGGTGGGCGAGATCCAGTGATTCACCCAAGGAGGATTCCAGCTTGAATCCTTCTCCAGGGCTATGCCAACTCCACATTTCTTCCTCTAACTTGAAAACAACTCACAGGAAGAGAGAAAACCTTACTTCCCTGCATAATTCCCTTCAATGAGGGACTGGCTGAATACAGATGAGCACCTTCCCAGTGGCTGGTGAGCTCTATTATGGGGCTTGCCCCTGCCTCTGACTGACAGCATCTCTGCAGGAATGGAATATTTTTCAGGAACATCTCACCTTTAGCTGCACAAAATATTCTCTCTCTGCCAGAGTCAACAGCTCAACAAAGTCAGTAGGGCCAGCAAAGGCTTATGGCATGTCCTTGGCTGCGCCAAGCCCTGATCCAGCCTGGTGGTCCTAATCCAGCTCCCAGCAGGAAGTTTCAGCAGCTGAGATGGAGACTGAGCTGTTAGAGAGCTGGGTAGGGGAAGAGGACCTGGGGGCCCTGATGGACAGCAGGATGACCATGAACCAACAATGTGCCCTTGTGGCCAAAGAGGCCAATGGCATCTTGGGGTGTATTAGGAGGACTGTGGTCAGTAGGTGGAGAGAGGTTCTCCTCCCCCTTTACTCTGCACTGGTGAGACCACATCTAGAATATTGTGTCCAGTTCTGGGGTCCTCAGGTCAAGAAGGACAGGGAAATGCTGGAGAGTCCAGCACAGAGACACCAAGATCATGAAGGGATTGGAGCATCTCCCTTCTGAGGAAAAGCTGAGGGAGTTGGGTCTGTTTAGCTTGGAGAAGATGAGACTGAGGGGTGACCACATTAATGTCTATAAATATGTAAAGGGTGAGTGTCAGGAGGATGGAGCCAGGCTCTTCTCAGTGACATCCAGTGATAGGACAAGGGGTAATGGGTGCAAGATGGAACACAGAAGGTTACATAGAAGAAAAAAGTTTTGCATGGTGAGGGTGAGAGAACAGTGGCACAGGTTGCCCAGAGGGGTTGTGGAGTCTCCTTCTCTGGAGACATTTAAAGCCCACCTGGACATGTTCCTGTGTCACCTGGTCTAGGTGTTCCTGCTCCATCAGAGGGATTGGACTAGATGATCTCTTGAGGTCTCTTCCAATCCCTGGTGTTCTGTGATTCTGTGTGTGGTTATGAAATAGCTGAGGTGGGGGACTGATATAAAGCTGGGACTTGGCACAAAGTCAGCAGAACCATGGATCCCAATAGCAGATGCTGTTTGCTTCACACCACCCTCCCATCTCCAAAATGTCTGAGATTTCGGCATTGCCGACGCACAGCTTCAACCTGCACCATGAATGGGAAAGGAGGGTAGAATGAGAGGCTTCTCTTCAGCTTTTCTCAGCCTCCCAGGGGCTTTGAATCAAGCACGGTGCTCTTGCAGAGCCCTGAGCCATCTCTCAAGGAGAGATGGAAAAATCCTTGACCCCCAGTTCTCCCTATTCCTAAATTTGGGGTCTTGCAGGCAGCTGGCATTTGCAAAATGGACACTGAAAAAGTGTGTTACAGCACTTCTGGCTCTCATACCCCATGAAATGGACACTATTTTCCCCCAAAAATGGGGGAGTTTCCTATAACCTACAGGTGTCATCAAGAGAGATGTGGCAGGAGGACGAAGTGGTGAATCACAGAGCAGTCAGTATGATTTTGATGTTCTGAAAAATACCAGGGAAAATTATTAAACAATCACTTCCTAAGCACTTAGAGAGGATAAAAGGCAGTGAGAAACAGCCAACATGGGCTTGTCAAGAACAAATCATGTCAAACTAATCTAATCTCTTTCTTTAATGGGGTCACTGACCTATGGACAGAAGGAAGTGAGAGATATGATATACCTTGACTTTCATGAGGCTTTTGACTCAATCTGGCATGAGAGTCTCCCTACAAGTTGGGAAACAGGATTGAAATCAAATCATGCAGCGTGGGAACAGTTTAGAAAACATTAGACTTTGAATTTAATATCAGGAATCTGTTTTGAGACAGGGAAAGTGATTTAAGTCTCTCAGGCATCTGTCCTGGGCCCTGTTCATTGAAGAATTTTTAAACTCAGAATTGAAGCTGACCAACAAAGTTGGACCAATAGCCACAGAAAGAACATCTAGGAGTTTTGTGGTGTTGATGTTCAGTGTTGTTTTACAAATAGAAAATACAGAAAAAAACCCCCAAACCTGAAGAATCACATGTTCTCTGTCTTATTCAAATTTATATCAGCAGTCAGCTGGGTAATTACTGCCATTTGTACTGATAAACTGGGCTACTCAAAACACCTTTGCTGTTACTGGTAGATTTATAAATATGTAAAGGGTGAGAGTCAGGAAGATGGAGCCAGGCTTTTCTCAGTTGCACAGAAATGCAAGAAAAATCTTTTTCACAGTAAGGGTGACAGAACAGTGGCAGACCAGAGAGGTTTGTGGGGTCTCCTTCTCTGGAGACATTCAAACGCCACCTGGATACCTGTATGACCTGATCTGGATGTTCCTGCTCCAGCAGGGGAAATGGACTAGATGATTTTTTGAGTTCCCTTCCAATCCCTGATATTCTGTGATTCTGTGATTTCCCTGAAACAGCCCCAGCCATGTTGTAATCACAAGTAGAAGTCAGTGGTCCTGTAGGTCTGATTCTGAGACAGGAGCTCCAAGAGCTTGTATTCAGCACTGGGGGTGGCAGAGGCTAAGTGTTTAGCACATACTTTCATTAATTACATCCTATTACTAACAGTGCTTGGATAAGGTCCTACATGATTCCAGGCTGAGTCAGTGAGGAAACACTGGAAGAGGTTGCCCAGAGAGGTTGTGGATGCCCCCTCAATCCCTGGAGATGTTTAAGGCCAGGCTGGATGAGGCATTGAGCAACCTGGTCTAGTGAGAGGTGTCCCTGCCCATGACAGTGGGGTTGGAACTGGATGATCTTGAAGGTTCCATCCAATCCAAACCATTCCATGATTGTAAGAGGAGCTGACATGAACCTGGCATGTCCTGCATGTGGTCAACACACTCTTACCAAATACATTTCATGTTGAATGATCCTCAGAAATGAGCAGGGGAAAAAAAAATTCAACAAAACCCCAGAAATAAATGCACAAACAGACACTGAACTGCAGCTCAGCTGCTCACTGAGCTTCAGCAGAGCCTGTCTCCTGTTGCTTGCTTTCCTCCTGACTTTATGAATGGTTCTAGAAGTTGAAGTTCTGCAGTATGATTCATGAGTGGAGAGAGGAGTTGAATTCTCTCCTATGGTAATCCCACCATGATTAGGGATGCTGTGTTGGGTGTGGATTTCTCTGTATTTCAACTCAGTGCACTTAAAGTAGAACTTCATTTTCTGAATCACTCCTTTGGTCCTGCACTATTCAGTAGAGGAAAGCTTCTACCATCTAGTTGGGCACGACTGCTTGTAGGAGGTAGAAAACAAGTTGAAAATACCACCCAGCCCTTACATACTAAATGCTCTAGATTATTTTTTCACACTTCCTCTCTAAAAAAACCTCCTCAGTGAGGTGTATAAGCTGCCTCTCACTTCAAGCATATTGAATCCTGCTTCTCTTGTTCCTAGTTTTACCCATTCTGCTTAAAAGATGCCTGCTGGAAAGGGTTGGTGCTTTGCATCCTCAGGCACCATTCCTTCTGCTTGCTGAGAAAAGTTTGCTGGTGCTAGACAGGCTCCTGTCTCCCAGAGAGTTTGAGAGCAAACTGTTCAATATTTAATTGCTCTTTCTGGACTGGATGGACGTTTTCTTAATGTGTGAGTTCAGCAGAGTAATAGGAATCTCACAGCTTGGCAACCACATCCTGGCTGTTTGCTCTGTGATGTTCAGTGCTGGGTGTTCAGCTCCTCACAAGCTCATCTCTGCTGTGACATGATGTCCATGCTGAGGAAACCTCAAGCAGCACCCACTGGCTTGCCTTCTCCTCAGCTCATGGGCTTGAATCAGCATAGCAATTTCTAAACTTGGAGAGGACTTTATCTGCCCTGTAATTCTCTTTGCTCCAGATGTGTCCTTCCCACTGCCCTGGGGACATGGGCCTGTCTAGGAGTAATTCTAGAAGTAATGGATGCAGACTGGAAGAGGGTAGCTTTAGGCTGGATGTAAGAAAGAAGTTCATAACAGTGAGGGTGGTGAGACACTGGACCAGGTTGCTCAGAGAGGTTGTGGATGCCCACTCAATCCCTGGAGGTGTTTAAGGCCAGGCTGGATGAGGCATTGAGCAATTGGTCTAGTGGGAGATGTCCCTGCCCATGGCAGAGGGGTTGAAACTTGATAATCTTGAAGGTCTCTTCCAACCCAAACCATTCTATGATTCTGTGTCCATGCAGACAGCTCTGGTCAATGTATTCTGGCTGGTTTTGCAAACCCCTGAGCACATAGGTATGTGTCTCCACATGCCTGAGAGTTCAGAGGAGCAAACACAAGCAGATCCTCCAGAGATCACCATCCTGGGGTTTAACCCCTGGCAAATCTCATGGGAGTTTTGGTAGATTCTTCCTCTGCTCTCCTGAGGAACCAGCAGCCAAACAGACTATGCAAAACAGGGACACCAGGAGACAAAGTGTCTGCAACTGAATGGAAATTTTCATTCTGGTCATCTTTATTCATTCCTTGTACTTGGAGACAGTTTTAAAGGTTCAGGTGAAGGCTGAGCCTGCAAGTTCTGCAAAGGCACGTTGTTATTACTCAGAAATAATATCTATCAGGACAGACCAAACAAATGTGACCCTGGCTGTCTCCAGCTCTCTACTAAGCCAGCTGCCCTGTCTCATCTTCCCATTTCTCCCTCTCAGCTGAATCATTTAACATTGTGCAGAACTCATTCATCCTGCTGCATCAGTCCCTGTTCTCTTGGCAGATGCAAGGTCTCCATCAGCTGGCCAGTGACTCACACCAGTGTTGTAGCCAGCACCAGGGTTCCCCAAACAGTCCCCAAAGATGGGGACAAGTAGGAAAAACCACATGCCAAAGGCTATAGATGGTTAATGAGGAGGTCAGAGCCATGACTTCTCCCCCCTCATCCTGGTGTTGTTCTGCCCATTGACCCTGGAGACATCATCTACTTTATATTGGTGTTTGGGTTTTTTCTTTGTTGGAATAATAATCAGGTACAGCATGGGAGAAGGAGGGAGATGCTCTGAACTTCCTGCTGGGTCTGGGAACATTAATTCTGGGGCTGTGTCACTGTGTGTGACCTGAATGTGAGTTTGGGCTCAGATCTCAGTTCCAGAAAGTCTGAGAAATTTGCAACACTGAAAGCTGGAGCAGGGAAAGGAGATCTGTGGTCAGGAAGGCTCCAAAAGGGGAGCAGAGTGTTGAGGAGTGAGATAATCCCATGCAAGGACACACAATACTTGGGGTTAGTTCCATGAGTAAACATGGGCTTGCAGAACAAGGAGAGATAACAGAAGGGTGATGCTCTGGTCCATTTTTTATGCTGATTTTTCTTGGGTTGATCCTCCCTCTGAGTGTTTCTTACTTTCTTCTTTCTCCCCATCAACCTGTAGGAAGTTAGGTAGCTTTTAAAAATCCCTCTTGTCTCTATATCATGAAATAAAACCTTCCCTTTGGTACACTTCTATACATGAAACTAAACTCCCCCTCTCTCTTCTGGTCCAGCAATGTTCCAGTTTCTCCTCAGAGGTCTCTGCATGAGATTTAAACTTTGTTCACCAGCCCCCACCCCTGTTCCACATGGCTTGTTTCTCCAGCAGTATAATTCACAGTTCCAGACACATTAAATATCAGCTGGGCAGCTCATCTTGTTAGCAGGATTATAGCCATAATAACACTGGAACCCATAGTTATGATAAATTTATTATCTAAATTAATAGCAGGAAATTAGCAGCTGTCACACAACTGATTTTTCCAGGGCTAGTTCCTGAACTGGGAGGTTTGGCCCTGCATTTTGTCTCTGGGATGGATTCCTCTCAAAGGCAGATGTGAAGATATTAGATGAGCATCTCCTGGAGAAGGAGACGAAGTCCAGCTTGCCAGAATCCCAGCAATGGTCAGCAGTTGATGCTCAGGGGAGCATCTCATCCAGCTTCATGCAACTGTGTCTAAAAGTACCAGTGGGAGGATCAGAGCAGTTGTAGGTTTTGGGAAACCATTGGGAAAGACTGAGGTTAAAGGGTTCATGACCCAGAGAAGGATAAATTGGATCCTTTCGGGTCCAAATTCAGATGAAACCCTACCTTTCTGGACAGAAGAGAGCTGCTGCCCTACAACAGGCAGTTCCTATTGCTTGGAGCTTGGGCTTTACCATGAAAGGATCAAGAACAGTCACTCCATCCAGTCTGTGGGGCAGCTCTTCCTCCTGAGCTCAGTAGCCCACATGAGATTTTGGAGATTTTCACTCCTGAATCATAGAATGGTTTGGGTTGGAACCTTCCAGATCATCTGGTTCCAACCCCCTGCCATGGGCAGAGACACCTCTCACTAGACCACATTGCTCAATGCCTCATCCAGCCTGGCCTTAAACACCTCCAGGGATTGAGTGGGCATCCACAACCTCTCTGGGAAACCTCTTCCAGTGTCTCACCATAAGGAACTTCTTTCTCACATCCAGCCTAAATCTCCCCTCTTCCAATTTGCACCCATTACTCCTAGTCCTGCCACCCTGTACCCTATTGGAAAGTCCTACCCCAGTCTTCCTGTAGGTCTCTTTCAGCCTGTTCTCATAAGGGAGTTGCTCCAGCCCTCTGATCATTTTCATGGCCCTCCTCTGGACCTGCTCCAACAGCTCAATGTCCTTCTTATGTGGAGGGCTCCAGAACTGCACACAGTAATCCAGGAGAGGGTAATAGAAAAATATAAACTAGTCTGGTTAAAATCTTCTACATCAGTTTTTTCAATACAAACCCATACTTTTGCTTGGTAACAGCCAAGGCTTTCCTGAGGCTCAGACATTCAGTGTTGTCATCTGTCCCTTCCCAGCTGCCCTGATGTACTTGGAGCACAGATGACACACTTTAGCGGGCAATTTCCAGCCACAGGGCATTGGATCACGTGCCTTGCTCCCAAATTATGGTGTGACACATCCTGGACTTGATTAGGAATGAATCAATATTCATTGGGCTCACTGGGTTGTAATTTTTCCACTGCTGCACTGATACAACAGCCTGACTGGCCTGTGTGCTCCCTCTTTCTGATGTAGGCAAGCAGCACATTCAGTTAAAATGTGCATATTGGAGGAACATCCTTCACCTGATGTCTTGCAGAAGTGCTGGCAGGGATTTAGCCAGAGTGCCCTCCTCTGCACAGCCTTGTCTATGCAGGGAGGGATGGCAATGGAGGCTGCTTTAGGAAATCCTCACTTCTCTGCAAGAGCAGCAAGAATCAACCCATGTCACCCAAACCCTGTTTCTTATTTAGTATTTGTTTAAGTTGAGCAAAATCTAAAGGGAAGGTAGGAATTGCCAACTTGCATCTATGAGAAATATCTTTAGGAGAGTGAGACCCTACATAGAGTCAGAGAATCTTTTGGGTTGGAAGGGACCTTCAGACCTTCTTTGGAGCGGGTCCAGGACAGGCTGAAGGAGTTGAGGTTGTTCATCCTGGAGAAGAGAAGGCTCAGAGGGGACCTCATAGTAACTTCTCAGTACCTGAGGGGGTCCTACAGAAAGGCAGGGGAAGGAATTTTTAACATAATATCGGATGGGAGGACTAGAAACAATGGATATAAATTAGAGGGGGATAGATTTAGACTAGACATAAGAAAGAAATTCTTTACAGTGAGGGTGGTGAAACACTGGAACAGGTTGCCCAGGGAGGTTGTGGATGCCCCCTCTCTGGAGGTGTTCAAGACCAGGCTGGACATGGCACTGAGCAGCCTGATCTAGTGGGAGGTTGCATCAAGAGGAGTGTAACCAGCAGGTCAAGAGAGGTGATTTTACCCCTCTACTCAGCACTGGTGAGACCCCACCTGGAGTATTGCGTCCAGTTCTGGAGCCCTCAACACAGGAAGGACATTGAGCTGTTGGAGAGGGTCCAGAGAAGGGCCACGAAGATGATCAAAGGGTTGGAGCAACTGCCCTATGAGGACAGGCTGAAGGAGTTGGGGTTGTTCAGCCTGGAGAAGAGAAGGCTCAGAGGGGACCTCAGAGTAACTTCTCAGTACCTGAGGGGGTCCTACAGAAAGGCAGGGGAAGGAATTTTTAACATAATATCGGATGGGAGGACTAGAAACAATGGATATAAATTAGAGGGGGATAGATTTAGACTAGACATAAGGAAGAAATTCTTTACAGTGAGGGTGGTGAAGCACTGGAACAGGTTGCCCAGGGAGGTTGTGGATGCCCCCTCTCTGGAGGTGTTCAAGACTAGGCTGGACAGGGCACTGGGCAGCCTGGTCTAGTGGGAGGTGTCCCTGCCTATGGCAGGGGGGTTGGAACTCGATGATCTTTAAGGTCCCTTCCAACCCAAACTATTCTATGATTCTATCATTCTATGTAACTAGTCCAACCCCCCTGCAGTGAGCAGGGACATCCTACACTAGATCAGGTTGCTCAGAGTCTCATCAAGCCTGGCTTTGAATGTCTTCCAGGATCTCTCTGCCCACCTGTGGCAGTGTCTCACCACCCTCATGGTAAAGATTTTCCTTCTAATGTCTAATCTAAACCTGGAGAATTCTCTTAAGGGAGGTATTTATGTCTCCCTTACCTTTCTGACAAGCTGCTTCTTTGCTGACATTAGTGTTGATTGACATGAGGGGAGGGAAAATGTTTTTTCCTCTCTGCAGCAGTGTGTCAGGAGGCAAGTCCATCTCACACTTCCTTTGTGTTGGCCCTGAGTTGCTGATGAGATACAGGAATCTTCTGCAGGTCTGCTGATGGAGAAGTCCTCAAAACATATTAATTGCTGTTCTGGATGGTAGGGAGATCTACATGGTGTGATTTCAGCCAGCATTCAACTACCTGCTCACTTCTTAAAACCAGGAGAAAGAAAGAAATAAGCAGGCTCTTCATGAGGTTTTTAGAAACAAGTTGCTTGATACCTGTGGAAGCAGAATAAAGCTGCATCTGCTTTCACTGTTGGCATTATCATAAATAACATCCTGACCTTGGATCTCTCCTGAGTTGGAGAGAGACTCCTAGATCTTCAGAAGCAATCAGGATCAGCTACAAAGGACATCATGTTCTTTTTTTGACATGGTAATTACTGTGTCTGCAAGAGATATTTGGTAACTGCTTCTTCTTTCCATGAAGACTTCTGGTAGAAACAATTAAATCCTTTAGATTTACTAAATATTTTTGCAAAGCCTCTGAGAATGACTTTTGAAAAATAATTAAATTCCTAACACCCCCAAATTGAACATTCTGGGATTTAAAAACAAATTCTGAGTGAGAGGTTACTGAAATTGAAGGCTTCAAGGGGAAGAAATTTGTCTTTCTCTAAAAATCATAGTTGAATGTCTGCTTTGAAGGAAATAAAACCTGTCTCAGCTACTCAGTTTGTTCTCTGGGGGTGGATCTGCAGGAGCTTCCATCAGGTCAGAGACCACAAGGATTTCCATTTGAGAAGGAACTGGTTGTTGCTGCTGTTGCTGACCCCTGAGCCCCCTCTGCAGGAGTCATGTCTTCTATAAAGTCAGTTGGCCTTGAGGGAGGACCTGGAGGATTCTGGTGCTGGTGAGGGAGGAGCAGCAAAAGCAGTTGATATGAAGACCCAATTTTTCATGTTCTTCTCCCACACTGTCTCTCATAGTTATTTTCTCTGCTGTTATAACCAAGATATGTTGTGCTGCCTGAACACCAGTTTGGACCCTTTATTGATCCCACTTTCCAGCTGGTTTCAGATACTCCCAGTTGAGCTGCACGACCTGTTGGTCTCCAGGACTCTGCCTGCACCAGGAAATCTCCAGAGGGGATTTTTTTCCTAACTTCATGAAATCTTGCCTGCAGCTTTGCCCCCCAGACCAGAGCTAATTATGTAAAAATGGTAATTGGGACAGACCTACAGCTGCTTTCTTAAGCTGTCAGGGAAGAAGATTTACCCAATTTGAGATTTTTTTTTTTTTTTTCACTAACTACTGCTTCTCCCCTGATTATAGAAATGGTGTGGGAGGCAAGAGACACCATCCACAGGCAGGAGAGTTGAGAAATCTGAGAAAAGATGGAAAAATAATAATTCAACAAGCTTGACAAGCTCCAAACATGGCATCTGCCTGTCCCTCTGGAAGCATAATGTGGATGCAGGGCAGGAGCCAGGCTTGCCCACACGTTGCAGGAGAAATCAGAGCCTCCCAGCAGTAGGAAAGGGCTTGAACATGAAATTTGGTAGGGCCAGGAATTTAACCAGAGTCTGGGAGGTATCTCAGCAGTATGAGCTGCAGTGCTGCAGAGTTAACATATGGCATATTCACTAGGCATGTCTTCACTGCAGAGGTCAGGTCTCACCAGGAGAAATGTGGTAGATTTTGCTGATGGAGCTTTTTGAGGGAAGAATCTCTGGTTTCACAGCTGTGGAAGAGAAGAGGGAATAATTTTGGAGGGGTCACCTCTGGTTCTTGGTTGGTTTTGTTTGAAATTTTATAGTTTTGATACAGTGTCCACACAGGGGATTTCTTCTGGACCCCACCTCCAAGTGGGGAATTTCGATCTAAATAATTTTTAATTCCTTTGTTGATGTCCAAGGAGAAAATGTGGAGTCACTGCAGGTGAAGCTTGCATAAAGCAGAGAGGCTCCAAGGAGCAGTAAATAGCAGAGAGGATGAGGAAATTTTTCACATCCCACTGAATTTTCAGGAATGTTGGGCATAACCTGAACCTACAAAATGCAAGCTCTTAAGTTTATGCATTGACTAAAGTTTGCTAAAATATAGGGAGATTAAAGATAAGGGAGGAACACAAAGGGTGAGTTGAGAACTATTTGTTATATTTGGAGTCACAATGGCATTAGGTATAGAAACTAATTTTTAGACACAGTAAATCAGAAATTCTTGGGGCAAATGATTGGAGATCCCAGCAGAGAAGAAGGAATCCTTTATTTAATCCTGAGTGTTGGAATGATATTGTTCCAGATGCAGTCATCAAAGAGTGAGTCTGTAATTATGATCATTATAGACTTGTATTTGTACAGCTTCCTGGGAGAGAGAAAGCCACAGGTGAAAATCCCCTTTAATAAAGTCTTCCTTTAAAAGGGTATGAAGAAGTAATGACACAAAAATGAGAAATCTTGCTAAGAGGAAATAAAAGGAGCAGCAGAAAGAGTGAAGTATTTTTGGATGACACAAACCTATTTAGAAATACAGTATCAGCAGTATGTAGTAAGGGCATATTATCCACTGAAAAAAAAAAGACATAAACAGTGCTAAAATAGGGAATGGCAGTTAAACAACAGGGTAAAGGGAACAGGAATTATTTTAAAAGAGTAAGGCATTTCAAAAGAGATGAAAATGGAAAAAGAATTCTTGTGACTTAAATAGGAAACCATAATATTGTCAGTTGAACGAGCTTCTGAGAAACTATCTCCTGAAGAACCAGAGCTTATAATAAAAGATTTTTCTCAAATGCATTATAAGGAGGCCTACCAGAAAATTGCTTAATGATGGAGGCTTTAAAAGAGTTCTCCACAAAGAAAAGGGTCCCAGAAGAGAGGAAAGGTTATTTCTTTGCTTTGGTGCTTGTTCTGGAGAGCTTAGGGAAGTCTTTTTTTTACAAAGGGTGAGTCTGACCAACTGCCAGAATTTAGGGAGGAGGCTTTTAAAGAAATGATAAAATGAATGGTAGGAAATGAGCAGGAACAGATGGCATTCGCCCAAGAGGTTTAAAGGAATTTGGATATAAAATTGATGAACTACTCGTTGTGTTGTGCAAAGTATCACTTCAATCAATCCCAATATTATAGCAATGAAAGACAACAAACGAGGAACCAGCTTTTAAAGGTAACTTGGAAGCATCTGGAGAAACACAGACTTGTAAAACTGGTCAAAAAGAATATTTAAATAGAAATTAAGTGAATCCTTGCTTCAAAAATACAATAAATCTTTGAAGGAGGTAATAGGTACATAGATGATAAATCCAGCTGATGTCTTTGTCTTTCCAAAAATTTTTGCAACCCTGAAGGACAATGAGATGTCCCAAGTTTTAGAAGTATCTTGTCTGTAGCTGCCTGGAACAAAGCAGATCAGACAAAATGAACATCAAGGCTTCTCCTGATCACAGTTATGATCATGCATCCTCATGATTTGTGAAGCTCTGACCATTATCACTAAATTTCTATCATTGGAAATCTGAGCAATGTTGATATTTTTTGCTTTTACATGAGATCACATTAATGTTTCTGAGCCCCTTGGGCTCACTTTTGAAGCAAGGATCACCTGTTGGAGCTTACCTTCATTTTTATCTCCAAAGATGTGTTCCACAGACAATCCTGCCTTCAGCCCATGTGCTGGAGTCTCAGCAGACCCTCTCATGGATGGAATTGGTGCTGTTCCTATGAAAGTTCTCTTGCCAGGAAGTCATTTTAGGGCACAGCAAGACATGAGAGAAGCCATCCAAACACCATTCCTTTTATGAAGGAAAATAACTAGAAGCTGGATAAACAATTCATATTGTTCCTCATTAGTTCACACTAATCAGTAGAGTGTCTCAAATAAGCATTTAATTAAGAATTAATGTGGCGGCTGTTCTAAAATGAAATATTAATGGGAAAAGGAAAGTTTCAGGTTTGTTTAGGTGAAAGAAATCTGCCTACTTCACGCTTAACTTGATTGCACAAGTGCTTTCCAATTCCTCAATTGTTTAATGTATACAAGTCATAAGGACCTGACATTTAACAAGAGAACACTGGCAAATTAATTCCATTCAGTGCTAAAAATGCAGCTTGACATTTGGTAGCTGGTATGTTCAACCAGTGCCTCCTCATCAGAATTGCATGTTTTGCTGTCTGCTAATTAACGACCCTGTTATCCCATTTCAAATGAATTAAGAAACAATTGGGATTTAATATATTACTAATAAGTGGACTGATGTCAGCTGCGAGGTGTGGGCTCAGTTCCAAGCTGAGGGCACGATTGTCTGTCCTCCTCACTGGGCAGGGAGCTGCTGGGGACTTGGTGTGAGGTATCTCTGCTGTTGTGGGGGCATGTACAGAATCACAGAATGTCAGGGGTTGGAAGGGACCTCAAGAGATCATTGAGACCCATCCCCCTGACAGAGCAGGTACACCTAGATCAGGTCACACAGGAAAGCATCCAGGTGGATTTTGAATGTCACCAGAGAAGGAGACTCCACACCCTCTCTGGGCAGCCTGTTCCAGTGTTCTGTCACCCTCACTGTGAAGTTTTTTCTTTTATTTCTGTGGAGCCTCCTGTGTTTCAGCTTGCACCCATTGCCCCTTGTCTGATCATTGGAGATCACTGAGAAGAGCCTGGCTCTGTCCTACTGACACTCATCCTTTACATATTTGCAAACATTATTGAGGTCACCCCTCAGTCTCCTCTTCTCCAAGCTAAAGAGACCCAGCTCCCTCAGCCTTTCCTCATAAGGGAGATGCTCCAGTCCCTTCATCATCTTTGTTGCTCTGTGCTGAACTCTCCAGCAGCTCCCTGTCCTTCTTGAGGGCCCCAGATCAGCACACAATATTCTAGATACGGTCTCATCAGGGCAGAGTAGAGGGGGAGGAGAATCTCTCTCCACCTACTGACCACATCCCTTCTAATACACCCCAGGATGCCATTGGCCTCCTTGGCCACAAGGGCACATTGTTGGCTCATGGTCATCCTGCTGTCCACCAGGTCCCTTTCCCCTACACTGCTCTCTAACACGTTGGTCCCCATCTTATACTGACACATGGGGTTGTTCTTGCCCAGATACTAAGACTCTACACTTGCCCTTGTTATATTTCATTGAATTTCTCCCTGCCCACTCTCCAGCCTGTCCAGGTCTCTCTATATGGCTTCCAGCATGTCAGCCACTCCTCCCAGTTTTGTGTCACCAGCAAAGATGCTGACAGTGCACTCTCGTCCCTCATATAAGTCTAAGTCATATATTGAACACCTCTCTCTTGACTTTTCACAGCCCAAGGATCCACTCCAGCACAAGAACAGAATGGATTTTACCAAGTTGGGGCAGAGCTAGATATCTCGGTGGATGGACATCTCTCTGATGCTCCAGGCTTGGTGAGCTTTGAACCTGAAGCTCCTCAGTGATGAACACAATTATCTACAAGCTGGAAGTTTCAGAGGCTGAAAACTTTGGATGCTGAGTGAGTTTGCCAAATGCTTGCAGTCAAGAAGGTAGTAAAAGAAATTTCTGAACATGTCAAAATGCCTCATTTTCACATTTTCTGGAAGGAAATGTTTTGAGTTGGAAATGAGAATATGCTTCATTTTGATATTCCCCATGTGACAGTGTTCAGACTCCTTTTTAAATGACAGGTTCTTTGTTGTTTAAAATTGACCAAACTTTTCCCCTGCTAGTGAACCCTTTTATTTTTAAAGATCCGGAATACAGAAGAAAAGATTCTCTTTTTGTTTGACCTAAAGAGTTTAGGTGAGCCCAGGTATTTCAGTGTTTTTTTTCCCTTTGCCAGTTAGCCCTTGAATTCTATTATGCACCATCAGAAGCAGTTTCCCTCCCTTATCCCTCCTCTCCATTAGCACTTCCCAAAGTCCCCTCAGCATTAGGAGGCAGAGGAAGCAATCCTCACACCCTGAGATGTGTAGGGAAAGGGGTTCCTTAGGATCATTTGCAGTAAGTGCTTTTGGAGGAGAGGGACACCAGGGATCTCAGACTCTCCAGCCTTTGAGCTGTTGAGCTAATGGCTCTGTGCAGGAGGCAAATTGCAATGCCTTTGCTGTGGGCTATGTGTGTTGTACCAAGGAGTAGCTGCAGGCAGCCAGGGAGGGAGGGTGTGAATCACCAGAAAAAATATAGAGCTGTAAAGTCTTCTAACAGCCTTTCAGTTCTTAGCCCTTTTCTCCTCTAATGTAAGTCCTCAATCCTTGCAGTTCCATCTCCCCTGGCTCTGTCCTAACCTTCCAAATGTCACTTTCTCTGTTTTTTCCCTTATTTTTCTCTGAGTTTCTTGGTTTTACTTAGTCCAACTTGTCCCTTTTAAGGGTAAATACATAGGTATGTAGGAACTCCCATTCCAACTCCCATTTGGAGCTGTCTAGAGCTTCTCCATCTGACCAAGACTTCTGGTGCTCATTTCCCCCACTGCCCACATCATTTGTGAGTATGTCATCACCAGATGCCATGAGCTGAAGTATGAGTTCACAGCATGTCAGCACCTTCCAACTCTTCTGGCTGAAGAGTAAACCAAAAGCATGTTACATGTCCAAAACTCAGTAGGTTGCCACCCAAAGTGGAAGGATGGTAGGTGAGTGCTAAAAATGAGAGTTTATCACCCAAAGAATAGAGCTGGCAGCAAGACTCCAGCTCCTGTATCCTGACCACCTACACAAACACACTTTGCTTGTCAAAAATGTATCACTTCCACTGCAAGAGCATCACATTATCCATGGGTTGCTTTACACTTTGGGGTTGAAACTACAGTTCTGCTGAAGCCTTGAAATTTCATAACCTACCTCACCTAAACTAATTTGCTCTTCTGCCCATCTTCTCAGATTTGCCATGTTTTAGCTTCTGTTTTTTTATCTTTTCCACCTCTTCAGCTCACCCTTCACTTGCTACTTGGGATTTGAGTGACGTGTGAGTCTCAAAATGTCCTTCTGCTTGTGCAGGAACCCAACTCACCTGTGAATGCATTTTATGCTTCAGACAGTGTTCCTCCTCAGCCATTCTTCTTGGTATACCAGACCTCCTCTCTGGACCAGAGTTCTCTCTACTTTCTGACTGTGATTTGGCTGAATGAAAGGGAAGAGTCTCCAACCCAAAGCCTGATCTCCTCTCCAGTGCTACCCTTCAGCAGATGCCCTTCCTGTTGGAAGAACTCCATCTCTGTGTTTTAATGGTTCAATTTTTGTTGGGACTAACATAATCTCTGGACCAGAATGTTTTGTCTTGAGAAATGAGCCACCACTTTTAGTGGTTCTTCTCCTGGCTGTGGATATCTTTGAAGCACTTTGTCACATGTGAGGAGCCCAGTACCTAGTGCAGATCTCACTTTACCATCCTGTCAGGCTTTTCTGCTCGTGCTTATCTCCCTCTTCCTAGAGCAACCACTGCCATGACTTTAGTCCTTGCTCCTGAGCTCTGAGATGCCACTCTTGCCCCTGGCATCTAGACATTATGTCTTTCCACAAAATCTACCCCATTCTCCATCCCTTGGTGTGACAGGTGGCAACAGTGTGGGGCTCTGGAGCTGAAATTACACCAGTGGATGTCTCACCCTTCCAGGCAGGAGCTACTTTTCATGAGCTGGCAGTTTCTTCAGTGCTGAGAGCTGTGTGGCAGAGGATGTGCTTTGGCAAGACTTCTGGGAAATCAGCTTCTGAAATGTTTGTGGGAAAATGGGCACATTAATAAATTTTCTTTGAGCTTTACACTTCCTGAGAAGGAAAGCTATGATTTTGATCATGAATATTAATAATTTGAGGGCAGGGGATTAAGAGCTGAAGCCTGTATCCCAGTTCAGGCAGGGAGAACTACTCATCTATCCTGATTTCCCCATCCTCTACCCCATCACCAGCAAATAGGGGAAGAGTTTGATCCTAGATGCCTCCTTCAAATTGTGCCATCTCCAGCAGAATGGATTAACATTGCTGGAAGCTGAACTAGAAGGAGTCTGAATTAGTTTGTTACTCAGAAAGCAAGAATCCCATCATTTTTGGTTGTAATGACAGGACATTTCTCCCCCATCCTCCCTGTGCCATTCCATCCAGCTTCCACCAGTTTCCTGGAGTATCCCCAGTGTGCCAGAAGTTCATTAAAATTAACATCAGCTTGTTAAAATTAACATTAGCCGTGCAAAGGTTGCTTAGTCAAGTCTTATAAGCTCATTGAGCAGGTGACCTGAGCCTCCAGGATTAGATGTATTTCCTTCATCTGCTGCTGTTTAACATCACTTTTGGCCACTGTGGGACAGAGGAGAGCAGACTCTGTGCAGCTCAGCAGCCTCTTCCATCCTCTCTCCAAGCACAGCACTCATCATTTAATACTTTTCCTTGTTTTAATCCTTCATCACTGATTCCATCACTCTCTGTCTGCTGAGGGAATGAAGTCCCAGCTTTATTATCCATATGCAGAGCATCTTGCAGGGTCTGGGCCATAACTTGCACTTCCCATATCAAGATGACTTTGAACCACAGTGTTCACGAGGAAAGATGAAATTGCTACAAACAGCAGCCACTTCTTCCTTCATGTCCCAAAATCTCACACCTACTGTGCCTGTTTGCCATCAAATTTCCTGGACAGTGTTTTTCTCTGAGAAGGTTATCACACAATACCTCTCAGAAGGAAATACATAATGGAAGAAGCCAGAGTGCACTCTCATCATCCTTTTTCTGGCACTTTTTTTTGCCTTCCCATCACTAGTTTTTCGAGCAATTTCACATAGACAACTTTATGACAGAGCTCCACCATGAAGACTCTTTGATACATATTCATAGCAGTTCCTTGGCTTATCTCTGAGCAGCATTCACACATGCTGCTTACTCGAGCTGTTGTTTTTTTAAATGCTTAACATATAAAAGTTTAATCACAAAGTTGCTTAGCGTTTGTTTCCTACAAAAAGCTTTATTATTGCTCAACCAAATTCTCTAGAGGTTTGATATATATATATATATATATCCACATTATATATATATTTATATATGATGTAGCTTGATAGGTGTTGAATTCTGTGCTCATCAGAGCTCCCCAAGGTCAAATGTGAGGTATGAAACCACTGTTGAAGGGACAACAACATGGCATGAGACAGAGGAATTCTGTGCATCTTCTGCAAGGAAACAGGATATATTTCCTTCTTCATAATAATAATTAGGATAAATAAAGCTTTTCCTGTAACCAGAGTAAGGGTTAAATCATAGAATCATAGAATGGTTTGGGTTGGAAGGGACCTTCAAGATCATCTAATTCCAGCCCCCCTGCCATGAGCAGGGACATCTCCCACTACACCAGGTTGCTCAATGCCTCATCCAGCTTGGCCTTAAACACCTCTAGGGACTGAGGGGACATCCACAACCTCTCTGGGCAACCTCTTCAATGTCTCACAACCTTCACAAGAAAGAACTTCTTTCTTATCTCCAACCTAAATCTCCTCTTCCAATTTGCATCCATTACTCCTAGTCCTGCCATCCTGGATCCTACTAAAAAATCCTACCCCAGCCTTTCTGTAGCCCCCTTCAGGTATTGATAAGCTACTAATAGGTCCCTGCTGAGCCTTCTCCAGGCTGAACAACCCCAACTCCTTCATCCTGTCCTCACAAGGGAGGTGCTCCAGCCCTCTGATCATCTGTATGTACCTTTCCCATTTAAGATGCAAGTCTTCCCAGCTATACTCTGTATAACAAAAAAAACCCAAAACACTTTAACATTTACTGAAAATTAAATGTTGGTTGTGTGAACTGGGATTTTAAAACTGCTGGAAAATCCCAGCCCAAAGGGACTGGGGTCAGAGAAGGCAGGAACTAAGCCCTTGAGTAGCTGGGAAGGGGTAGATGTCAGCAGGAGAAGTCTGTCTGCTGGGATGCAGTTGATGAGGTTCTGCCTGGGGTGAATGCAGGCTCAGGCAGCTCGGGGCTGCTGGGCACAGCGGGCAGAGGGAATTTACCTTCAGAAATACTCACCGGTGCCCTGGTGCCGAGAAACCAAGCAGGCTCTTACGTATCCAGACCATTCTTTGTATTTCCAGGGAAATACAGCAGCCTGGTGGCTGCTGCTAGAACTGCTGCGGTGGCCCCAGGGCAGGTGGAAGCAGCAGGAGGAGGATGCGAGGAGCAGGTAGCACCGGGGATGCAGTCACTGCAAGGGATGCTGCAGCTGCTGGAGTCTGAGAATCACAGGAGAGAGAGATGTCTGCTGGACATGCTTAATGTGGATAGGGGATTTATCTCTACATTACAGGAAAGCTAGATGATTGAGGGTATCCAGCAGAGCAGCCCATCCCCGTGCTGCTGGGTGCATCCTCCTTAGGTGCCTAAAATAATCTTGCACCTCCAGAGGGAGAGGGATGGTTGCTGCAGATTGCTGACATGAGCAAACAGGCTTTCACCTCATCTTAGCCAGCAGGGATGTGATTAGATGGAGAGGAAAAACTCAGCCGGGTCCATCGTGGTGCTTCACCAAGGGAAGAAAGGCAGGAGAGGATTACTCATGCTGCAGGGGTTTGGGATGCCATGTGCTCCAGAGTGAAAGAATTGTGGGTCAAAGATAAAAAGAATCCAGAGAAGGGGAAAAACTCTCCTGCAACAGCACTAACACGTGCCCCTGTCTCTGCCTGAAGCAACACTGAGACAGAGAGGCACCAAAGCACTCTGGGGCTTGCTACAAAGAGCTCCATGGCTGTTGTGTAGGTGGTTACAGGGCCATTGGAGTAGGGTAGCTAGACTTTTTGATTTATTCATAGATGTGATGCCCCCATAGATAGAGAGAAGGAAACACTGAGGTAGCTTAGGTGATTTGGTCTGACAAAAAGCAGGAGACTAAGAGTGAGGTCTGACATCAACCTTTGCTTGAGAAGGAGTTATAAAGATGATGCAGCCAATTCCTTCAAAAACAGGGATAATGAGTAAAACTGTCATATTCCAAACATGCTCTGAGGCCTTAGGAAAGAGAGTGGAAGAACAAGTTTTAATAATAAAGCAAGAGATATAAATAATTAAGCAGCCATCTAGCTGCATCTTGACATCTTTTTGGGTGGTGCTACATGGCTGTCTCACTGCACAGGTCCAGAGTGGGACTTTGCAGTCTGTTCAGCTGCCTCAGCCACAGAATGGCTTGAAAGAAAATGCCCTTTCAGTGTGAAGGTGCAAATTGAACCAAGTTTCTGAGAGCAACCAGGTCAAAAGCATGAGATTCCTCACCTAATTCCTGTCATGTCATTGCCCTCCTCCTCCCCATCTGCTTCCCCTCTCCCTCTGTCCTCTGCACTCCACATCCTCTCCCAGCAATGTCCCCAGCACACCCCAGCTGTCCTCCCCCAGGGCTCCTGAATGCAATGCTCATTTGATTACTATGTATTGTGACCTCTCATGTCCTGGAGCTATCCGTGTGCTTTGGCTGAAGGGTAGGCTCAGGAGGGAGTTTCTGTCAGGCATCTGTGACCTTTCTTATGGCCTGAGCCTAAAGACATTAAAAAGCAAATCATGCTTTGCTAATGAGCTGGTCCTGGGCTGGAAGAACAAGTCATCTCTACTCCTCCTTCCTCCCCCTTTCTCAGCCCCCAACCAACAGCAGCTGGAGTTGTGATGAGTTACTGGGCATTAGCATGGTGGCACAACCAAGGGCTGGTGGACATCCCACATCTGGATGCCTTGCACAGATGTGTTACAGTGTACAGGGTTGGTAAAGGGCTAGAAGTCACAGCAGACAGCTCAGTAAGTTGGATTTTTTAAGATTTATTCTGATGTTAACCTCATTCCATCCCTTCCAAAACAGAATAGCTGGGCTGTCAAAGCTCCTCCATGTTACTGTGAGGCTCAGGAGGCAAGAGAACAGGGTTGGCCACAGGGGTTCACCTTGTGGAAGAACTCAAATGCTTCGTCTTCCTCACGACTCATCTTGAGGAGTTTACCCTGATGTAAACAACCTCAGCCCTTCCAGAAGTGAAGACAAGCAATAGGGGCCTTTGAGAATGCTCAAAGTCATTTGTGAAGTTGGATGAGTCACTCTGTGTTTTGTGGCTTCCCAAATTTTGTGTGTTTTAGTGCCATATGTCCAAGTAAATCTCCCAGGCCAGCACTGTGGGCATATTTGCTGATGTCCTTTTCAGAACTGAAGTAAACAATAGCCATTCAGACACCAAATCTCAAAAGACTTCCCAAATTAAGAAATCAAATAACTTGCTCCCAAGATGTAGCAACTGTCAGGCAAGAGCCCTGTAATGTCTGCACAATGATGCCAAAGTCAAGGAGAGCAAGAACTCCACAGACAGTGAAAGGATCATAGAATCATAGAATAGTTTGGGTTGGAAGGGACCTTAAAGATCATCGAGTTCCAACCCCTCTGCCATAGGCAGGGACACCTCTCACTAGATCAGGCTGCCCAGTGCCTTGTCCAGCCTGGTCTTGAACACCTCCAGAGAGGGAAGATCCACAACCTCTCTGGGCAACCTCTTCCAGTGCTTCACCACCCTCACAGTAAAGAACTTCCTTCTTATGTCTAGTCTAAATCTACCCCCTTCCAATTTACATCCATTGTTTCTGGTCCTCCTATCCAATATCATATTAAAAAGTCCTTCCCCTGCCTTTCTGTAGGACCCCCTTAGGTACACATAAGTTACTATGAGGTCCCCTGAGCCTTCTCTTCTCCAGGCTGAACAACCCCAACTCCTTCAGCCTGTCCTCATAGGGCAGTTGCTCCAACCCTTTGATCATCTTCGTGGCCCTTCTCTGGACCCTCTCCAACACCTCAATGTCCTTCTTGTGTTGAGGGCTCCAGAACTGGACACAGTAACTCCAGGTGTGGTCTCACCAGTGCCGAGTAGAGGGGTAAAATCACCTCTCTGGACCTGCTGGTCACACTCCTCTTGATGCAACCCAGGATTTGGTTGGCCTTCTTGGCTGTGAGTGCACACTGCTGGCTCATGTCACCGAGCAGGATGTGAATGTCAGACACAACGTGGGTCTTTTGTGACAAACACAGCTCCATCACACATCCACATCTACCAGAACATTGCTTTTTAGCCACCTTTAAAAGTGTGTAGCACTTCCAGAGGCCAGGGTGTGATGAGGACCAGAGGGCCATGAAGGTTCCTCCATGGTACAGAGGTTCCACAGTCGATGTGATCTACCTGCATAGGCAGAGATGTGCAGAAAACAGCACATCCTGTGGTATCACTGAGGTCCCACCTACCCTGCTCTGTCCTGTGTAGGTCTCATTAAGGTGCCTGATCCTGTGCCCCAGCTGGAGTGTGTGGTATCTTTACTTCTTCAGCCATGCTCCAGATTTCTTAAGGAAGCAGCTTCCCACATGATGAAGAACTTTCATGGATGGCTGCAAACTTGCTCTAGAGAGATCATTTGCTACCTAAAAGGTGCCCTGAGAACTAGCTCTTGAAGATCAGAGGATGGCTGAACCCAAATTCTTTGGGACAAACCCTTCTCAGGTCTGCAACATCAACTCTTTTCTCTTGTGCCACAACCCAACAGTCTGGTCTTGAATTTCTTGCTGCTGAACAATCTCAAGCCAACGAGCCAAGACCTTGGAGGTGGTACCTGAAAAAGCCCTTGGTTGTCTGGAAATACCCCTTCTGCCTCCTCCTAGCCATTTTTTTTTGGCTCTTTGGTTTGCTTCTGCTGCTGGCTGAATCCATTTTATTAACAGCTCTTCATAAAACCTGGCAGCATTTGAAAGACTGCAATGTTTGCCTGTGAATATCAATAAGCAGCTGCCTTCCCAGCCTAGGGAAGGTTTGAAGGAAGAAAGAGTGAAGCTCTGAGGATCAGTGATCAATGCCAGCCCCACGGGGAGCCTGAGTTTAGGAGATTTGTTATTGAAATATTAACTGAATTTCCGCCCAGAGTGGGCTGAGCAGGAGCTCTGAGCTTCCATGTGAAGCTTCTTGGCTTCCAGGAGGGTTGCAAGGAACTGGATCTCCAGTCACAACATTCACTTTAGTGCTGGGAGCATCCTTGGGGCATCTCCTCCCACCCACCCATGGCCAGCTGGGCCTGTGGTGCATAGAAATAGATTTCTTCCTCTTCCTCTCACACAGCTTTATTTTTTCCAGGTGAAAATTCTGCAGAATTAGAGGTGAAATGGTCTTTCCTTCTGCAATGGAAAGGAAGAGAGACTTGGGGTATCAACCCAGGCAACAGCCAGCTTGTTGTCAGGCTCCTGTAGTTTGTGCTTAGCTCCAAGAGCCCAGCTGGACTCAGGAGGGCAAAGGAGAAGTGGAGGTGGGCAGGAGTTGTGTAATGCATTGTTTTTTGATGCAGTGTGTTTGCTTCTTAGAAAAGACCATTCTATCTTTTAGGTTTTGGTTGTTTTTTTTTTTCTCCACAGGAACACATTGGTTTCAATGAAGTATTGATGGGAAAACAGCTTCTCTTGTCCAGGAGAAAACTTTCAATAAGTGAGTGGAAACACCACAACAACATTTTGCCTGGTACCTGAGGCATTGACATAGGACTCAAGAAACCTAAATCTCAATCCTCCAGAAGGGTCTAGAGAGAAAACTCCCACTACATGGCTAATTCTCCTGCAAAAGGTACTTGCTTTTGGCTCCCACCACATTTTTTATTGATCTAAGATCCCATCCTAGGCCTTATCAGTCTTCCCAGTTTAGGTTTAATGGAGAATTTCCAGCAAGACATTTCACTTTTGACAAAAGAAAGAAATAAACAATGCTGGAAATAATAACAAAAAAAAATTAGCAAATTCCCAGATCATCCTCTTGACTGCCTCCATCCCATCCAAAATCTGCTTTTTTCCCTGCAAATAAAGCCTGCAGGCACCTTCCTTTGGCTAGCTACTGAGCTTCTTCTGCCCATACTTCCAAATGGACAGAGCCATAGCAATTAGACATGTTGTTCTTCTGAGCTGCTGGTACCCATGGGCTCCTGGGGCAGGGATGCCCTGCTAAGCCCCTCTGCACAGGAATGATTTGAGCTTACTCCTGGAGCTTGGTTAAGAGGGAGAAACTATTTGGCAGTGATGGAGAAGGTTCCTTCAGGAGCAACCCCTTGGGGACACATCAGGGAGCAGCAAATGTGCTGTCCTTACTCACCTCTCTATGAACACTTGCTGACTTGCAGCTCTCCTGGATTTCAGGGCTCTGGCTCTTGAGGAAGGAGGCACCAATGATTCAAGCAGCACTGATGCAGTGAGATGAGTCCTTAGGGAGCCAGGGATTACAAGCTAAATGTACCAGGCTGGTCCCCAGTGTCACAAATTCATCTTCAGGGTTGCTTCAGGTATTGTCAGCTCAAGCTACTACCTGCTCTCCCATCTCTGCCAGGAGATTCACAGGACAAGTGCTTTAGAGCAGCTCCAAGGCCATATGTGTCTGCTGGAACAGGACACCAGTAAGGCAACATGAACTTATTTGGTTCATGTTAGTGACACCACACTGCAGAAGGGCTATGAAAGCCTGATGCCACCTCCTTTCCAACCCTTTATTATCCTTTTTGCATTTTTCTCCTGTCAGACAATCAATGCAGTCATGTTTATTCTTGCTGCTCCCTCTTTCAGTCCCTTCAGGCTCCAGATTGTGATTTCATCTGCAGCTGGAAAGATTTACTCCTTTATTCTGGGCTTCCTACACTGGAATTTTAACTGATCATTGTGGAACCTTTTTCCTGACATCTAAGAAGGAAAAATAAAGACACCAGGAGCAATTTGGTGACAGTTGCAAAGACTGAAGTGCTAGAGCACTGTAATATACAGTTGAAAAAGACCACAGAGGAAAAGGTGGACAAGAGAATATGTAGAGAGCTACATGGAGAGCATAGAGTAGAAAAAAAAGTAGTAAAAACATTGGTTTTGGCTAGAACTGGAGCAGGACTGTGGACACACTTGTTTTTGCAATGCTTGGTGATGGGTATAACTCCTCTGTGCTTTGTGCTACACTCAGCACATGCTGGAAGACCTTCAACACTTCTTTCTGTGACCTTTTGCTGCTTCTGGGTCACTCAAGGTGACAGTAAAGCTGATGGAAATATTTGGAGGGTTACCCTTTGAGGAACCCTTTCCTCAAACTGGCTCATGCTCATCTGTCTTAATACCCCAAAGAAGGGAATCTACCAGTAGAGCTTAGACTGATTTTATTTGAATAAGGAGACGCAGTGCCGTTGTCCTCTTTCCTCTTCTTTCTCCAGATTGATCACTGGATGCTCCTCATTCAGTGCATGCACAGCTCCAGAAATGCCACCTTCTCCATCTGAGTCTGCCTTGCCCTCAATAAAGCAGCCTGATCAATGCTTCACACAATCAGGTGAGGTACCTCCCTGCACAACATGGTTTCCTCCAGTTTTTGGAATGGCTGAAGCATCCCTGGCTGCAGAGTTGCTGTGCTCTCCCTGCTTCTAAGAACAGCCAGCGTGAAGAAACATCAAAGGGGGCTTTCCAGCCTGCACTTCCTAAAACACAGCACTAGGCAACAGCAGATGGGAGCTGGTGTTATTAAATATGCATACCCTCAGGATCACAAGGTAGCACTTAGCTATCCTCTAATTAAAAGGCAGCTGCTTCCTAATACAGTGGAAAAAGCCTGCTAGAAGACTTTCCCTGCATGATGGCTGATTGATGAGAAGCCCTGTAGCTCTTTCCTGCCCAGCTCAGAGATGCCAAAGGGACCCTTCAACCTTCTGCACCCTTCTTCCAGAGCTACAGAGGGTCTCTGCTCAAGAGACAGACAACTGGGATCTCTCTTCATTTGCTCTTGGACATCCATCCCAGAGCTGCTTCCTGCTCAGAGCTTGAAATGAATAAAAGAGTTATTGTTGTAGTGAATCAGTGCCTCCAGCAAAAAGCTCTGTCTTCCCACTGGTTATTTTCATTAATTAATGACATTTGCATTCATGCAACATGCAAGTGTCCCTGTCATGGTTCAAGATCCCACTACTCTGGGGTCTGAACAAATAAAACATGACAGCTCCCATTCCAAAGAACCTCAGGTGTGGACAAAAGAGGCAAGATGTCTGCAGAGTGTGAGGAACAGGGTGCAATGAGGATATCTTGACCTGGATAGGGCTGTGGTCTGAGCATATTTTGAGGAACCACTGTGGTAATCTATGAGAGGATAATCCCAAAGGTGCCTTTTCCATCATTCCCATGTGCCTGGGAAACAGAAAACCCAAGTGAATCCTCAAAGTGATCTCCCTCTGGAGGACATGTTGTGATCCCAGGGTTCAGCTGGGAGAGACAGGGCTTATCCCCAAGGTTCAGCACCATTTTTTCCCCAGTGCAAGAGTGCAGGTGGTGAAGAAGGGATTGAATCAGCTTGTAGGACCAGAGCCTAGGGGTGGTACCCCCAGCATCCTTCCTTGGCCCCCACTCATGAGCTTTTCAGAGGGCAGAACAGGCTTGAGATCCTAAGGGAGGGAATTGCATACAGGTTCTCATGCTCAGCACTATCCTCCACGGCACTGTGGGATCAAAGAGACACTGACTCACAGTCAGCAAGATGCAGATTGCATGTTAAGTGGCTGCGTGCAGCTCCCAAATGAAGCTTCTTCTTAACAAGAACGGAGTCATTAGGGATGAGCCAGTTATTTATGCTACTGAAGAACAGAGGCAATGCTGAAATAATATTCAGAGGTGCTTCCCCTTCTTGCAATAATGAATCCCTGCCTCTCCCCTGCCTCCTCAATTCCTAGCTCTGAGCTGAGACTATTTCCTCTTGTCCAGTGAAGCTGATGTGCCCTCCCCTGCCCTCTTCCACCAGCTGGGAAGGGAACAAGGGCTAAAAACCAGGCAGAAGGATTAATAGGAGAAAGGGGAAAATTCAACCTTGAATCAGATATGTTTTTAATGGAAAAATTAAAAAGCAAACAAACCCTGGATCGATTTCAAAGCCAATGAGATGAAAAGAATTTGCAGTATAAATATACTAGGTTGTTTTTAGTTTGATTTTTTTTTAATTTTTTTTCCCCCTGCCTTCCTATTTATACATTTTCAGCTAAATCAAGAGATAAATTCTTCCCAGTATCTCCCAGCATCACAGAGCCTTCATGGGTAATCACAGGCACCCAGGAGAGTGTGTGATACTTAAAGTGAAGCTCAGCTAAAAGCTTTGCAGGAGCAAGGCCTGAGCTTGTTAGTAGATCTCAGATACTAACACTGGATGTGTAGCAGAGAGGGCTACAGTGATCTTTGCATAATCCCTCCCAAGGATGTGAGCTACTGAAGCTGCAAATATTTGTCCAAGGTAAACAAAGAGAAAAGGGTTACTTAAGATTAAATAATGTACAGCAAGGAGCCATTCTGGAATGAATTGAAGAAGGGAGATAGGCTGAGTGATGGATTAGAGTCTGCTGCAGAGATCAACTCCAGGGAACAAGGCTGGGATCTCAATTCCAGCTCTTAGCCCTAAAGGAGATCCCATGTGGAATGTGCTGTGTTTCTCTGACAGCTCCTGTGCTAACCAGGGGGAATCCTCTCCTCATGTGTATGGAGATGTTATTCTTCTGGGCACAAGCTACAAGATGGGAAATGAAATCTCCTGACTTGCTTTTCTCAACTCCCCCAATTCCAAGAGGCTGGCTGGAGGAGCCAAAAAAAGGATGAGTCTGCCTTAGGTGGACAGCAAGGCATTGGAAGCTCAACCTCTTGGTTTTGGGTCATCACTGTAGGACTTAACGGAACAGTGAAAATCCCAGATCAAAATAACCTTTCTGACTTGTAGCAGCAACCTGATGCACATCCCCTTGCTTTGCATGTCTCAGTGAATCATAGAATGGTTTGGGTTGGAAGGGACCTTAAAGATCATCTAGTCCCCCCTTCCACTAGAACAGGTTGCTCAATGCCTCATCCAGCCTGGCCTTAAACACCTCCAGGGAGGGAGGGGGCATCCACAACCTCTCTGGGCAGCCTCTTCCAGTGTCTCACCATCCTCATAGTAAAGAACTTCTTTCTTATCTCCAGCCTAAATCTCCCCTCTTTCAATTTGCATCCATTACTCCAAGTCCTGCCATCCTGGATCCTATTAAAAAGTCCTACCCCAGCCTTTCTGTAGCCCCCTTCAGGTGTTGAGAAGCTCCTCTGAGGTCCTTCCTGAGCCTTCTCTTCTCCAGGCTGAACAACCCCAACTCCTTATCCATCCATCCATCTCCTCCTCTACCAGCTTCACTTTACCCTTCCCCTCAGGTCAGACTCCAAATGCCCTCACTGCTCTCCCAGCACTACCCTGAGATGCTTCATATGTGTCTTGACCATCTCCCTGCACCCGGAGGCAGGCAAAAAGACATGGAATTTATGAGTAACCTTTTTGTTTTTCTCCTGTGAACTGTTTTCAACATTTAGAAATCATTTGAATATTATGCAAATTGAAGTGACTTGGCTTCTAAATATCATGAAAAATGCCCACTCTGGCAGTCTGTGCCATATGGAAATTACCTCTGCTGAGATGTTGTGATATAAATCACCATTAAGGGAAGGATGGATTGGCCAAAAGTGAACAGCTGACATACAATATGGGAGGTCTGTGGCTAACTTGTTCAGTCTGAAAGTTGCCAGGACCTCCCAGGACAGATCTTGCTCCTGGGAGGAAGATGGGGGTGCTCACACTGCTGAAGGGCACTGCTCTGCCCTGGGCAGGCAGGTTGTCTCTCTTCTTTCCTGCCTGCCAGCTGCAAGGCATGGAACATGCTGGTTCACTTCCATTTCAGTAAACCATGTGACATCAGTGTGAGCTGCTCAGGAAATGATTTGGCTGGAACTGCTCAACAAGCTGATGTGCTGGGCACCAACTCCATCTCCTCGGGAAACAAAGAGGTATTAATGGTCCAACTGCAGTCTGGCATCATGAGTACAGATGATGATCGTTATCAACCCTGGCCCATCCATCCATCCATCCATCCATCCATCCATCCATCCATCCATCCATCCAGAGCAGCAAACAGACAGAGGTGTTGCCCATGCCCACAGTCTAAAAGGAGAAATGAGGCTCAGGAGGGAGAATGCAGATAGAAGTGATAACAGCTTTGAGGAGATTAGGAGAGAGCTTAGAGGGACTCATGAGTTCCCATGAGCATTAATCACAGAATCACAGAATATCAGGGATTGGAAGAGACCTCAAAAGATCATCTAGTCAATCCCCCTGCCAGAGCAGCAACACCCAGATCATAGAATCATAAAATGGGTGTGCACAGCAGCTTGTTTTATAGTGCCCAAATAATAAGGGCTATAAATAACAAATCAATATGGCTAACGCTGGTGTAAATACTCTTCTTTTTTTGCCACCTTGAGTATTGTGTCCAGTTCTGGAGCCCCCAACTTAAGAAGGACATTGAGCTGTTGGAGAGGGTCCAGAGGAGAGCCATGAAGATGATCAGAGGGTTGGAGCACCTCCCTTATGAGGACAGGATGAAGGAGTTGGGATTGTTCAGCCTGAAGAAGAGAAGGCTCAGGGGGGATCTCATAGTAGTTTCTCAACACCTGAAAGGGGCTACAGAAAGGCTGGGGTAGGACTTTTTAATAGGATCCAGGATGGCAGGACTAGGAGTAATGGATGCAAATTGGAAGAGGGGAGATTTAGGCTGGAGATAAGAAAGAAATTCTTTACTGTGAGGATGGTGAGACACTGGAAGAGGCTGCCCAGAGAGGCTGTGGATGCCCCCTCCCTCCCTAGAGGAGTTTAAGGCCAGGCTGGATGAGGCATCGAGCAACCTGGTGTAGTGGGAGGTGTTCCTGCCCATGGCAGGGGGGTTGGAACAGTATGATCTTTAAGGTCCCTTCCAACCCAAACCATTCTATGATTCTATGATAAT
The DNA here is from genome assembly GCA_013400935.1 of Turnix velox. Taxonomy (NCBI): domain Eukaryota; kingdom Metazoa; phylum Chordata; class Aves; order Charadriiformes; family Turnicidae; genus Turnix; species Turnix velox. Next base: position 128,619 of record VZTY01028075.1, read on the forward strand.
TAATTCTCCAGTTGCACGGAACTGCCATGGATGGGTAAGCCAGGGTCTGCCCTGTAGCTGCAACCCCTGCCCTCAGTGCCACCACTCCAGTTCCAGTGCAATGTCAAGTGCTTTTGGCTCTGGGCAGAGCTGAGAGGCTTTTCTCTGGATCTGGCAAAGCTGTTTGAACTTCGGAAGCTCTCAATGAGTGCCGGGGATTATCGGGCAGGTATTTCCATGCTCATTTGTTAATGAAAAGCTTCTCGTTCCCCTGTAACTGGAAACCCCTTTGATGACGAGGACAACACCGATTCTCTGCTTCATTAAATCCCATTATAAACATCCCCCTGCTCTGCTTAGCAGCTGCCACCGACTGAAATTCGGTCTGCCCCAACCATCAGTGGGAACTGAGCTTTTCCCCCTTGCCCTCCCTTGCCTCCCACTCCTGAGCTGTGGAATTTACTGGTGAAGGCAGGTTGGAGCCTCCCTGAGGAGCACACCAAGCCAAGATGCTTTCCCCCCACCTCTTAACAAGCAGCAGGGTGCTGAGTTGACTGCAGGCAGTGAATCACAAATTGTAATTCCATTGCTCTTCATCCCATGGGAATTCTCCTCCCTCCTGACACCGGCTGGGTGAAAACAGCCCTTTCCCAACTCCACCACAGCCTGGGGATTAGAGGAAAAGAAAGGGCTGGAGAGATGCAAGAAGGGAGAGGGGCTCTGGAGCCTATTTTCTCTCCCTTTTCTGCCCCCACAGTATCCAGCAGGCAATGTTTCCCTATAAGGCAGAATTTCTGACGCAGTGGGAAGGGTAAAGGTTTATTTTGAGGTTTCCAGCAATGGTGTGAAATTCAAATCTCATTCAATAGCAGCTGACTTGCTCAAGTATTAATTGATTTTTGCTGCAAGGCTCCCTTGTGCCCCCTCACTGCCTTTCCTCCCTTTGCCATGTGATGTGTGTGCCCACTGTGTTTTGCCATCATTTCTCAGCACATAAACTCTGACCCAAGAGCCCAGAACCTCCCTTGCTCTCCTTCTCCCTGCTCCTTTCACCACCTCATTCCTCTCTCCTCTTTTATGTCTCATTTGTGTCTTCACTGCTATGTCTTCTCTGTCTTTTTCTGTTGCCCACCAGAGATGGGTGGACAAGGAGGTCATGAAGAGAAGGCTCAGGGGGGACCTCAAAGTAACTTCTCAATACCTGAAGGGGGCTACAGAAAGGCTGGGGTAGGGCTTTTTAATAAGATATGTGTTTGGAAATCTAGAAATAATGGATATAAATTGAAAGGGGATAGATTCAGGCTGGATATAAGGAAGAAATTCTTTACAGTGAGTGGTGAAACACTGGAAGAGGTTGCCCAGAGAGTTTGTGGATGCCCCCTTAATCCCTGGAGGTGTTTAAGGCCAGGCTGGATGAGGCACTGAGCAGCCTGATCTAGTGGGAGTTGTCCTTGCTTGTGGCAGGGGAGTTGGAATTAGATGATCTTTAAGGTCCCTTCCAACCCAAACCATTCTATGATTCCAGTTTGTCTGGAGAGTTTTGGCCTTTTCTCTCCCATGTTTGTTGACTTTCCATCCTTCTCTCAGCATAGCAGCCAGGTCTTTCAAACCACCTTTGCTATGCTTCCCACCAGAACAGAATCTGACCATACTTGGGAGGTCCAAGAGCAAATAAGCCAGAAAAGGCAATAAAATGAGCTATTTGGTAACTCATAAAACCATGATGAAGCTGACTCTGCAGTTGTAGCTTCTCCATGTGCCTCTTTAGCTTCTATCCCTTGTTCATTGGCTTGTGTGCTAAACAGTTTCCTCAAGGATGGAGCTCCATAGCACTCTCTGTGGAGATCCTACAGTTATCCACAGGCTGCTGAGCATCTGCTCAACACATAGTCATGCACTCATGTAGCCATTTCCCCATGGTGGATCATCATGAATCTTCTAACAAGGCTTTTGTCCTGTCACTTGCAGCCTTTGCCTCTTGCACTCACCATGAGAAGCTATGGGAGACCCACCATGTGTGACTCCTCCAGGAACTGCCAAGCACAAAGGCTCTCCAGGACTTCTGGATTTTTAGACAGTGCCAACCTGATAGAAAAACACAGCCTGGAGAGGCACCAGCAGCTGGGAAAATTTTGCTTTCAGGGCTGACTGTGTGATGGGTTCCCTCTTGATGAAAATGTTGTTAGAAAGTGGTTTTAATGTTTCCCTGAGTGTTTTTAATCCTCTTTTTAAAAATTAAAAAGATGGGTTTATCTGAAATGATTCTGTTAAAAGTTTAGCAGTCATGGAGAAACTTTTTGGAAAAACAAAAAGAAAAGAAAGATGAAGTTTAGTAAAAAAATATTCAATTCTCCATTAAAATATAGCTTAACTGGGGAAATATTAACCAGCTGTAACAATATCACATCAGGAGGGAAATAGCTGGAGATAGAATCCTATTTCTTGAAGCTGACTTTTCATCAAAACTCTTAAGTTTTTTCCTGCCTAAAAATTTCAGTTGAAAATATGATTTTATATTCCCACAGGAATCAGGTGCTTTTTCAAATCAATTTGGCTTAGTCAAGAATCCAACTTTCCATCCAGAAGCAGTTTGGGCATGAAATGCTTTGCCTTTCCACATTTCAAGTGACACCCTCCTACCCTTTCCCCCCCCCCAGATCCATCCTCTGTACATCACAGAAATTGCTGTTGAATTTGTTCTGAAATACTTGTAGTCCCTGAAGAGGTCATTAAGTAGTT
>VZTY01028075.1:131594-143686 GCA_013400935.1 Turnix velox
CCTCTTTTTTTCTTCTTTTATTTCTTCTCTTTTTTTTCTTCTTTTTTTCTCCTATTTTTTTTCCTCCATTTTTTCTCCTCTTTTTTTTCTCCTCTTTTTTTTTTCTCCTCTTTTTTTTTCCTCCTCCTTTTTTTTCTCCTTTTTTTTCTCCTTTTTTTTCTCCTTTTTTTTCTCCTTTTTTCCCCCCTCTTTATTTATTTAATTTTTTTCAGAGCCTGATGAAAGCCTTACCTGGGCAGACTGCAGATAGTAGTCACCCAGTCCTGCTGTATGTACTGGGACATGGAGCCATAATGAGTATCACAACCCCCCTCAAATACTGATCATTATCAAATCAGTTGCATATTAATAGAGCAGGCCTGAAGGAACAGCTTTTGCTACAAATCCTTGGGCACTGCTCTGTGCACAGAATAATTGATGGCAGGCTATAAATGTTTGATTGGCAGGACTCTGTGATGCTGAATTACAACGCATGAGCTGTGCTGGTTATTCCAAGTGAATGCCTGTTAAACACCAAACCACTTTGCACTGTGGACAGACACCATCAAGAGAGCTGTAGAAAAAGGTTTTTTGGCTTCTCAGAGGTTTCCTTGCTTCAAAGGCTGTCCTGATTCTCATAATGCCCAGGCTGAGTTCCCAGGACACTGTTGGCAAAGATGCCCTTAGCAGTCCCTAGAAGGAATCCACATGGATTCTCCACATGCAGCATTTTGAGTTTCCTTAACACCAACGGGACTCTTTGCTCACTGCTTAATTTTACTTTTTCCTACAGCAAAACCATCCCCACTCTGTGATGAAAAAGGCTGATGAAAAAGGTGATGCTGAGGAAAATGCTGATGCTTTCGTGCTGCCCCCAAAGGCTTTACAAAGAAACCCTGACAAAGCCAAAGGTCTGGTCAGCTGGGACCCCCTTGCCCTGTGTAGAGGGTTTTTGGCCTCAGGCTTTGTGTACAGGGGCTCTGATACAAATTTATAATTGGAGAATTAGGTGCCGCATGAGCAAAAAGCAAATAGCAGAGATCCTCTTCCTCAGGATCTTAAAAAGCACTGGAGAGGTGGATTCATATAAAAGATAATGAACCATGGTATATTTGTTACAAAGCTAAGCAGCTAATCTGACATCCCCATGAAGTGGCTGCTGCCTTTGCTACTGCTGCTAACGGGGTAATGTGCTGTGCTTGCTAATGAGATTCTGCATCGAGGTGTTTACCAGGAATCCCATTCCAGCACATGTTCAATTTGAGTCAGTGTCAGTCCCTGTAAGACCCTGACTGCTGAGCAGAACTTGTAGCAGCAGAACTGTGTGTCCCAGCCGTGCCACCTGGACCATGGTGCTACCTGGCATTCAAATCTGATGGGTGTGGAAACATCATAGAATCATAGAATAGTTTGGCTTGGAAGGGACCTCAAAGACCATCCAGTTCCAAACCCCTGCCATAGGCAGGGACACCTCCCACTAGATCAGGCTGCTCAGTGCCTTGTCCAGCCTGGATTTAAAGGCATCCAGAGAGGGGGCATCCCCAACCTCTCTGGGCAACCTGTTCCAGTATTTCGCCACCCGCTCTGCTGAAGATGCCGTTCTTATGTCAAGTCTAAATCTACCCCCTTCCAATTTACATCCGTTGTTTCTGGTCCTCCCTTCCCATATCATATTAAAAAGTCCTTCCCCTGCCTTTCTGTAGGACCCCCTCAGGTACTGATAAGTTACTATAAGGTCCCCCCTGAGCCTTCTCTTCTGCAGGCTGAACAACCCCTGGATCACAATCTCAGCACCTTAGTGCTGGGGTTTGTGCCCTTTGGCTTTGGTTGCACTGGCTGCCACAGCTGCCTTGGAGGCTGTGGAGAAAAATCTCTTTTATTTGGAAAGTTGCTCCCTATAGTAAGGGACTGGCAATGATTTTGGGTAACTACCAATTCCTCATGACCATCACCTTCCACCTGATACACTGGGAACATGAGATGGATATGTGTGCATGAGCTGTTGGTGATGGAGCCAAACTAAGAACATGCTTAGTACTAGAAAAATTGGAGTTTCTTTGCTTTGGCTTCAAGCAACACAACTGTATCAGTGCAGCTACATCACAGAAAGGCTCATCCCGAACTGCATGGACTCTAGAGCTGCCACATGGCTGCATCCTATTTAGTTGATCCTGCTTGAAGGAAGCATTGGTGACTTGTGTTTTAATCCTATGTGTTTGCCTTGGCTATGAAGGGATTGGAACTAGATGATCTTAAGGTCCCTTCCAACTCAAACCATTCTATGATTCTATGAAGAGTGGTCCTAGATGATCCAGATATATGTATCTTTACTGGAGCCATCTTCAGGTGGCGAGCTGGATCCCACCTTCACTGCTTGTATCTCCATGCTGTACTTTCAAGCTTCACAACTCCCAGCAACTCTGATTAAAAAAAAAAAAAAAAACCAAGAAAAAATAACATAAGCCCCACCAAAACCCTAAAAAAAATCTAACATTAAAAAAATCCAAGTCCCCTTCAAAAAGAAAACATTTATATTAACTATGCAGTTTGGATTAACACTGACTCAGTGACAATCAGTGTTCCCCATTCAGCTTCATCCCCACCTCCACACAGCCATATAAAATCTCTTTCATGTGAAACTGGAGTATCTTCTGCCCATATGTGAGAGGAATCTTTCATCCTCACTGCCCTTTTCTATATTTTTTTTCCCAAATTCTATTGTAGTCTTCTTGAAATGAGACAACCAAAAAGGGCCATGGCCTTCAGGGTGCAAATGCTCCCTGGGTATTTCTCTTCATGCTGCTCTGGTCCTTATTCCTTAACCCTCACCAAGTGCCCTTTGCTTCCTGCTCACCAGAGTGCATTAATGTCTCCACAGCTGTGTCAGCTCTTCTCCTTGGCCAACAAGAGCTTTACATTGTGCTAAAGTGGAAAGGATTGATTTCCCCTCCTGCTCACTCTTGCCTTTCTCAACACTAGTATGTGCTTGTAACTCCCAACCCTTCTATATTGTGGAATTTTGCTCCATTTCTTCATAGCCATTTTCAGATTTGACTGTTTGCAGTAAGAGCACATCATATGCAAATACCATCTCTCCTCAATTTGCTCCCTTTTCAAGCAGTTTAGGAACATTATACAACCCAAATCTCAGTGCAGACCTTTGGGGAACTCTACTGGCAACCAGTTTCATTTATGCCTGCTCTTTATTCCTCTCCTTTAACCTATGATATGTTCCCACTTATGCCAAGGCAGCCAGTTCTTGAGGAGCTCCTAATGAGAGAGCATGCAGGATGCATTTGGGAAATCCATGTGCAGTATTTCAAGCTGGATCACCTCTCTCTACGTGCTTCTCAGTTCCTTCAGCTGAATATCTGAAGTATTTCTTCCTGCTGCACATCCATGGCTCCTAATTTATTCTGCACTATGGGGTTTTTTTCCCAATTTTCCCAGTGCAGAAGTCAGACTTATTGCCCTGTGCCCCCCCAGATTCCCCAGGAGTTGGTTTTAAAGACTGGCACCTCATTTGCCACCTCCTATTCCTTTGGCACCGAGGCCAGTTTCAGCAATAGGTTACAAGTCAGAGTAAGCAGCTCAGCAATTTCATCTCTGAGCTCCTTCACACTGCTTGTGTGAGCACCAGCTGGTCAGGATGATTTGTCATTACTCAGTCGATTCAGTCTCAAATCCTCCTTGCTGACACTTCAGTCTGAAGCTGTTCCTCTGGCTTGTTTCTCCCACCACCCAAAGCCCTCAGTGAAGGACTGCTTCCATTTCCAGAGCAAAGATTTTCTGCAGTCATTTTTTTCTTAATGAGCATTTCTCCACACCTTGGTCACCTCTTGGCTCCTCCAGGTCTTCAGCAGGTTTCCTGAAGGCCTCTCCCTACAAGGACTATTAGCTGCTAGAGGTTTGAGCAGAATTGAGGATTAGAGAAAGCTTTGCCTTCTTCTGCCTTTTTTTTTTTCCATGGGAGCCCAAATGCCAAGTGAGAAGCCATATGAAAATAGTTCCTTCAAACTGGCCTTTGGAGCCAACTGGGAAACCCTTAAGCAGCCATGCATGAAAGAAGCAAGCTATATCATCTGCCTAGATTGCCTGCAAATCCCTGGTGACTAGGACTGGAAGTGGAGCATATGGCAGACAAAAGCTTTTTAAAGAGTTTAAAGACTTCTATGTAGTTGGGTTTAGTTTTGAATTTTACCCCCATATATTTTAAAAAACCATAGGGGTAAAATGTAATTCCTTCCCTGGTGCTACCTGTTCCTTTTGGCATCTCTCCTGTGACCAGTACCTTCCAAGAAGAGCCTGGAGTTATCTACAAATCCAAACCAGACATTTTCCCAGACTCAAAATAGCATGTATGTCCTGTTCAGACACAGTTTGGCTGAGGGAAACTCCTGATTTAAGTAGGTGCAACTCATGTTTTGGTGGTGTGTAGACTAAGAGAATGATATCTGTGCATTGTTTTGAAGGGTGGAAAGGAGAGTGATGGTACATGAGAGTGTACAGGATAATATATAGGACCTGATTATGATGTAAATGAAATGGGGTGAGAATGAATAAGGGGTGGAGAATGAATAAGGGGTGGAGAATGTGCTGGTTTTGGCTGGTACAGAGTTAATTTCCTTTACAGTAGCTAGTATGGGGCTATATTTTGGATTTGTGCTGGAAACACAGAATGACTTGAGTACTGAGCACCCTACAAACAGTCATGGAATTAAGGATCTGGGCTGGCATGAGCAGGGAGATGCAAGGGCCAGCCACAGTGGCATCACATGCATGGCCATTATTCAGACTTCTCATTAATGTTAAATGAAGAGAAATGCTTGCTGAATTGTAGCTTGAAAGAAACCACCTGGATCATTAAGGACTAAGGACTGTCCTGAGTCTTTTCCATTTCCAAGGAGACCGTGAGGGTGAGTGGGTTGCAGCAGCAGAGGTGGACAATAGGAGAATCTCCCCAGCTTGTGATCACACACCTTCATACTCACATTCCCTCCTGGGTATCCTTGATCAGCAAAGCTCAGAGCTTGTGAAAGTCCCTGTGGCATGAAGGCAGCAATACTCAGAAACCCAGCATAGAATCACAGAATCATGGAATAGTTTGGGTTGGAAGGGACCTTAAAGGTCATCAAGTTCCATAGGCAGGGACACCTCCCACTAGATGAGGCTGCTCAGTACCTTGTCCAGCCTGGCCTCTCCTCTGGACACATTCCAAACCCACCTGGATGCCTTCCTGTGTGACCTGATGTGGGTGTTCCTGCTCCAGCAAGGGGATTGGACTCAATGATCTCTTGAAGTCCCTTCCAATCCCTGACATTCTGTGATACCCATTTATTTTGGATAAACTTCCCTTCCTGAGCTCTACACCACCACCTCCTCTCACAGCATTTATTCCTCTGGACATATTTTGCCATCCCTGGCTTAATAAAAGAAACAGTCAGAGTGTTAAATTCAGCCCCAGCAGCATGAGAACCTCCACACAAATTCCAAAATGTCACTTTGGAAGTTAGCACTTCATCTTTTTTAGCTGCGAAGGCTAAAGATCCTCCTCAATGCAAATTAGCACTGCAGCAAAGATGCCAAACCCTCTTTTCCTCCCCCAGTCCGTGGTAAGATTCAAGATTGCTGCATGATTAAGCCCTGGCAGCTTTCCCTCCCCTCCTTTTTCTAAAACAAACATTAAATTATGAAAATAAATGTAAAAAAAAATCCCTTATGCCACTGAAATCTGGATGTTATGGCTTAAATGGACCGAAGTCAGAATACAGAAAATCGAAAAGGTTACAGAGAAATATCAGCTCTTCATCCTTCATTTCACAGAGCTTCAATCAGTATTAAATGATTGCATTAAGAAGGCAGAATATTAGGGAGGGAATTGGTTGAAATTTTGTAGGAATACTTTCAGTCAGTGAAAATGCAAATGTGTTAACAACAAAATGTTTTGCAAATCCATATTTGTTTTGCAGCTTGTGCATTTATTAAAGACACTTAGGCGAAGTCATATTCTTTGGTTTCCAATCATTGTGGGTTTTTTTATAATTCAGGGTTAATTAGGAAAAAAAAAAAGGATGTTCCAATGTTAAATTGAAATGTTTGTGGCGTGTTAAAATTTCACTTCACCTGAAAAGAATTCTTTGAGTTTCTAGTTTTCCCTAAATTTCAGTTTCAGTTTTGTTTTAGTTTGGAATCTAATTATCTAATTCTATGAGAAAATCTGTGTCTTTACATAAGGTAGGACAGAGTTAATGTTTTCACCACAACCTCCTCTTTGGTATCTTCTGTCTCTTCAATTTACATTTGGGGAGCTTTAAAACTTGTATTGCTACAATCTGTTTTAGCAAATAGTTAGCAGAAAAGTCAGAATTTCTTCTTTCTTTCATCTCCAGCCCAGATTTATTCTTCTACAGGGTGGGTACTTGCAGCCAAGCTAGAGAAAAATCTAGGTTTCAGCATGCAAGTCACTGCTTTTGCCTACTTAAGGTATCTCTGTGATAGCAAGATTGATGGCTTTCTGGCAGAGATGATCTCTCACTGTTGACCATAATGGGACTCTAGATGATTACTCAGATGGAGCCATCTACACGCTGCATCAGTGTTTGGGCAGATGAATCCTGCCAGGATCCCAATCACTCTGACACATGCCTGTAGACCAGGAGAGAGAGCTCTGCCTCACATGATTAATGGCTGAGCATATTAAGTGTTTTCAGGAGGATAAGGTGCAGCCTTCCTTGCCCCACAGCCCAGTGTAGGTTGTGTCCATCCTGCCTATAGCTCTGTCTCTTAGAATCATAGAAGGGTTTGGGTTGGAAGGGAACTTGAAGATCATCTAGTTCCAGCCCCCCTGCCATGGGCAGGGACACCTCCCACTAGATCAGGGTGCTCAGTGCCTCATCCAGCCTGGCCTTAAACACCTCCAGGGATTGAGGGGGCATCCACAACCTCTCTGGGCAACCTCTTCCAGTGTCTCACCACCCTCACAGTAAAGAACTTCTTTCTTCTCTCCAGCCTAAATCTCCCCTCTTCCAGTTTGCATCCATTACTCCTAGTCCTGCCATCACATATCCTACATCCTCTTGCCACTCACACCATTGCCATCCCTCCTCCACCACAAGCCAGGTGAGCAGCTATGGTCTCCCCCCTGCTGCAAATCCAATTAAAAACAACTCCTCCAAGATAAAACAATTCACTTCTTGTCAGAGGAAGTGTTTCATTTGGCATTTTAACTCGATGTGAACAGTTTCATTTCACCAAATCCTAAGTAAAGTTGTGATTTTTTGGGTCAGCCTCAAGCAGTTGGGTTTTTTGTTGTTTTTTTTCTGTATCACTGGAAAAATCAAGGAAACAATTACTTGCATATCTCTGCTGGTGACAATCAGACAAGGCAGTCTCGCCCTCCATTTGCAAAAACAGCAGAAGGAGGTGAAAGATCTGAGCTGTCACTAACACACACACAGTGTTGCCAGCTCCTGCCTTCCAGGCCTCAGAAAAACAAGTGATTTTACAGGAAGAAGTTAATTATTTCTTGAGCTCCTTTCCCTGCAGCAGCAAAGGGGAGGGAGGGGGTTGTGATTCAGAAAATACACAAGGCTTGAGACATTCATGGGGGGAAAAAAAAGTGCTTTGCTGCAAAGGTTAGCAAAGAAAAATGACATGCAAGCCAAACCAATCATCACAGAATCCTGGATGCTTCTAGGAAAGTGAGTGTAACCTTCAGAGAAGGCATCAGCTGAATGAGAGTCCAGCATCTCTATGAAGGGCTGTTCCCAATTAGACTCATTACAGCAGTGATCTAACAATGACTGTTTCTGGCCCAGAGCTAGTGATGATTTGCAGTTTCCTGGAGATATCCTGGTGACTTTTGTTAGCACAAGCACTGGAACTCTACTCTTCCTGCCACCATTTTTCAGTAAGTAAGTGAGTGTGTGCAAATAAAATAAAATTCATAAAGAAGGAAGCAAATGGATTGCAAGGTCCATGTCATAAAGGAATAATGCTTTCCAAGGCTGTTAGCTGGAGGTTCACATCTTCTTTGTAGCAAACCTTTGAGGTCTCCTTCATGCAAGGAGATGCACAATTGCAGACATCACAGCCATCAGTTCAAGCCACCTGCAAAGCAATGACTGGGGCTGTAGACACCAGGGAAGCTACATGAGAAGTGTTTCCTTGTTCTCTTGGGCTGAATTCTGTTGTCATTTTCACTGTGTTCCTTGTTGCCTTTGATGCAGTTTCATTCTCCATGGAAAGGGATAATCTGTGGATGCAAATTACCTCTTGGAAGGGCAATACTGACACCAGCAATCTTGATGTTTGCTTGCCCTTGAGTTTTATGTCCAGGATCAGGAACTCATTTCTCATGGCTGGTGGAATCATAGAATGGTTTGGGTTGGAAGGAACCTTCAAGATCATCTAGTTCCAACCCCCCTGCCACGTGCAGGGACACCTCTCACTAGATCAGGTTGCTCAATGCCTCATCCAGCCTGGCCTTAAACATCTCCAGGGGTTGAGGGGGCATCCACAACCTCTCTGGGCAACCTGTTGCAGTGTCTCACCACCCTCACCAGGCTGTACTGAGTATCTGGGACTCAGTCAAAGCAGTACACCCCTTCTGACATCCCACACAGCATGACCCTGCCTAAAATATGAACTTATGGCTTAGCATTTCCTCCTTCTTTGAGCAAACTTCTTTGACCAAGTCAACACCCAAGAAAACACATGAGCTGGACATGCTTCTAGGAGTAATACAGGAGCCACATGTCCTGAATTTCATTCCTAAAGTGACATCTCAGGCTGCTGCCTAAAAATCTGCTGCTTTGGACTTCATGCAGCCACAGGGCTCTGAATTTCCATGCAAGGTCCCGCTCTCCCAGCCTGGAGCCCACAGTGCACAGCTTCAGTGTGTCTAATTTTTGAGTGATTGTAGCAAAAGTCCAGCACTTCCCAACGAGCCAACCTTATCATAAGTTGCAGTCCGTGTGTCATTTGCAGACACAGCCTCCCATGCCTGCAATTTCCTACCTCTGCCTCTTGATCTGCCCTTATCTGCAAAATTAGGCTCTGTTTTGCTATCAGTGATCTGCAGCCCATGGGTGGATTTCTGTGCTGTGAGTCTTATTCATAAACTTCACTTTAATAAACTGAAAAACACAGCTCCTTCTGCTTGGGGCACTTTTCCCAAACCTTGACTCATCCTTGCAAGCCTTTGTCTACCTTCTCTGGCTTGACAAGCCAATCTTACAATGTGGATATCAGATCTACATCCACTTGTTTGCTCTCCCTAATATTGTGCACAGAAATCTCACCATCTCTCTCTCTCTCCAGTTGGCATTTCCTTATGAATGGATTTTTGGCTCCCTTTCACCATCCCAGTTTCCTTCTCTTAGAGGCTGCAGCCATTAGATGGTTGCCTCAAATGATCTCCAAGTGATTTGTGGGGTCAAGGCTTTACCATTTCTCCTGCCACAAGTGTGATCTGTGCTGCCTGTGCCTTGATTTGTCCTTGTGTCTGCTAAGTTAAAACATGTTGTTCACTCAAGTCTCCCTTATGGGACTGGCCTTTTATAAACCACCTGCCAACACCAGATTTTTAAGACTATTGTTCCTCATTCCAGCACTGTTGTGAAGAAGTTGAGTGCTTTGGGACTGAAGAATGAGCCCCCCCTCCTCGAGCAGCCAGGGGGTGGTGGGCAGCTCACCCTGCTGGGGCTGTGCAGCCTGGTGTGGTGGAAGATGTGCCATGTGGGATGGCACCACCACCCCACAGCAGAAGTGTGGGGCTTCCTTCCCAGCTTCATCACCAAGTTAAGAGACAGGTTTTAAGAAAGAAGCTGCTAGTTATTGCGTCATACAGTTTTTCCTCTGCTGCTTTTATGTCTTCCAGCATCAGCAAAGCGTATCTTTTGCCAGGGCACTTGGTTTTTCCCTTGCCAATGGCAAGTCACACCCCTGGCCAGTTCACTCACTGCTTCTCAGGCTTCTGGAGGAAAACTGAGCCCTTGACAGCCAAAAATTCACACTCAGCCCCTGGTGGTACCTTCAGAGAGCTTCCCTCTGCCTCCAATAAAGCTGTCAGGGCCCCAGTGTGGGCGATGTCCCTGCCCATGGCAGAGGGGTTGGAACTAGATGATCTTTGTGGTCCCTTCCAACTCAAACCATTCTATGATTCTCTCTGCTCTTCACCCAAACCAGTATGGACAGGGCTGTTGTGTTTTCCACACCAGTGTGCAGGTGTGAGATTTGGATGCTGTCCAGAAAAAGCATCCAGCAGCTGGAGGAAGACACAGCAGAGGAATCGAGCTTTGGTCTGAATGGGACAGGCTGTGCAGCAAAAAACATTGTGCATCTTGCTGAGTGCATCACCCCCAGGGTGTGATTAATGAAGGTCCAGCTGCAATGGGACAGGCAGGTGGCTCAGCTGGATACAAAAATCCCTCAACTGTTTCAAGCACTCTCCCAAAAAACTGCACAACAGCCAGGTCTTTTGAATTACAACCTGCAAAAAGGCAACAATCCAGTGGCAAGGCTTGTGTAGGAGACACAGCCCTGGGAGAGAAAAACCCAGGGGCAGCACCTTTCCTTCCAGCTGCATGGGATCCATGACAGCAGCACCACTGCCAAACCCATCTCTGGAGATCAGAAACAAAATTTGAATGGTATTTTAATCAATATTCAATCCCATTAGGAAAGAAATATGTTTTTAAGTCAAATGCAGGTTGCAGAGGGAAATAGAAACAAATTGGTTGGCAAAAGCCCTCACAGCCAAGGCCAAGAACCCAACATGTGCCCTGATGAGTGAACTATATGGGTCAAGCAGCAGCTATATGTGCAATCCCTGTGGTTTATTACTCATCTTATGGGCTCTTCCTGCCTGGCATTTTCCAGTGGAGCACAGTGAATAAAGCAGTTGTATTTCCCTGCTACAAATTCATAACCAGAGGGGTCTGTTCTGCTGATGTTCCTGATCTCCTGCTGATCACACAGCGATAGCCATCCGGCCCCTTTTTTTCACAGCTAAAGAGCAGATGCTCCAGCAAGATGTTAAATCTTCACCTAAATGCTATCTCTGCACACAATCCTGAGTGTTTAAAGGCTGGGGATAAACTTTGTACAGGTTGTGGACTCTGTTCTCTGGAGACATTCAAAACCCACCTGGACGTGGTCCTGTGTGACCTAATCTGGCTGTTCCTGCTCCAGCAGGGGGATTGGACTCAACGATCTCTTGAAGTCCCTTCCAGTCCCTGTGATTCTGTGATTTCGAGGACTCTTGCTGTGCCCTATGGAGCTCCATCACTGCTGATACCCTAAACCCCTCCTATTTTCTGTGGCCAGAGTATTATTTCTTATTATTATTTATTTTTTCACGTGTCCACACAGGGATTTTCTCACAGCCCATGATTTCCAAGTGCTCTTCCTGAAGAAAAAAAAAAAAAAGCAGCATGGTGGTGGTTTTCTGCTCCCCATCCCTCCAAACACAAATGATGGGAGTATCATCAGCATGTCTAATTCCCATGAATAATTTATGCAAAGTAATAAGTTCCTGATACCAATAAACAGAATAAATACAGCTCCCAGAGACCACATTACAAACTAGAATTCATTTTTACACAGATATAAAACTGTTATGATCGAGTAAGAGGAGAAATAATCTCCATCAATAACACTTCCTTATTTCTTCTTTGTTTTATTTGCGCTGTGCTACATCTCTGTAGAGTGTACAATCCATCCAGCTGTCCTGGGGATGCCTGTGAAGCTATTCCAGCAGGTATTAAATTAATCATTTCTCATCACCAGACAGATATTGTTGGAGGCTTCTCTTGTTTCACTTCCAACATTAGATCACTTTTAGCAACGAGCAGAGCAGGATCTAAACATATCTTCCCCTGCAGATACTGAGGCACAGCCTTATTTCCAAGTCTTATTTTCACTGTTAATTCCATACTAACATTCACTGCTCAAGAAGTAAAACCCCATCACTGGACACCAATAGGGTGTCTGAATTCAGGAGTTAAAAACCAGTGAAAATACTCCATGTCACTGTTTTCTTGGTTTGGCTTTTTGTGGATTTTTTTTTTCCCCTAAGAACATTTTTTCCTTTCACAGGAAAGAATTTCTTT
>VZTY01028086.1:208-15481 GCA_013400935.1 Turnix velox
TCTAACCCAGGATTTTTATTCCTGGCGGAGAGAGAGGAATGGCGAGGGCTGCGGAGACGGACGAACGGAGGTGGGGGAAGGAGGAGGATGAGGAGGAGGAAACAAAGCCAAGGTGCGAAGAGAGAGCGCGGAGGAGCCGGGGCCGAGACCCCGCGGGGGGCGGAGGGGAGACACCGGCCGGAGCTGCCGGTGGGAGGGTAAAGGGGAAAATTTCGGCTCCTGCTCCCAAAATCCAACCTAAAAAATCCCCTTAGCGCTGAGAGGGTTTTCTTTTGTACGGGGATGCAGAATTCCGCTGTCTCCGCAGATGGAGCAGCGACGGCCGCGTTTGTCATGTCGTTACGGTTGTCGGTGATGTTTCGATGTGTTGGGTGGCGAACAAAAGGTTTTGGAGAGGTTTCTCTCCGAGCCAGGTTGAAAAGGGGTTGTTGTGATGGCAGGGACATCCTTGACAACCTTTCCCAGGTTGGAAATGTCAATAAACTTGCATGTCTTTCACTTCGCCCGCTGCTTGTCGTTTGTACCGCGGGGTTTGTGCGGGTGCGTGTTCTCCGCGGGGATTTTTTGGAGGAAGAAGTGGCCGTTTGCTGGTGCCATCGTCATCACCGGGGAGTCAGTGCCAAAACCGGCATCATCTGCTGCCAATTTATGCCTTCTAGGGAAAAAAAACCCTAAAAACCTCCAGTGGCGGAGTTGGACAGAGATTCAGTGCCCTGGGGGAGGTTAAAGGGGTGACAATCCCATTTTGTGTAGCTCTTGCAGCATGTGTCTTGTTGTAAACCAATTCATTTTAATTTCTTGAATATTTCTTGTTCATTGGGTAAGTTTCTGACCTCTGCATTGCTTTGGGTTAGGGGAGAATTTCATCATTCACCTGCTTTGTGCTTAAACCCTTTGGCTGCATGCACAGACAAAGGGCAGCTGAAGGATTTGCTGTTTGGTTTTTCAAGGTTTTTTCCTTTTATTGCCTGGTTGTGAACTTGTGGAAATCTTTATGGTGTGATTTCTTTACCCTCTTGCGATGTTTGAAGTGGTTTTGGTGATGCCAAGGAAGAGACTTGCAGGGATAGTGACAGGATGGATTGTGCCAGGGCAGAAAGAGAAGCAGAATCAAGATTATTCTTTGCATTTGTAGCATATAATGCAGTTTGGGTTTTTTATTTATTATATTATATTGATATTCTTTCAAAGCTGTTCTTTTTCCAGTACCTAAAACAGGAATTATGGAGGGAATTAAAATTTTCAACAATGATGGTGCTCTGGAAGTTTATCAAACTTCCTTCTGAGCAATGGAGAACTTGGTTCTTATTTTTTTTCCAGTACCTAAAACAGGGAATATGGAAGGAATTAAAACTTTCAACAAGGCAGCAGCAATGATGGTGTTTTGGAAGTTTATCAAACTTCCTTCTGAGCAGTGGAGAACCTGATTCTTATTTTTCCTAATAAATCAGAGAAAGAGCTGTTCTCCCTTTTGCTGTGAGCTGATGGTAGAATCACAGCCCTCTCCTGTTGAAAATATCTATAATGTTGCTTGGACTCTTGCTGCTGAGTGTACAACTTGTGTAAATTAAAAGATCATCAGTATCTGTTGCAGAAATGGAGAAGGATGGGTTTATATTCTCTATATTCAAAATTCAGACCAATTTGCCAGTTCCCAGGGAGCAGGAGGAGAAGGCAAGTTCTCCCAGGGAGTGGCTCACCAGAGTCAGGGCATGAGAAGTATCTCCTTTGCTTCTCTTCCCATCATCTCACCCTGGTTTGTGTCTGAACAGGTGAAGAATTTGAACATCAATTCATTTTTAACTCTTATGTGTTCCTCTCTCCTCAAAATCCTTCTCTCCTGACAGCCCAGTGGCTGAAAATCCTGCTTTTAGTAGCAGTATTATAAAATCTGAGAACAAATGACAGGATATTTTAAGCTTTTAATTGTATTCTATGTTCATTAAGGGGTCATTTTGTCCAATAACCTCTGGATTTCTTTGGAAGAAATCAATCCTTAGGATTTACTGAGTGATGCTAAGCCACCAGACATGAATTGATAGATGGGAGCTGTGTTTCTATTTTAACTTCTCCCTCTACCCCAAAGCCTTAAATGGAGTTTCAGCAAATTAAAAGCAGATTTTGTATTGGAAATAAGAAAAAATCTGAAGCTTTAGGAAGGGTTGGGTGGTTTTAGTTGAGGCAAAAGTATTTCTTAGTGAAACATTTCCTTTCTTCAGCCTAAAAATCTATCTTGGAGGTAAGTCCTTTAATTTTTCTGTGTTCCATCTTTCAACTGAGACCTTTACAGATGAGGAGGTGACTTGGAAAACAGAATCCTGTGGCTCAAGAGTCGTGTGTAGGTGCTTTGTGATGTCCCCAGGTGACAGGACACCACCTGGTGCCCAGAGGGTGAATGAGAAGCAGCACAAGAACACGAGGCTTCAGGAGGATTCTTTATAGTAATGTCTTCTTCTTTAATTTTTTTTTTATGCAGATGCTTGATGAAAACCATCACCTAATACAGTGTATTATGGATTATCAGAGCAAAGGGAAAACTGCTGAATGTACTCAGTGAGTATTGCAAGTTCTGGAGCATGTTTTTGGGTGTCCTCAAGAACAGTTCTTTTCACTCATGGCTGAGGAAATAGTTGAATTGGGTTTTTTTAGATCAACTTATTTTAAGAAATGTATATTGTTCTTTTTTCAGGGATTTAGTTTTATTTTTCTGAAGCATTTGAGTATTTACAATATTTAAAACATTCATTCATGAAAATAATTATCAACAGTCATAGTTATTGCAACACTTGCTGATGTGGATTCACTGAATGAAAGTAGAAGTGCAAAGAATTACTTTTCATCTGAAAGTAATCAAACATTAAGGACCAGCCATGGGGTAAAATACTGTGCATGTGGACATAGCAGTTTGTACCTGTTATTATTCCAAGTCTTGAAAGTAAAATGCTTTTATAAACTTGAGGAGTGACATTTCAGTGAGGAAGAAGAACCAGTGTGCCCCAAGGAAGGTCACTTTGACAACCACAATGTCAAAAAAATGCTCTAAGTGTCCATGTAACCACTCTGGCTTCATGTTTTCCCACTTCCCAGCTGTTTTCTCCTCGTTAGAAGAAAACTCATGCTAAAAAACCACTTTTTCTTGCTTTCTTGGAGCCCTCAATTTCCCAAAGTTTGATTCTCCCCTTCAAGGCACAACTATTTGCTTTTGGATGCCCCCCGTCTCTTCTTCATGATGAGTTTTTCCAGTTCATGGAGAGCTGTGAAGGTGCACAAGTGGCTCTGCTGCTGCT
The DNA here is from genome assembly GCA_013400935.1 of Turnix velox. Taxonomy (NCBI): domain Eukaryota; kingdom Metazoa; phylum Chordata; class Aves; order Charadriiformes; family Turnicidae; genus Turnix; species Turnix velox. The sequence goes on from VZTY01028086.1 coordinate 3,496, forward strand.
CGCTTGAGTAAACACTCCAGTTGGAGCACTCTTGAAAGAAAAAAAAACCTTGTTCTTCTCAGCTTGCTGGCAGGGCAGACATCTTTTGGTGGTGGTTTTTTTGGGGAATTCTGGAATTTGATTACTACCAGGATCCTTGTTAAACAGAAGAAGTGGATAATTGTTGGAGCAGCTGCCTGGGTGTGAGTGCTCAAAGAGGAGGTCCTGGCTTTGCAGATCACTCCAAGGAGAGTATTTCACCTCTGCCTTCCCCCAGGATTATCCATCCATTTGTAAAAGAGGTGTCAAACCTTGATGAAAGGCAGCAGAGAGACACATCATTGCTCTTTGTTTTATAAAAACTATGTTAATGTGATTTAATTCATCCTTCATAAATAGAGAAAAGCTTGGAATTCTCTGAATTGTTAAGCCTTTCTTAATTATCTTTACTCCTTATCCTGTAGGTACCAACAAATCTTGCACAGAAACCTGGTTTACTTGGCAACAATAGCAGATTCTAACCAGAACATGCAGTCCTTGCTTCCTGCTGTAAGTATCAGGCAACAATTCACTGAGCCTCAGGTTCTGCTACTGATCTCTGTCTGTAAACCATCTTTTACTCAATTTTTCCAGCTAAAGTTTGGGTCAAGTAGACCTCTAAACAAATCCAAAGTTCCTTTTACTGTAGTTGAAATACATTGTTGTATTAATCTCTGTTCTCCATAGCTCAGATTCTGTGTGCTGTAAATGATGCAATGGCACAGACCTAAATAGGCTCCAGATTTGTTCCAGATTCATTATTCTTTATCTGTTCTTCCTGTATTCTTTACTCAGGAAAAAAAAAAGCCACTATTTTATGTCAAAAATACAATTCAGCACCTTTTTGTTTGTTTTTAAACATTAGGAAGAATTTCTTCACTATGAGAGGGGTGAGACTCTGGCAGAGGTTGCCCAGAGAGGTGGTGGAGGAGACTCCATCCCTAGAGACATCCAAGGCCAGGGTTGCTGAGGGTCTGAGCAACCTCATCTAGTGCAGGATGTCCCTGTCACTGCAGGGGGTTGGACTAGATGGCTTTGGAAAGTCCCTTCCAACCCAACAAATTCTATGATTCTATTGAATTATTCTTGCTAAATGGATTGATTTTGGAGGTATCCCACATGCCACAAAATCCAGCATCATTTTATGCTTGACAAAGGTCCATTTGTCAACACATGGCTGGATTGTCTTTGCTTATTCACACCCCCTCAGCTCTTACCAAACCAGCACAAGGTGAAATTCATATAGGCAAGAAGCCAGACTCTATTCTGAGCCAAATTTTAAGATCTTCAGTGTTCTGGCTTCTCTATAAGGTGCCCAGTGCCATTCACACAGTAGCAGCACAGAGAGAGGTTTATGGCAATAAACCAAAGAAAATAATCACAGAATCACACAATGTTAGGGATTGGAAGGGACCTCAAGAGATCATCAAGTACAATCCCCCTGCTGGAGCAGGAACACCCACATTGGGTCACACAGGAAGACATCCAGCTGGGTTTTGAATGTCTCCAGAGAAGACGACCCCACACCCTCTCTGGGCAGCCTGTGCAACTGTTCTGTCACCCTCACTGTGAAAAAGTTTTATCTTGTATTTATGTGGAGCATCCTGTGTTCCATCTTGCACCCATTGCCCCTTGTCCTATCATTGGAGGTCACTGAGAAGAGCCTGGCTCCATCCCCTTTCCATATTCATAGCCATTAGTGAGGTCACCCCTCAGTCTCCTCCAAGCTGAAGAGACTCATCTCCCTCAGCCTTTCCCTTCTCCAATCCCTTCATCATGAGTGAAGAAAGCCTGGATTTAGTTGAGGCACCTTTTAGTCACCACCAGGCTAATTTGGGGGGGGGTATTATTTTTCTAATTAAAACCTAACCAAAAAACATGCTTCTCCCTCTTGTTGTTCACAGCCACCGACACAAAACATAAACTTGGGCCCTGGAGGAATGAGTCAGAGCACGTCCAACCAGTCTCTTCATTCCCAGAGCAACCTCAGTGATGCCATCGGGACGGGCCTCCCCCCTTCCTCCCTCATGCAGAGTCAGATTAGCAACGGTGAGCTCCCGTCCCCTTTTGTGCTGCTTTGCTGTTGCCTGGCAACAAAATCATTAATGCAGAATATACTTAGAGAGCTGTAAAAGACCTCTCCTAACTCACCTTTCAGCAAGAAGGGGGATTTCAGGCACGTGGTGAAATCATCACAAAATGGCTACAGTCAGGGATGGCTTCTGCTCCAATTTGTGTAGTATTTCTAGAGGGAGAAATGAAAAAAAATAATGATTTTTGAAAAATGCATTGTGAAAATCACCAAAGAAAGGTGCAGCCGAGTTGTTAGGAAGAAGAATGACACATTGTGGGATTTTTCTTTTGGAAGAGGTGGGTTTGGAGTGGGTAAAATGGAATTGCTTGCCTGACTAACCACACACCAAGCCTGTAGATTGCAAAGACCTTCCATGGTCTTAGAAACAATTCTTCTTAGAAATAATTCGGTGTTCATCAGTCTTTGTCCTGACAGAGATTGTACCACACAACCAAAGAGTCTGCACAGATATTTATTTAATTAGAATAACATATCAAATTTTGTCTATTTTGTTTCTTTTGTTCCTTCAACTTAAAAGAAACTCTGTGCATTTTCTAGTATGAATAATGTATTTCTTTATTTTGTAGTTCATAGTTATCTAGTTGTTTCTTAATGTCTTTCCCAGAGTGACAGAGAGAGAAAACAGCATCTAGAAATTAAAATTTCTGATTGTAAAATCCCAGACCTTGGCAGGGGGACACAAGAGCAGATGAAAGCCATGAAATTGCTCTTTATTTTTTTAAAAACCTATTTGTGGCCAAGCTGATAGTTCCTTTTCAACTGATGGTGGAGGTACCTCCTTTAAACAGTTAAAATTTGTAAACTGAACTTCTTAGATTTTTCTGGGCCATTTTTTGGAAAGGTTTATTAACTAATAGAAGTTTTCTAATAAGGCAATGAAAACATTGCTTTGTATTCCTAAGAATTTTGCTTATTTTTCTTATTTGCCCCCCCCCCTCCAGTTGTTGACAGTAAAGCAGTGCTAATTTTCCCATTTTGATGTCTGCAAATATCATTATGAGTAACTAATGAGGCTCATACTAAGAGAATTTGACACATTATTTTTTCCAGAGGCTGTAGATACACTTAATAACAACAAATTAGAATATCATTATCTAAAACATCACAAAGTAATTCTGTCTCCTAGACATTCTCCATGTCTTCCATTCTACCTAAATTAATTCAGATTGACAGCAACACAGCTCTATTTAGACTCCACCACAATGCAAACAAGTTTCCAAAAGTAATTCACTAAAGCATTTTCAGCAACAGCTAAAAAGAGCCATATTCTCCTCAATTTTAGATTTTAGCAGCAGCAGAATGTTATTTTATAATGTTATAAGTTAGAATGTTGTAAAAATGTTATAAGTGTCCTGCCAGGTAAGCAGGGGATAAATGGAGCAGCCTGAAGAATTCAAAGGGAGTATCATAATAGCAAGGATTATTATGGTGGTTTGTAAAATTTGTCTTCTGAAAGTCTGAGGTACTTTCAGGCAAATTTCAGGAGAGGGAGAGAGGGGTTGTCCTCTGAGGAGAAAGTTGCTTGGTTAGAAAGGAAATGAGAAATGTGTCTCAGCAACATCTGTGTCTTCCCATTGTCACCATCATGAAGAGGGAAGAGCAGCCAGCAGTGGGACAGGAGGGAGGAAAGGAGAAATATGCAAAGGCTGGGATGTTTTCAGAGTTAATTTCTTTTCTGAACTATCTGTAATTAATTAAATTTGTTAATTCTGCTGCCTGTGAGGAACTGGTTGTGGGGCATTGCTACTGGTTTTTCTTCTTCCTGCCTGCAATTCCATACAGCCTGGAAGAGGGAGATCACTCTGTGCAGCAGGCAGTTTAATTTTGGAGAGATCAGAGAATTTTGATAATGAGGATGATTTTTTTTCGTTTTGTTTTTGTTCTGTTTTGCCTTATCTGAAGGTAATTTTCGAGAGGCTGTGAGGGCTTTAATGCTCACTGTACCTTGCCAATAATAGCACAGATTTTTTTCTTGTTGCTCTCTTTAATTTTTCTAGGTCCTAATCACGTGTCTATGCAGCAGTCAGGCCAGAACACTATGCCCACAACCTCTCTGAGTATGACTGTCAGCAGTCATGGAACTGGGCCTGGTTATAGCCATACAGTGCCTGCATCTCAGAATGTGCCAATGCAAGGCCAGGGGTCAATAGGCAATTATGTCTCTCGAACAAACATCAACATGCAGTCTAATCCAGGTAAACTCCCTCTTCCTCCTTCTGCCCCAACTTGACTTGCCAGTGACCTCAGAGGTTTACCACACCGTTTGTTCTGTAAATATTTTCTATAGACAGCCACAAACACGGGAGAGGAACAGGCAGCTTAAAGGCATCTCTGAATTTCAAGGTGCCAGAGCAGTTTCAGACTTGTTTTAACTTACAAGGAGTTGCTGTGGTGAGCAAGGAGATGGGGAAAAGAGGGTTAACAGCACAATCTGATAGCCCTTGGCAGCAAATCCCTCAGCCATGGGAAGGATCAGAGAAGCACCTTTGTCTCAGCCTGACAAAGAGTATTACAAATCTACTCTTTGTGCATTACTACCTCCCTTTTTTTTTTAATTTTTATTTTGTTGATACTTCACATTGCTTGCAGGGCATAGAGAGACTAGTTGCCAACTTGGAATCAAGCTCTGAATTTGTAAAAATATGTTCCTACTATTGATTGCTTAAGAATTCTTTCTGTCAATATGAAATTTAAGGGATCAGAGAAATCCTAGAACGTCAGTTTATTTAAAGAATAGAATCATAGAATCTATAGAATCATAGGATCTATAGAATCATAGAATCTATAGAATCATAGAGTGATTTATAGAATCATAGAATCATTATTATCAGGTATAGAATAAGATGAAAGTAGAAGAAAGAGTTGATTAGAAAAGAAATGCAGCAATTAATTAATCAGCAGGTAGAGGGGAACAAGCATCAGATCTTATGTCTTTTATTTAATCCTAATGTAGTAATGATTAAGCTATTTTAAATAAACTAATAATAACCAAGGCTAGATGTATTTTTTATAGTGTGTGACTGAAGCAAATGGCAAGAAGTGACCATGTAATAACATCCTTTCTGGATTATAGTGCACAAGAGTTAAAAAACATGGACTAGGAAAACATCTCCACAGAATTATCAGGATGCATGTTAGTTAAAGTTTTTAACTGGCTTCCAGAGAGGCTAGGGAGAGAAGTTGGCAAATCCTGGTTAAAAAAACAGTGTTTTCTATGTACATTGTAGTCTCCATGATGCACCAGCAAGCTGCAACATCACACTACAACTCAGCACAAGGAGGCAGCCAGCATTACCAGGGACAATCCTCCATTGCCATGATGAGCCAGAGCAACCAGGGCAACAGCATGATGGGGCAGCGACCAATGGGCCCTTACAGAGCTTCTCAACAAGGTAAAACCCCTTCTTGGATTGCTGATAAAATTATTGATATGCAATTTGTCCACTGGGGTAAGTAAGTAAAGAAAATTCCCAAGTCACATTTATAAGCAGGGAATCTCATCTGGGCACTGAGAAGATCTTGGATAGTGGAAGTGTTCATGACAATCAGATGAATTTTATTCTATGTTCAAGATTTATCTATTTAATTATTCCAGGTGTTTAGAAAAAAAAAAAAATTCTGTCTAAAAGGGATGATGTATCTCTAAAGAAAAGATGAACAATTTGACAAGGCAGCTCAGTGATGCCACTGGGAATCTTTCCAGTTCTTTCAAATGGTGTTGGATCAGCCCTATCACAGTTAACAAGGAGCACATTTCTGCAAAGAAGATGTAGTTTGCCAGAAGTTAGTGTGAAAAATTAGGCCAAGGAAAGGAAAACACCAGAGGAAAACTACCATGCTCTAAGACCTCTCTGGAAAAAAAAAGTTCTAAGAGGTAAAAAAGCTGCTAAAGTGATTCTAACCTAAACTGAATTTTGCTAAGAAACACATTAATACCTTAATTAAAATATATTTCATTCTCTCTGTGCTCCTCAGCATGGAATACATTCCTGTGCTTTGTAATAACTCCAATTAGTAGATTAATTGTAGTGATTAATATTGGTATTGCCAGAAAAGTGAATGATTTTAGGACATCTTCCCAACTGTTGCATAATTTCAGTTTGAAACATCTTTTTCTGAGAATACAGATTTATTTCTTTCTTCTAGTGAGCAAAACATCTTTGAAACCTCTCTTAACATCCATGGCTTGTTTACTTATCCATATGTAAAGATTGTTTTCCTAAATAGAATGGGAAAAAGATAAGAAAGAGCCATCCCAAAGGAATCCACAGGCTCATTTTGCTCTCTCTTTGTCTTCATAGGTTCATCACAGCAGTACATGGGTCAGGAGGAATATTACAGTGAGCAGTACAGTCATGGACAAGGCTCCTCAGAACCCATGAATCAGCAATACTACCCAGATGGTAATTCCTCTGAGCTGTTCTCACTCTGATATTGCTGATATGTAGGACCAGCATGGGCTGCCACCTCTGAGGACATGGCAAATCCATTATGATTCATTTTCAGTTTAAATGCTAGAAAATTCTAATCCTGGGGTATGGGAATCTGGCACACACACACATCACTGCATCCTGCTCTCCAAACTGCTTCAAAAACAGCACAAAGCCACGTTGGATTGGTGAATATAAGGGATTTATCCATAGGTGTGGCTTTGCTTGCTTGCCATTTATTCAACATCCTAAGGGTTCTGTGTTTTCACTTAGACTCATCTTGTGCACAAGCAGCTTCATGATATGTACATTAAAGAATGTATTTCCAGTCATATTAATAATGTACCTAATAAATCTTTGCAATTCCTTGTAGGACATGGTGATTATGCCTATCAGCAGTCATCCTACACCGAGCAGAGCTATGACAGGTCGTTTGACGACTCGACACAACATTACTATGAAGGAGGTAGGAAAATATCTTGGCAATCTTTGGAAAGCAAAGCTCTAATCCCTTAAAATACTAATGGAAAGCTTTTGGGAATGTAAAACACGACTTGAAGTTTCTGCAGCACTAACTGCTGCTTAGTTTTTAGCTAATTTTCATTCCAAGACTGTGTCAGACTTTATATACAGTATCATGGCAGTAGCTATTGTCTGGAACTGTTTTCCTTTGCTTGTTTGCTTTTATATATAAATAAACAACTCTCTCCTCTTCAAAAGAACTAAAAATCACTAAAAAAACAAACTCCTTGTGACTGGCAAAATGCAAATACCTGCCTCTGAAAAGTACTTGTCCCCAAGTTCCAGGCTAAGGCTTCAGTGCTTCCATTGTATTTTGCACAGACAGTGAAAATCTTCATCTGTAACAAAATTATTTCCATCTTACCCTCTCTAGGAAATTCCCAGTACAGCCAGCAGCAGGCAGGGTACCAACAGGGAGCTGCACAACAGCAAACATATTCCCAGCAGCAATACCCAAACCAACAAAGCTACCCAGGACAACAGCAGGGATATGGTAAGAAAAGTGTCACTGACCAGGCAGATGTTTGCAGCACTTTATCCTGATGCCTCCAATCCTAAGCTAAAATACATTATAAACTATTTTATAGAATCATAGGGTTGGAAGGGACCTTCAAAGGACATCTAGTCCAACCCCCTTGGACATCCAGGAGCTCAATTTCATGAGGGTGGTGAAGCACTGGAAGAGGTTGCCCAGAGAAGTTGTGGAGACCACATCCCTGGAGATATTCAAGACCAGGCTCTGAGCATCCTGATGTAGTGCAGGGGTAATGGATGCAAATTGGAAGAGGGTAGATTTAGGCTGGAGATAAGAAAGAAGTTCTCTGCTGTGAGAGTGGTGAGAACAGGTTGCCCAGAGAGGTTGTGGATGCCCCCTCAATTCCCTGGAGATGTTTAAGGCCAGGCTGGATGAGGCATTTAGCAACCTGGTCTAGAGGGAGGTGTCCCTGCTCATGGAACTAGATGATCTTTAAGGTCCCTTCCAACCCAAACCATTCTATGGCTCTATGATCCATTCATCCAGTTCATACTCACAGAGCTTACTTTGTTCCTGTCCTGTTTTACATGAATCTAACCATGAGAACTCCCCCCCCAGCAAATTAAGCCTCAAGTAATATTTTTCACTCCTTTCTCAGGTCCTGCACAAGGAGCCTCTTCACAGTATTCCAGCTACCAGCAGGGCCAGGGGCAGCAATATGGAAGCTACAGAGCTTCTCAGACAGGTCCATCCGCTCAGCAACAGAGGCCTTATGGCTATGAGCAGGTAAACTGTTTAAATCTCTGCTCTGAAAAAGCAGATTTATCTCTTAGCTCTGCAAAATAAATCTGTCTGATCAATTGGTGCAGGCATTTTGGAGGTGCTTCAGTGGGTCTTTCAAAATTCAGAGCCCAAAAGACATCATGTAACTCACCACTGATGTATCACCCCCTACCTTTGTATTTTTTCTCTTTTATAGGGACAATATGGGAATTATCAGCAATAAAAGAAGATGGTCCTGCCTCGAGATTCATTTCAAGAGTATCCCTCCCCCATCTTTTGGACAGGATGTTTTGATGAATTGTTAATATGTGGGTTACTCCTTAGCACAAAGCAGAGTCTGTATGTGAGCAGTGTTCATTTCATGCTGGGTATGAAGCAGTGCACTACTGGTAACAAGACAATGCTTTAATGGTTTGATATTTGGTAGTGTGTATAGTACTGTATGTTGATAAAATGCAGAAATTTGTTTTGTTTTGGGTTTTTTTCTTCATTTTAACCACCCCACCCCATTCTTGGTGTTTCTAAATAGCTTTAGGATCATTTGGTCACAGTTGTGCCCCATTCTGGACAAAAAAAAAATCAGGTTATTCTGCGACTTGGCTTGATAAAAAGCCTTTCAGTCATATCTCAGTTCAGGATAATACCCTGGGGTAGGTTGTTGAGGATTTAGAACTGAATTAAATGAAGATTACCTGCCAGCCTCTCAAATTCCTGGCTCTTCACTTCTTAAGAGTAAAGGGATAGATACATTCCTTAGGTGAAGGCAGTTCTATGCTGTGAAATGAAAAAATAAAATTAACTTCAATTTCTGTAGTATCTTCCTACCTAAATCTTATAATTCAGTCACCTGCCACAGTAATTTCTATGGTAAAAGGTACAAAAAGAGGATTAAAACATATATTGAAGGAAATGTTAATCACTAGAGGCACCTTTTATATATATATTCTGTAAACTACAGTGTTTCTGTTGCAGAAAGGAAAATAGAGTTCTGAGATTTGCAGTGTCATCCTGTGAGATGTCAATATTGCTTCATTTTTGTGCTTAGCTGAGAAAAAAACATCTGGCAAAACTCCAGTCTTAAAACATGTTACTCCAAATTTTATAATTCATACAACACATTTTCATGCCAAATTTTGCAAGCAGGTGGCTGGCATCCTTCTTTATTTCTGGATTCTTCCATGGCCCTTGCTCAGATTTCCTAGCAAGTATTATATCCATAAGTACTGTCAAATCTGTCCATTGACAGCTTAAATTTTTCTCTTGTAACTTGAGTAAAATGGATCAGAGGTAAAAGGGGGAAAAAATAAAATAAATTATTACTGCAGATAAGCAAGTAAATTCAGCTTTAACTGTGAAACAGTATTAAGCAGATACAGAGGGGAACTGATAATGAAGTCAGCCAGTGAGAGAATATTTATGAAGAATTTAGAAATAAAAACTAATGGTATGTAAAAGCCAGTATGAAGGATGTAAGTCACCTTGATTCAGTTTTGTTTGCTCTTAGAAAGTATTGGAAAAAGCACTTATAAAGTGCTTTTATAAACACTGAATGAAATACCAAGCTCCTCTGAGGCAAAAGGTGAGGATTACTGTCCTCTACAAGCATCTTCTAAGATGAGATGAACTCAAAAATTCGAGTATAAATATACCCTCTGTAGTATTTTTATCCTTTTCTTTGTCTGAAATGGTGAATTTATGGGATTTAGAGTTCTTGTGCTTTGTATTTTGAAAAACCAAGACCACAAGGAAAAGAAGAAATCTCTCAATTAGTTTATTTTTTTTCCTGTAAGGTCTTTAACTGAATATCTGAAGAGTTTACTATTAAATGTTGTTCAAGCACTGCCCTTGCTACATTAATAATTTTAATTATTGGTGAAAACAGAAGACATTTTTTAGTCAATCTTCATTTCTCTCATCTTCCCTGCTGGTGTTTTTGTACAAATAAGTCCTCTCAAATAGCAAGGAACAGAAAGATTTTCTTTAAAATAAATTAATATCACAGGTAGTCAGAAAAATGCAACATTGCTCTTTGCCAGCTTGGAAATATTGGGGTTTTTTTGTGGTTTTTAGTAGTGCTGAAGTGTTTTTGAGAGAATATGAACAACACACGAAGCAGCAACATTACATCAACCCAAAATGTCTTACATTAAGAACTTCTTGAATGTTGTGTATATAATGTATTTGAAAGAGCACTTTGGAAATAGTTTGTACATTGATTTCCTAATTTATACATGATTTTTTTTTGGGTGTTAATATTTATAACTGTTAATAACAAGATGCTTATTTAATGTGCTGTCTGTTTTTATGTGTTCTTAATGTGGAAAAAAAAAAAGTGATGCCAGCATTTTGACCTCTTTCCATTCATTGTTACCATTTTTCTGTTTTGTGATACAGAATGCTTGGAAAGTGTTTAGCTTAAAAATTACCTGAAAACAAAAAAATTGGTGGTACTTTTCTTATGATGCAAAGTTCTGGAATAGAAACAAGGGGTAAGGGATGATTCCTCTGAGCTGTGCCCTCTCCTCTTCTTCTCAGATACACTTTGTANAGATGAGATGAACTCAAAAATTCGAGTATAAATATACCCTCTGTAGTATTTTTATCCTTTTCTTTGTCTGAAATGGTGAATTTATGGGATTTAGAGTTCTTGTGCTTTGTATTTTGAAAAACCAAGACCACAAGGAAAAGAAGAAATCTCTCAATTAGTTTATTTTTTTTCCTGTAAGGTCTTTAACTGGATATCTGAAGAGTTTATTATTAAATGTTCAAGCACTGCCCTTGCTACATTAATAATTTTAATTATTGGTGAAAACAGAAGACATTTTTTAGTCAATCTTCATTTCTCTCATCTTCCCTGCTGGTGTTTTTGTACAAATAAGTCCTCTCAAATAGCAAGGAACAGAAAGATTTTCTTTAAAATAAATTAATATCACAGGTAGTCAGAAAAATGCAACATTGCTCTTTGCCAGCTTGGAAATATTGGGGTTTTTTTGTGGTTTTTAGTAGTGCTGAAGTGTTTTTGAGAGAATATGAACAACACACGAAGCAGCAACATTACATCAACCCAAAATGTCTTACATTAAGAACTTCTTGAATGTTGTGTATATAATGTATTTGAAAGAGCACTTTGGAAATAGTTTGTACATTGATTTCCTAATTTATACATGATTTTTTTTTGGGTGTTAATATTTATAACTGTTAATAACAAGATGCTTATTTAATGTGCTGTCTGTTTTTATGTGTTCTTAATGTGGAAAAAAAAAAAGTGATGCCAGCATTTTGACCTCTTTCCATTCATTGTTACCATTTTTCTGTTTTGTGATACAGAATGCTTGGAAAGTGTTTAGCTTAAAAATTACCTGAAAACAAAAAAATTGGTGGTACTTTTCTTATGATGCAAAGTTCTGGAATAGAAACAAGGGGTAAGGGATGATTCCTCTGAGCTGTGCCCTCTCCTCTTCTTCTCAGATACACTTTGTAGATAATGATATATAAAAGCTGGTCACAGCTTTCCAGTTATTTGATGGGTGAAGATCAGATGTGGTGTGGGTGTAGAGTGAGATTGTTGTAGATTAGAGCTCACCTTGTGATCAGAGAGGGGGATGCATATGGAAGTGGACTGATGGCTCCTCAAGAAACCAAGGAAGATGATCAAAAGGCTGG
>VZTY01028136.1:0-20608 GCA_013400935.1 Turnix velox
TCTTCTAAAGTTCAGTGTCCTAATTCTGCTCTTTGCCAGGCCCACATTGCTTGAGATCACAAACTCAACCAGGGCATGGTCGCTGGAGCCCAGGCCGCCTCCCACCTTGATGCCTTTGATGTTCTCCTCAGCGCTGGTGAGCAGCAGGTCCAGCAACGCTTCAACTCTGGTCAGTCTATCCAATACCTGAACCAGAAAGCTATCATCAATGGATTGCAATAGCTCATTATCTTTCTTTGATGAAATTATGTTATATAGGGCCCTAAGATCTCCTTATAATTCAAAAAATATTCAATAAGAAATAATTGATCTGAATTATCTTACAGAATTTCCATTGGATAAGATCTTACAGATGCCATTGATTCAGTCACATACTGAGAGACTGTTTGCAAAGGCATGTAGTGATAGGATGAGTTATAATGGTTTTAAATAGGGACAGCTTTCTCACCTGTTCCAGTATCTAGTAATTTTCATTGTGAAGAAATCCTTCGCAATTTACAATATAAACCTGTAAACCTGCCCTGCTCACTGCAGGAGATCAGACTAGATGATCTTTAAAGGTTCCTTCTAATTTAACACAATCTATGATTTTATGATCAAGGAAACATGCTGTTTCATTAATATAATGAATCCACTGTTAATGTCTGCACTTTCTGATATCATCATCAAAATTTGTGCTTGCTGAGCACAGGACAAACGAGCAAAGTATCTCTCTCATCAGCATTGATTTATGATTGATTGTTTTACTTGCAGTCCATGCAACATTACATGAACATCTTACTTCTAAGATAGTCTAAAATAATTGACCAAAAAAAAAAATTCTAAGTAAACGACTGTTGAAGTAGGAAACATTATTTTGTAGTTTCTTTTGAGATTTCTGTTTGAGATTTCACTCAAATTTATTTACTGTTACAGTGTACATCTTTTTCAGTTCAGCTGTGAAGAGTTGACAAAACAACAAATAAAGAATTATTAAAACTTTTGCTTAAAATTCCTCAAGCTTCATAAAAAGTGCATCTTAAACATTTTTTCTCCAGCTAAACTTTGATTGATTTCTATCTGGTTCATGCAGGAGAATGTCCAGCTTTATGAATATTTCAATCAAAGTAACTGGAAGAAATGCAGTAGATATATTTCATCTTCTTAATGGAAAATGTTTCCCTCTTATTCTGGATTACAATGTCTTAGTAGACAATAAAAAAAATCTGGTGTTTTCTTCAGAAACTATGGAAAAGCATTTCCTCTGCTTCGAAGTATTACAATTTTTGCATACTTGTTTTAAAAATGCAACTTGCATTATTTCGCATTGGTATTGCAGAGATGGATATTTTGTATTTGCTGATGTTTTGATTCAAATTGCTCTAATTTTCAAAGCAAAGTAAATCAATTCAGTACTATGGATTTAGGCCACAGGATCTGCTTTAGGTTACAATGAGATATTTGGATATTATCAGTCTGCTAGTGATCAAAGCTGTCCTTCTAATTTCCAGTACAAAGGTAATGTATCATTAATAGCATTTTCTTGAATTTCTGTTGTCTGGTTCCTAGACTAATGCTGCATTTTACTTCTGCTGACTCATTTTTTACTCTTGTCTAACCACATATGTTATTAGAGTCCAGTTTAGTAAGGTCTTTCAGCTGTCATGTTAAATTTGATAATCTAGAATTTTTGTTCATTTTTCTCTGGTTGGTGGGTTCTCTATTCCTATCACTATCCCAGTAATTCTTCCATTTTTTAGCTTGACTTTAAAAAATTATATATGAAAGTTAAAATTGCAGGGTAGAGGACTGCAACTGGATAATACTGAAACATTATTTTAAGTTTTGGTCAGAAGTATCTTGGCATTCAAAAAATTAAATTATCATAAACTTATATTGTATGCTCTGTATGACTTCTACACAGCCTCTGCCCTGCTGAGCAGCATGGGGAGATGGTGGACTGTTGTTAGTTCATAGTGGTTTCTCTCAACCACTTCTTCCTTCTCACACAGGTTCTCTCCACAAACAGCGGTCCCTTCAGGAGATAACTGCTTCCTTGGGCAGAGGGGAATCTGCTCTACTGCCTGGAACACCTCCTCCACTTCCTCCTCTGACCTTCCTGTCCCCTTCTCCTTCTCAGTCTTGTTCCCTTCTCCTCTGCCTGTGGAGCACTTTTGACCTTTATTAAACATTTTTTCCTCAAGGTGCCTCAGCCATGTCCTGCTGTGGTGGGTTGATTTGAACTGGCTTGGAAACAATGTTGTCCAATCTGGCTGTACTCAGGGACTGCCCTGTAGCCCTCTGCAAGGAAAACGTGGACATCTACAATGAATAGTTTCCTTTCTTCAATTTCAAATTAAAATCTGTGATGGAAATATTGAATCTATTAGTTCTGGTACTTTTCTCCACAAACAAGATTAATTCAATCTTGTTTCCTGCACTTAAAAATTCCCACTCTCTTTGTTTTCCCCAGAAATCATGTTTTATAAATCACAGTGCTTTCTTATTCTTCAATTATACCATGTCTTTCTCAAGGTACGGTATCCCTCAGCTCACCTGAGGCCTCAACAGAGCAAGAAAATTTTAATGGACTATAGCAAACGTATTTTTAGCAGGTTCCCCACTGCCCATGCTCCCACTTAAATCCTAATTACCCCTTCTGGGAAAGCATAACATCAGTGTCAACTCAGAGTACAATACAAATCCCAAAACTACCCTGAAGAAAACAAAATAGTTTTCTCAGCTTTTATATGTACAATTGATTATTCCTGTAAAATTAAGATGCTTGGCTGATTCTCATACTTGGGGCTCCAAAAAGGGAAGAAAGCACTGGGGCTGACATGTGTCTGTGCTCTCCAATTAGAATTACCTCTGTGGTCAGCCCATTAAGAGGCTGAATGCTACTTGATTTCATTATATCATGCCTAAAACTAAGCATACCTACTGATTAAAACCCAACATTTTTGGAGACTTTTATATTTTCTGATATTTGAATACATGCTATGAATCAATTCAGCTTTGGTATTATGTGAAGTAAAGGTTGTCTGAAGAAAAGGACATACTTAGAAGTAACTGACTCAACAGTTTAGGATAAAAATAAAATAAATATCTTCAGTGTTTTGAACAAAACAATAGTGATAAAAAAACCTAACAGCATGTTGAAATAGTTAATCAAAAACATATGTAAGATTGCCAAACTCAATATAAAAAATGTACTTGATTAACCCCACAAAGGAAAACATTGTGTAATGTATCCCATTACTCACTGTCTTGTGTTCCCTAGACAGACTGTCACCATGTTCCCATCCATCTTGGTTACTCATAGGATACAACAAAACTATTGATTTGTATTCATTCTTATACAAATTGTGAAGAGATTTCAGATCTGATAGACAGTTTTGTTGTATTCCTGTGCATAATAACTGGTGAGGTAAAATTACTTATCAGGCAGCTGCAGGGATTTTTTTATTGTGTCTGCATTCAAATAAGAAAATACCAAGTTATGGCATCCTGATTCCTCAATGTGATTATTCCATTTTGTAAACATTTGTGTTTAGTGTTCACAGTACCTCTAGCAGTATTATGTATATCATTCCTAACTTAGTTCAACTGATTAGTTGAGAATTTTTTACACTGTACCTTGAGTTATTTGTGTCTAAAACAACTTGGAAAACAGAAGAGTCAGGCTGTGTGCTTTACTTCTTATTTTAACCTTGTCAATTTAAAAATACCTTTTCAATAGTTACATAAATCTGTGTTTTTTCCTGTTGTATTCAGTGTAAGTGCATAATCAGGGAATGATTTGAAAAGCAGCCCAGAGGATGAGCCACTATTAAGTCCTTAAAGTTTAGTCCCAGTGACCTGGGACTAAACATATTTCCTTGAAAATATAACAGAAACTAATTTATTCTGATTAACAATACCCTTAATTTCTCGTCTTACATCAAAGAAGAGTCATGTTCTTGGAAATTTTCAGCAGAACTTCAAGAGTTACTCAGCTCCTTTAAAGGTGAATCCTATCTCTTCTGTCTCTAATAGGCAAAGAAAGCATTACATACAGTACTTCAAGTTGCCTAGTTTTAACTTTATTAACATTTGAAAATACTAGATATTTGTATGAGTTACATTTATGAAGAGATCATAGTCTAGAATGAGAGAGATAATTCTGTTGCACAGATTCTTCAGTCACATCAGTAATGGTGGAATCAGCCTGGGGCATTACTTGGGCCCTGAGAACTGCAGTGAGCATTTACTGTGCTCACGCCAGTAAAGATGCTCTCTCCAGATTCCGATCTCATGCTAAAAGGTAGTTAGGATGAGTCTCTGGCCCTGCTGAGAGCTGATCCCTGCCCAAAGGGGAGGGGGCTTGCTGCCCCAAAATCTTTCCACAGTCTAACAAGGCCAACAGCTGCCTGGCAGCACAGCATACCAGTAACCTATAGATTTCCAAATGCATTGTTTACCTTGTCATAAAATAGTTATGATACTAACAGGCTTTCTCAGCAGACAAAGATGATATTTGGAGTATGTAAGCAGTGACTCAGGACATCTATACTGGTCAGTCTCCGCCAGTTCAAATGAATGAGAGCATTTTCACTGTTCTTTCAGATCAATATATATTTCATTTCTGGAAATTGTTGGCCTCCATCTCAGCAGAAGTTGTAAGTGAAGCATGTGCAATCCCAGCAAATAAGCTGTAAGAACTTTCAGGAATAAATCCTATAGCTGTGAATCAGTGCTTCTTCTCTAGCTGGACTCTGGGATTCCCAAGGGCACCACCAGCCTTGACTGTCACAGCCTGCTCTCCCTCTTAGTTCTCCTCATGCCCATGGCCCAGGACACCATGTTACCCCTGAGGTCATCAACATGCCTGGCCATGGGCCCACCTGGAAGTCAAAATCCCGGTCTGTCTTCAGCCTGTCCCAGTCCCCAGGGAGGTGCCCAGTGCTCAGAGTTGGAGCTGCCCTGGTCTCCCCTGGCCACCCTGCTCTTGGCTGGGGGAGTGGGATGGGCCCTGGTTGCCTGGCAGACAGCTGAAGCATTCTGCCTGGGGAGCCATCAGACCCTGTTTCACCTGTACATAAAAAATGTACTGCAGAAATCCACTAATCCTATCTTTTAGTGGCATTTAGTGGCATTCCAGAATGCTCCAAAATATTAGTTCAACTTTCAAAATCCTCTTCCTGTCTCAAAAAGAGTGTTTGTGAAAGGAACAGTTTGCTCTGTGCAAGCAGAAGAATCATCTATAATGCCAGTGATGAAAACTATTCAGACATCAGATTTATGAAGCTTTCCTTAAATAATCTGAGCAAATAAAGTATGTGTGTTTATGTCTATGAATATACACACCTGTCTAAATATATATGTGCAAACATGGCACAGCAAAATATGCGTGTCCTAAAACATAATTATTGACTTGTAATACTGAAAGACTTTATAAGAAAAAAAACCAAAACCACTTCTCAACAATTATGTGAGCACTATTAAGATGCCAATACATTCAAAATAAGCCACAGCTGTAACAAGTAAGGACAATATCGTATTAGAATTTATGCTTCAATCTGAGGTTAACACATTTTTCTAAGAAGGAAGTTGTGTATCTTATTAAAATGGAACTATCATCTGGGTTGTTCTTCAGAGACTTAAGTTTTCTAAAGTTTTCAGTGTCCTCAGTATGTGTTGATCATCTCAGCCAGTAAGAGCTGTGTTGTTTTACTGCTTTGTATGGAGTTCTAGGCAGTTTGCCTTTTCAGTAAATGCTTGAAATTTTTGGCTGAGATTTTCATCATAACACAGAATGAGATGATAAAGGTTCATTATTAAATGTGTGGAATTAATCATTGATGGGTAACATGCTGCAGTACTGTTGTTACACTTAACAATGAAAGTAAAGTTAGAACACAGTTTATAGATGTCTTGGAATATATATAACATTCAGACCTAGATCAGGTTTCTTTTATGTATAAATGCTGTTACATTTCTGTAACATTTATGTATAAATGTGTAAATGCTGTTACAGTTCTGCATGTTAAATATACATTCACATGAGCAAAGACTTCTTTGCATGTATTGTTAGCAGAATCAAAACTAAGTCCTTTTAAGTACTCAAATAAACATTTCCTGATCTTCTACATATGCTTTAAAAACACTAGTGTTCCTGCAACAGAATATATACAATGCAATTAGAGATGTCTTTCACAAGTAGTTTTCAGTGGCTCAGCAGCACCATACAGGCTTTTTGCGTAACATCACACGCTTCCCAAGCATGCTAACAAGACATATCTGTTAACATTTGATATCCCTTATTTGTCCCCTGTTTCAGTGCACAAGTACTTGAGACAAGGAACTGAACTACTCCACCTTCTTGGCATTCTAACATTCACATTTGAAATTACAATGTGACTGGGTATGCACTTTCTTGACACTGAAGGGGATTCAGTATTCTTTTTATCCCAGTCTTTCCTAATGCTTAAAATGAGTTCAAACTATTTCCCCCAAGGGCACTTCTAACATGATCAGTTTTAGACACTCTGTTCTTCCTGTCACGCCTACAGCCTCCCCACTCCTTTCATTCTAACAAGGTCCTAAGCCTACATTTGCATGTAAGAGAATATTAAATTACTCTGCAATTCAAATATTTCAGAATAGGAGACAAGAGACTTAATTTATAATAAATATAGGAGGCAGTTGTAACACATATAAGTGTGCATGTTCATAACATTTTTTGTTATTCCAATCAAACCCAAAACATTTTTGTGATATTCTAATTCTTTTTCTGAAGAAATGCCTTTAATCAAATATAGTGTAGCATGGTGTAATATCATCCTCTCAATATAGCTTTAGATAAATCCTATTTCAGATGTACCTATCAGATGGTACAGGATCAGGATTTGTAGTAGCTGTTTTTCTCTACTTTTTGCAAGTATAACTTACTTAGAGACAGAAAACATAAAGTTGATACTACCCTACTACAAATTAAAAAAGAAATTAGTAATTTACAGTAATAATATAAGCAGGGAATTTCCTGTCATTCGATAGCCTGAAACAAAACTCACTGTTTTCCTGGAATTCATGTGGTTGTCATCCACAATTATTGGAATCTGGAAAGGAATAGTTGGTTATGAATGTTTAACTTATAGACTTTAAGAATAAAACTACCTACCTCTTTAAATGTTCCATCTGACTTTGAAAACCACGTGTAACAGCTGGTTCATAAAAACTGCTTGTTTATTTACAACTTTTTTTGAAAAGTTAAAAAAACAGTATTTCAGTTTGAAGTAGCTATTTTTTTTAAATTTCTCCTTACAATGAAGAGGGAAATTAAATATTGAAAATAATTTGGGTCTCTGTAAAAGATACATTCTAAAATAAAAAATCAGCAAAATCCTGCAATACTAGCTCTACTAATTTGTCCCACTGCTCCACAGGTAGACTTCAATTTGCAAAAGGTCAACATGAAATAAAACTCTATACCTGTTAAAATTACAGGTGGGACAAGGTAAAATACAGAAATTATTTCAGGTCACAATGTATTTGGAGAAAATGTAATGAATGCAAACTGTTTGAATATGTGAAAGCTGCTGCACATTGACCCCAATGGGACTGGATCAATAGCAGTCAAGGAGAGGCCACTGTTCTGTTCTCTGCTTGGCCAGATGTTTTATTTCCGGCAGGCTTGGCAAAGCCTGCTACTACTAATCACTACTGGGTTTGGCCTTATTTTAGCTAGCTCACTGAAATGGTATAGAGAAAAATAATGACATTACAGAAATTATAAACATAGAATCATAGAATGGTTCAGGTTGAAAGGGATCTTAAAGATCATCTAGTTCCAATCCCACTGCCATAGGCAGGGACACCTCCCACTAGATCACGTTGTTCAGTGCCTCATACAGTCTGCCCTTAAAACACCTCCAGAGAGGGGGTATCCACAACCTCTCTGGGCAACCTGTTCTGGTGTCTCACCACCCTCACCTTAAAGAATTTCTTTCTAGTATCTAGCCTGAATCTACCCTCTTCCAATTTGCATCTGTTATTTCTGGTCTTGCCATCACTTATCCTATTAAAAAGTCCTACCCCTGCCTTTCTATAGGCCCCCTGTGGGTATTGATAAGTCACTATTTTACAGATTTTTGGATTAATGGATAACTGCACAGGGTCTCAGCAGCACATGCTCATTATAGGTCATTAATAATTAGTAACCATGACAGATTTTATCTTGTATGTCTGTAACAATCCCCCTTTCTTTCATATTCCGGCTTGACACTTGCCACTTACCTTGATTGCTGCGACTGGATATATAGGATTAGCTATGCTAATAAGTAGGGAGAAAAGCTTGGCATCTGATACACTTGAAAGCAGTTTTGAAACAGAGGTAGCACAAACAGAAATAGTATTATTTTCAAGAATAATACTAAATCATAAGCATAGTTTGAATTTCAGCTTGGGAAAATTCAGTGGAATATGAAAGCCCTTATGAAAACCATGATAATTCATGTCAATTTTACAGTGTAAGGAACTCATACTTGCCTGCCTTTTAATTTTACGTTTAATTTTACGTGTCTATGTGTGTATCATTTCCTTCTTGGCCTTCAGGAGTGAAGAGTCTGCAAGTAGAAAATTCTAGATACTACTCACAGATCTCTCTAATTACGCACACCTTTTCTTATAAATACCTTCCGATATCCCTCCCAGATCTGTATAATCATGCTCTTACCTCTTTTTCTTATGAGAGCCCTTGCCTTAATTATAATAGGGTTGAGATTTACATTCCAGTGCTTCTCACTGCAGTGGATGTTAATGTGGCTGCAGGAAGAGCACAGTTTCATGCATAGGTAGTCTGTGGCTTTGGTATGCTGCCAGTGAAAAAGCAATAATGGAAACCCCAACAGGAAAACAGCAATTCTCTAAAGTTTATTGCCCAGTCAAATCTGACGATAATTTCCTGGCATTATCCATTTGTATTTCCCTGGCGCCAGGGAAACTCTTCTTCTGTCAGAGTTCCTACATAGGGTATACAAGCTACTTGAAAAAAAGACTCCAGTGCTGCCACCGCCACTGATGCTGAATTGGAAAGGGATACTATTTAAGGGTAGAGTTTTTAATACTATTGAGAGGCTTTCCTACAGCATGGGAGCTAGTTGGCATAGACCAGAAGGAGATAAGGGATAAAACAGTCTTGCAGTCAAATCTGATTCAGACAGCTGGTCCTTGTGGATGCCATTCTCAGATACTTTATTCTTCACATACTTTATAGTAAGCCTGTGTACCTTATGACTGGCTCCTGCCCTAAGCAGCAACTGGGTTTGTACAGTTCCAGGCAGTTTTCTGAAATTGTGACAGAATCAAAAAGATACTGGAAGCCAAGGGATTACTTTCTGAAACTGTCTAGAACTGACTACTAATTAACTGTCTTGTTTGATAGCCCTTTCATGACTGGATACGGCTGGATGAAAATAAACCATAAAGGGAGCATATCATTAATTTTTATGTAGTTTTGTAGACACTTGCAAGACACTGCAGTAATTCTACTAATTTGTAATATAAGCTGATTTAGTAAGTTTATTCATTTTTGTTACTTTCAATACTTCTCACAATTCTTTCATGATGAGTTGTATCATGTCATGTTGCTCAAATTAAGCTGGTGAACTTCTACTTTTTTATGATATTTGATACCACTGGACTTAGCTGTTAAATTTTCCAATGTCCTGAGGGCATTTTCCATACAATAGAGAAGCAGAGCTCTGAGATTACTTGTTCAGATTTTGAAAATCAGGACAGACCTCCTGCCAGACTTACGTGAAAAAATAATGACTAGAGTTTGCAAAATAACTGACCAGAAATAGATTACATAACTTCTCTGAATCTTGCTTTAATGCCAACTTCCATAAACCATAAGTAGATGATGCATATGTGAGTGCTTCACAGTACCTGAGTCCAGGCATATGCAACCACAATGCATCCTGCATATGTTAGGTCAAGAAAAAATATGCACCTACTAAATGGTTGCTTCCAGACCCATAAAACCTAGTTGTATAGGCCAGGTGAAAAACACCCTAAACCAAGACTGAGGGAAGTTCTTTACTCTAGGAAGTGAATTTTGATTATTTCAAAGTTATGTCCTTTTAGCCATCAGTAGGGTTAATTTTTGGTGAGAATTCCACTACAGCTTTTGTTTCTCTCTTAGTTGTCATAGGCTTAAAGTCTGTTTTGTTCTTAACAGATGCTTGAGCCATCTCTTTTCGCAGCATCTTAAAGTACTTTGGGCAATATCCCTTGCAGACAGTTTACCTACTATTATGGTTTCAAGCATTTAAAAATGTCTCACTGCCTACAGAATAAATTTTAAAATTGCTTTTACCTATAAGCTAATCTCCTTAATCATGTTGTAGTATCATTTTCTTGTAGGCTTTAATTCACCTCCACCAACAATGTATTCTTCATAAAAAGCTTGCTTTTGCTCCCACAAGGATCTTAGGATGTGTTAATGCTAGTGCTCTGACAGGATCTAACCATAACATTTCCGAGTGAAGCAGTTCCACTCTGCAGGGTAGATTCTTATCCTCTTGAATGTGTGATCAACCATGACTCCAGAATTTCAATGAGGAAATAGACTTTCATAGAGCTGTGTGAGAGTCTAGCCAGGGCTACGTGGGATGAAAATCTTCAAAGAACCTGCACTGGTACAAAAATGGGTCATTTTTCTCAACTGTACTGATGTGTTAGCAGTACAGTCAGACACCAAATCGCTGTGGTACTAGGTTTGTAGCACAACTCTTCAAATGTTTTCCACATACATACTTACATTAGGAGCATTCTTGTAACTAAAGCTTGCTTTTAGAAAATGGGAAGCTCTGAAATCATATTGAGGTCACTCAAGTACATGCTTTTTTTACTCCTCTTAAACTGAAGCTTGTCTGCCAAGTAATAGGCATAGCTCTAGCTGCTACTGCATACATTACATACATGGAAAGGTCTTGCAAAAGTATTCGAATACAAGTGTAAGTATCATATGAATAACTTGAGCCTGCAGCACCCAGTGGAAGGATAAAGAAAAAATTATTTGGAAGGACAGACCTGGGGCAGTCTTTGCTAAGCTTCGACACCACTGAAAATCTATCTGTGATGACTTTAAGCATAGTAGAAACCTGGGGGAACCTGTGTATGCATATGTCTTGAGAGCATCTATAATATTCCCAGCTGACCTATTGAAAAGTATCCAATAGCAGAACCCAAGGTAGAGCTTAACCAGGAATGCCATACACATATTTTTAATGTGTTTTGCACACAGCCTAGACCAGAGTGTTTATAGCGTATCTGTGAAGAAGGAACTGAGAAAAGTAATTTTATGGCCTACACCCCTGGTCTATTTTTTTTCAGTGTCATTTTAACTTCAAACCTGTGTTTATCTGTTTTGACTCATGAGATACCAGATAATTGCTTTTTATTTTTAATTGAATTGTTTTTATCTGATGTTGCAGTAAATTATTTTGGCATAAGTACAGTTATTGAATTCCTTTTTAGCTGAGCATCAGCTTCATATTGTAATTCACTAAACTAATAGTATTTTAGGAAGTCAAAAGAATAGACCATCCACTTCTAAAATTAAAACTATTTATTCATAAGCCTAGAGTGAACCATAGAGCTGCAGGGAAAAATGTATCAAGCTTTCAAAAGAAGGTCCACAAAAATCAGGATGACATATATTGTTTGCTGAGCTCTTACTTGCTTTCAGTTGTTCTAATATGTATGTAGAGATTTAGGGTGCACATTCTATGATTTTGTACATCAAACCAAACTTTTACCTAGTTACCCCTGCAAACCACCATCTTTGCCCGCCATTTAATTTGATCAACCTGCAGTACTAAAAACACCCCCCTCAGATCGGGGAAAACTCACAAAGAACTTTGAAGAACAAGTTAAGTCAGTGTTGGGTAACTGATAGTTGCAATAGCTACTTATCCTTTCCCTTTGTGTCAAAGCAGAATAAATTTCTTGTGAAAGGTCAGAATGCAACCAGATAAAGTCAATTTACAGGAACTGGGAACTTGATAAGGTTAAGAGGACTTGAAAAAATACACTATTTTCCAAGTGAGATATCTCTTTGAAATTGCCTAAGAAAGGATAATTTCTTGAAATAAATAATGTCATGATTATAGGCCAGAACTGTCCCTCGAATATGGAGGAAGTGTTCTCTCTTTCTGATTTAGTAAGCAAAATCTGTGGAGAAGGGGGGGAGGGGGAAAGAAACAATTGAAAGTATCTTCCTTAAGTGATAAAAATCCAATTTATAAAATTATAATATAGTTTCTGCTCAGAACATAGCAAACAGTCCTAAATAAGAGATACAGATAACTTATTACTGTCAAAGTTTTTTTTTCTCTAATCTGATGTAGCCATCTGACACGTTTGTTCAAAGTCATATGCCTTGAAGGAAGACGAACCAGAGGTAAACAAGCTGATGCCAAATTCCATAGTTGGCATAAGATTTTTCTCCAAGTTGCCAACCATATGAAGCATTCCTTATTGTAAATACATTGTATTTAAGCCAGCATGACTCTTTCTGCTTAAACTGGAAAATTTATTTTTTTGCTGTAGGCAAAATTCACAGATTTTATATAGATGCAGTTCTGCTAAATGAGTGGCCATCTCCAGCTATGTGTGATCAGGTGTTAGGCTTTGTAAGGTCACAAATCCACATCAGTGTTCAGCAGAAACATATAACCTCAGTACAGAAGAAGGTGGGTTAATTACTTCTTCTGTCAGACAGTTTAATGAGTTTGGAAAACTGTAGTATCAACCAAGAGAGATTAAGTTCTCTGTGTCTTACAGAGAACAACTGCTTAGTTTGGTGAGAGTAATGATGAGTACATTATTTAGTACAGCTTCAAGCTTATGCTTATGCACTCAAACAAGTATTGAGTTTGTTAAAAAATCCCCTTCCTGTCCCCTGCCTACATTCTACTAATTTTTTAGTGTAATTAAATGTAACATCTGCTGTATATGGTAGGAAATCATACAAGCAGAAGTGGACTGAGAAGATATATTGCCATTATGCATTCAACATTCAGCAGACTTTTTCCTTCAGCTACACGTCTTTACAAATTTCTCTGAATACAGATCTATGCAAGAGGATAAAAAGCAGTTCAGTTTAGCAGAAGACAGACAATAGTGTAGAAACTAAACAAAAGAAGTCCAATTATTTCATCCGTTAAAAAAAAAATGTAGGACTTTGTAATTCTGCAGTTAAAAAGACATAGAATTATTTTTAGAAGCAATTTGTCAAGTTGACCCCAGTCATCTGACAAAAAAGTTGAATGGTATATAATAGAGAAGGTAAAAGGATGGATGGAATAGTTCTTAATTATTTGGAAAACAAATAATTTCAATTAAATTACTAATCTAACATAAGTCTATGCAGCAGTATTTTCTTTTGAGAAAGTCTTTAGCTCCCCAAAAAAGAAGCATCTAAATTAATACATCCTAAGGAGAAAAGAGAATTGCCTTCATTTTCTGTGGCAGAAACATACACCTCCTTCAGTTTTTAAGACCATTGCAAAATCAGATTTTTACCAATAGGGAGTGGAAAGTAGTGATGGTAGACAACGTGATAACATTTCCACTAGAAAACTAGTTTCACTGGTGCGGTCTCTTTATGTTTGATTTAAAGTCTATTGACAATGAAAATGTTCATACTAAAAACAATAGTCACTCAGGTAAGAAAGAGAGAAAGACCTCAGTTTTCATTGTAAAACTTCTTGAAACACTAAAGATTGAATTAACATTGTAAATAGTTTAGTCACTTTGTGCTTGTGCAGGTCTTTCATGGTATGGGCAGTCTGTTCTGGGAAATTATTTCAAAGGTTCTCGGTAGATGTACAGTATTTTAAATATTAATGTTTTATTGTATTATTATGATCAAGTTATGTTTAAAATAAGGTGTATGAAGATGAATTAAGTTGCAAATACAGGAGCAAAGAAATTTAGTTTTGCATAATTCATCAAAAGTATTGTTTGGAAATAAATCTCTTCAAATCCATCATGCTTTTGTAGTTTGATATTCCTAAAAAATACCTGACATTTACATAGTTTAAGAATTATCATTACATTATGGATATCTCACAAGTTTTTATTTTAACAGCTGCTTACTTCCCACTTGTATGTATTAGACTAAATTTGTAAAAAATGCATAGTGTTTTTAAAAAAAAAATTATAATATTGGATTACACTTCAGATCTAAGAGCTTAAAGTAACAAAGCAAAATGCTATAAAATTCAGATCATAAGGCAATATTATTACTCAGTCATCACATAAAATTAGTATGATAGTGACTGAACAGGGACAATACCTGAACTTAGGTAACAGTGATATAACCTGTCCTTAAATTTCATCTTCTCATCCCAAAATGATATAATCAGTGAGTTTATAGAGCTGCGGAATGACTTATTTGGAAAATTAAATAATTGTGAGATGGGACTGCACTTAATGCGCTATTCAGAAAAAGAATGACTCATCATCCATTTGCTCCATGGTTGAACTGAGCTTTGTAATAGTTGAGGCTAATACAGCATGGCTCCTGAAATAAAGTAAATCCATTTTCTCTGGCACAAATAGCAAATAAACTTCATCATTATATGCAGATTTAACAACATTTGCTGAGCTTTTAACATTTTAAATCTTTTTGCTTTATAACTGGAGCTGGTCAGACACTGAAATCTTTTTTTTTCACAGACTTGCTAAATGTTTGCCTGCTCTTTAAATTTCCTCTCTTTTCAGTCTTCTGACTTTGTCCATTTATAATGTAAATCTCTAAGATCCTGATTACGAATATAAATCAATACTGATGACTTCTCCAAAAAGCAACTGCTAGGAGCATTAAATGACTCTATTAACATTAAGAAGCAATAACAAGGGGAAAACTTGCTAAAAGTTTTGAAATAACTAATGCATTCAAACGAATTTCTTGAAATTTTACCAGTGAAACTGCTCAGTGTGCACTAAGGATACCCGAGGAATAGAAGTGCTCTTACCTAATAAGATAAATTGTGAATTTAAAAGCATTTTCATATTTTTTCACTTTTTTCTCCTAAGAAATATTCACTCACAAAGCTGATATTGTTTTTTATTCTTCTGTATCAAAAATACCTGGATTTCATACTACTCATTAAAAAATCACAACCAGATATGCTAAGTTTTGATCAAATATATTGAGAAATAATTTATAACATGTTTCCATGGTTTAATGTTAATAAAATGCTAAGTACATTTTCAAATAATTTTTTGTCATCTGT
Source organism: Turnix velox (assembly GCA_013400935.1). NCBI lineage: Eukaryota > Metazoa > Chordata > Aves > Charadriiformes > Turnicidae > Turnix > Turnix velox. Next base: position 15,270 of record VZTY01028136.1, read on the forward strand.
ACACTTTATTTGGTATACTTACTGCTAAGAGCCTTAAAATCAATCGGTGATCTTGCCATAAAATGTTTGCTATCATTAAATAAGACTGAAATATATGCAGAATATTTATTCTATGATTTCTTTAAAAACAGTCAAATTTTTACTAGTCGGATGAGTACCACTTCACAGTCGTCTGATGAACTAGGATATAAGTTGACAAAGGAAGATATTTTCTGCGGGTTTTTTGTTTTATACTGGTGGCAATACCTGCATTTAACCCTAAATTTGAGACCAAATGTGTTCTTAAGTTTTAGGTTCCTTCTAAAATGCTCTGCCTAAAATAGTCATCTATATAGAAGTTGAAGAGATTAGTAGTCTTCTAAAGCTCCAAAGCTTTTCTCTTTCAAGATCCTGGAGTAGGGTTATTTAGAAATATGCATTTATCAAGTAGTATTTTTCTTGAATTGTTCAGTTGCTAGTATTACACACTTTTTATGGGTTTATAATAAACAATTATGTAAGTTTATACCAAAGACTATATAAAGTCACAGTCAAACCCTTCCCCAAATTTTGCTCCATTTCAGTTTCTGGAACACAGCAATAGATCCATGGATGAACAAAGTATTGCTTTATCTTGTTGTCTGGCTATGGGCTTTGTGTACCTAGTGAGTAACTGGGCTCAGGCAGTTGTCTCCATTTTATCCTTCATAAGGAGGTAAGGTTAACAAAATCAAGCTGTTAATTGATTAATTACAGATAAGTAGCAGTACAGATAAATGAATTTTGAACAAAACCCAAATTAGACAAAAAGCATCACAAAATACAAACAAAAAAATTAATAAAAAAAAAATCCCACCATATCCCCCCAAAAAAATCCACAAAACCACTTGGTTTTCTATTCTATCATCTGTTACATAATGATCAGCTCCTCTGGTCTCTTTATTGTTTTACATTACTAAAATCTGTTGAAATTTATTTGCACTAATGTTATTATGTACGAGTTAGGTGTTTACATTTAATCTAGTTACTGACTTCATATCCAGTGGGGAGAAATCAGATCTACTCCTCAACCAGAGACAGGTGTCTGCTGGTCAGATAAAGCTTCTGGAAGATCCTATTTCAACCAAGTGACTCTAGTGACTGGCCTAGACTTAGATATCATATTTTTACATGTCTGAAAGCTGAATGAGACTTTCCATTACAGCCTATTTCTCTAACCTGCAGTGCTGAATAATCAGTGCGTAGCTAAAACCAAAATGGTTAGCTCTAAGAGTCCTAGGAGTCTGGGCTCTGTAGCTTAAGAATTCATAAAATCACGTATCACCTTTTTATCTTCTTTATCCATCTATTTTTAGCATTGTTGTTTATCCTTCAAGGGAAAAATCTGCATTTAAGGTTAGATGTTGGGAAAGGACAGCAGAAACAATCCTCAGAAAGGGAGAAAGTAAATGCAAGTTACAAAAGCAATAACAAAGCATAGGTGGAAATTAAGAAAGCAATGGAAGCAAGTATTTAGTATGAAAAAGAGCAGTTCTAAATTTTGGAAGTGAGGATGAAAGAGAAATTCAGATGCTTGTTAGTTATTGACTGGTTGGAGGAAATGAGTGGAGACGGCTGAGATTTTTGTGAAAATGTTCAAGCTACCTGAAATGGATAAGCTGTTGTATAAAGGTCAAAAGGAATAGCAGAGATGGAACTTCAAACATAGGCAAGCAAAATATAGGATCTGGTGTTTACTTACATGTGAAGGCGAGAAAATTATAGACTCACAACTTCTCTGGCAGTCTTGGTAGAATTGCAAGGCAGAAGGAAGAGAACAGGAAGCCTAGACCGTTACTTTTTGCCATAAATTTCTATCTAAGTATTTTTTCTCCATTCAGCTGCTGGTTTAGACCTTCTTATTAGAAGGTTATACTTCCATGGCATTTACCTTGGCTCACATTTTCAGCTACTTCTTCTATACCACAGCTCAAGAATGTTAAATATAAAATAGAGCTGTAACCTTCATAATTTTATTTGATTTGTGTTTTGATGAACTAAGAACTTGTAGTGAGCATAGTAAACCAACTTATAGCATAAACAAGCATTCATTCTACACCTGGAACTCACATTGAACTCTTCTGGAGTACTCTTCTGTAGCCAGTTTGGGAATCAGATAATCCTTCCTCTAGCTAAAGCAAATGAAATAGAGAAGAAATATGAAAGCAAATGGAATTTCTGAAATTGAAAACTCTTGAAGAATCTAGTTGTTAGTGTATAAGATCCTAGGTATGAAAACATAGATAACTGTACTGATTTAATTCATTATAGTGGCTTCAATGTGATGTGTCAGAAAGGTAATTCATTGACATTGCAGTCACAATGGTTATTCACTCCACTGCATATTCTCAAAAGATTTAATAATTTTAAAATAAGCATTTGTAAAATTTGGAGATTTTTCTGAGATTGTTTGCTTCCACTGCCTCTTGGCTTCAGTGCTACATAATTTCTAGCTGTCACTGGCAAAAATAGATAATGATTATTACCTGTTCTGTCTTCAAATAAGCTATAATCTGGCATGCTGTGATCCACTTCAGTATCACACTAAGTAATAGAACTTAGTACAGATATTAATAGAATAGTACAGATAAACTTTAATTTGCATTGACACTTCAAATGAAATAGTTGTAAAATGAGCCTTTGGCTTTTAGTTGCTATGAAAAAAGAATTGATCTCCAACTAGCAATGAAGTCATGCTTGATGTCATTAGAAGTCTGTATTTCCAGTCTGACAGATTTTAATGTTGTTTTTTTTTAATGAGCTATAAGGCAAAATTCAGAAATGCACCTCAATGGATTTGCAGCCAAAGTATCACCAAAAGTCAATTTAACTTCAAAATTTTTGACAAATTAACTTACAGGAACCATGCCTCTGTCTACTTTGCTATAGAAAGATGTGCAAGCAAACCTGTTCTCTGCTCCTTCAATCACAAAAAAAAAGTTTGATGAATGTAGCACTTCCCGATATTTAATAAACTTAAAGGTGTTTAAATCAAAGCTTTCTACCATCTAAGTAGGTTAAGTACAAGTATGTAGACTAAAGTAACACTATGCTTCTAACACCCCAGATGGGAAGCCCCCAAAACTCATTTTCCATGTACGTAAGCATATGGTATGTTTTGAAAGCGCTATCAAACTAGAATTTCTTCTGAGAGGATGGTTTAGATTTGCCTTTAGGAGAATATGCCTATCACAAGCCTTCTCTCTTTTTGAACTGAGGAGCACCAACCTGATGTACAAGTATGATCTGAAGACAAAAGTGATCTCTCCAGAAAGACAGTCTTGAGCTATGTTGCAAACAGTATGCCATTTATTTCTTACCGTTAACCAAGAAAGAAGAACTATTCATGCAGTAAATTGAATCAGGGTAAATTATTAATAAAGTACTTTAGTTCTGTGCTTCTCTCTTATTTTTTGGTTCTTTCTTTCTTTCTTTCTTTCTTCCTCTCTTTCTTCCTTCCTTTCCTCCTTTCGTTCCTTCTTTCATTTTTTTTTTTTAATTTTTATTTATTTTTGAAAGGAAGTCTTATACCTTGCCTTTATCCTCACTCCCAGTTTGTGGTAAAAGCTGGTTGCTAATTAAACCTTTTGATTTTGCTATCAGTCTTCACAACTTTACTAGAACCAACAGTTTTCCTGCTCCTATTCTTTCTCAGCAGGGAGGTTAGTTCTCAGTTTTTTATTCTTCGCCCCTGGAAATACTGTAGGATAAGAACACATTGGTCACTGCACATTTCCTTCACATTCTGTGATTCAGTGTGATTCTTGTAAATATGTTTAGTCCTTCAAAAGTTTTCTGGACATAAAATTGCATACAATTGCCTAGACATACATTTGTCAAAACAAAATAATCTTGGGATGAACAGCATTAGTCAATTTACAAGAATATTATTGCAGCAACCACCAATGTAATAAATAATAGTAAATGCAATAAAAACTAAGTTAGTTGTCTTTGTGCTAAGTTAGTAGTCTTTGTGCTGAGCAGTAAGAAAAAAATGTCTCATAGGGAATTGTGTAGTCGACTTTGTTCCTGAGGTCCCACAAATGGAGGTTTAATGGCTTGACATGAGTCAAATATCTTGTTTTACTCTTAGAATCCAAACCATATTACTAAATTGCTGGGGGAAAATTCTGGATGAACACAACCCATGTTAAGTTAAACATAACCTATGTACAGTTAAAACTCAATTCTAATGAAATTTAATTTTATTTACTCCAGCTTCGGACGCTTTAATTGCATAATANATGTCTCATAGGGAATTGTGTAGTCGACTTTGTTCCTGAGGTCCCACAAATGGAGGTTTAATGGCTTGACATGAGTCAAATATCTTGTTTTACTCTTAGAATCCAAACCATATTACTAAATTGCTGGGGGAAAATTCTGGATGAACACAACCCATGTTAAGTTAAACATAACCTATGTACAGTTAAAACTCAATTCTAATGAAATTTAATTTTATTTACTCCAGCTTCGGACGCTTTAATTGCATAATAGCTTTAAATCCGCCTTGTGGAGCCGTGGAAGGTTCAAAGAGCTACTTCTAGAGGTGCCGTCTGACTTTCCTCGGCAGAGACGTTCCCTTTCCGTCAGGATTGCATGCAGTTCCTGCGCTCTCTCCAGCTGTGTGCGGCCGCCACGGGGCAGACGTTTTCCGTGCACTCTGCAACCAGCCGTGCCTGATTGCTGATACTCTGAACCCATCCTCAGGGGAGACGCTGTTTCGGCAGCCCCAACAGAGGTACCCCGTGAACAAGAAACCTCTCCGGACGCCGAGAAGAGCCGGCGGAGCTGAGAGAAGGAGCTCCGTGCTCTTCCGCGAGAGCAGGGGGCAGCTCCACCTCCTCGGCCCGGCTCACTGGTTCAGCACCACGGACAGCGCCTGCAGACCGGGAGGGGAGCGGAGAGGCGGGGGACGGAGAGACGAACAGACGCGGAGCGAAGACAGGCATGTGGAGCTACAGCCACGCACTGAGACACGGCCTCGGACACAGCCACAGCCTGACACGGTGTAGAAGGAGTTACAGGAACAAGCACCGAGGCCCACCCAGAGACACGGGCGCGCACACGCATAGGCTCACAAGAGGGACACAGCCACATAGATACAAACATACATAGACATAGTCACATACACAGACACACTCTCACACATACAGAGACAGACACACACTGACCCACACATGATCCTTCACCGGCACCCACTGCCCCGCGCCCGCCGCCTGGCCACGCCCCAGTGGCGACAGCCAATGGCGCGGCGACTCTCCCTCCCTCAGCTCCCCCCTAGTTGGGAGCATCCACCAATAAGAGCGGCGGAAGGGCGGGGT